>OX463845.1:12248371-12850288 GCA_949825065.1 Odontocerum albicorne
TCTATAATATGTAAACAAAGCAAAAACATTTTTTTTTAAATTACCACAATTTATTTTTGTTGTAATTAGTTTTTCGCTCATTGAGAAAACATACTATCAATATGGATGCTCGGTAACCCATTAGACTTCTGTACGGTAGGTCGTTGAACTCCGCGCTGTGCTACTCCCTTCGAATAACACAATTATTTTTTCCACCTAGAATTCGAGGATACAAGGATACTTCATTTCAGTTCGTCTCACTGCCACCCACGCTGTTATGGGGGACAAAGTAATTCCCCGTGCAGCACGATCAAAACTGGAAGATCGAAATATTTTTTTATTTATTAGAAGCGCGGGAACACTTGGTGACGAACTAGTAACTGCCCAAAAGGATTCCTTCACCAAATAATGCAAATTCGGTTGTAGCAATCAGGTGGCGAATCCACCCGGCAGGGCAACTGGGAGAAGAGTGAATGAATTTTGTTCTCCAAGTGGTGAATATCTTATTCAGAGTCTCGTTCCCATGGTAGGACGCGCCTTACTCTTTCATCGGATAGATTCTGACTGTTGTGATATTTAGGTTGAATTTTTTTTTTGGAGGAATCAGGGAAGGATAAATTTGGTTCCGGGTCCAACCTTTTTATAGCGACCACGAAGTAATTTTGGACAGTGTAAGTAGTCCGCTTATCGTGTCCATAATTTGCCCAACTCGTTGGTACCATTCCGTTTTCATGACAGTCACGACGGGAATCGGCGGATCTCATCACGACGGGTGACGCCTATGGGCGTATCAATATATATTTTTATAGATTGTGATTGAAAATTCCAGAATGCAATAGAAACATATTTGGACCACAAAACCAAATTTTTAAATAGGCAATCTACCCAAATTAAGATGATTTCTGTAACACAAGACTAATAATGATGTAATTTTTTTTCACCCCCGCCACTGTAAAGCAACAAGCACTACTCTAGAGTTTTGAACCGTTGTTATTATTGTTTGTTTCGTTATTTAGTATTGTGACATCCGTCGAATGGTCCGGTTCGCTGCTTAAGTTAACTAACTGCATTGACGCGTTTGCCATTCAAGTACAGTTACTTTATTATAATATTATAACTTTTCCTGACAATTATTTCCGCACTTGCGGTAAAAAAAAATATTTTTGCCAATTTTCTATAATTAACATGCTCGTGTTGAGATTGCTGTCTTTTTTTGTCATTGAAATGTTTTGTGCAGTATACAGTACTCAGTTTGGACGTCAGTGATTGTTGTCGATGATAGGCTGTGATTTGGTGCTGCAAGTTTTGATACGGAAGACATTTTTAATCGGGTCGTTTTTGTTGAGGTATTGAATTTGTTGGAATTTTAAATGCTTTTGTGTGTTTTTCTCACCGAGTTTTTTTTGTTTTGTGTCATTAAGTTCATTGCCAAACAAGTATTTTAACTTTCATTTTGGTTGTAAATCAGTTATTTTATTGGGTATGTATTAAAGTGATTAATTGCAACAAGGTTTATGTTTCGTGTTGATATGTTCTATAAAAGTTTTTTTTTGTTTATATTTTCTGCGCCTTACGCTCTTGTATGAAAATGTTTTTTAGATACAAAAATTTATACCATGTACTCGTATATATGCCTAAATTCATGTTTAATGTCGAGTCAAACATGATGTTTTTCAAGTCCTTAACTATATTAAAAGATATTTGAGACTTTAAAATCCCTAGTGGGTCTGAGTGTCTTCCAAGAATATCTTCGACTATCTTGTACCTTGCTGTAAGAGTCTTCCATAATTGATGCCATTCTGTCTAGCCAACCTTTTATGACTTAGTACTGTATAATGGACTAATCCGCAGCTACCTGTAAGTAAAACAGTCGTTCACCGTTCATGAAACATGCGCTCTTCTTGCAGTTTCCAAATTTAGATGAATATTATGTTGATCTAATGTATGATTTTTTTTACCTTTATAGATTAGAATTATCTCATTTTAAAACAACCCTAACTTCTGTTGGAATTATTTTAACTTTGTCAATTAAAAGCCGAAATGAATACTTGGTCATTTAATACTTTATCAATTAATAACCTGTTAATATATTCTCGGCACCGCCTAGCAGTATGAAAAGAATTCTGGTTGATATTATTCCTTACGAATAAGCTAACTAAAAGCAGACCCTCTTTTTGTAATAGCAGAAATCCGTGCAAAGTGGATTAAAGAAAATTCAAATTACACCGAACCAATCTATGACGATCTCCATGAGCTAGTTGGGTAAGACGCTTGGCTTCAACGGGGGGTTTTAGCTCGATTCTCGATTGTATTTGAAAATTTTAAAAAGGACCCCAGTTTTGTATACTCGTGATGTGCACTAGACGTGCTAAAGTTTAGTGACTTCTCACGTGTGATATTATTGTCAACGCATGCGATGGCGAAATGTGAGTTTAGTTTCTTCTTCATTGTTTGTAAAGCTACATGGATCGATTCACCCAAAAGAGATATAGAAAAAGCAAAAAGGTTTGCTAGTACGTACCTATTCCTCTTCAGCATGTTATTTATAAAAAAAAACACTGTCATAATAATATTATTAATTTGGTCTTTCCAAGTTTTCCTTGCTCTAAATAATATACATTTTTAAAATGCTTTTACCAGCATACTATAAATACTTGATAGGTACTCAAGTATCCTGCGTTTGGTAAAGTGTTCTAAATGTTCTCCTGAATGACTATAAACTATTAAATTACTCTTTGAGGATGTTTAAAACAAGATGAAAAAATAACCATTAAATTGTTTGAATATGTGGAGAGAATGCTTTGGCAATACATGCCATGACATACTGCGAGTTTTGCGCCTACACCAGTGGTTCCAACCCCGAAGGCGCGATTAATGGGGCCGAAGACTATATTGTCTCCAGGCTACGTTCTTTAATGAGTCGCATCGCTAATTCTGGTATATTGAATTGGCTCATCTGAATGCACACGAAAACAAAATAACATAAATGAGTTTAATCAGAAATCTTTATATAAAATTTGATTAATTGTAGTCGAGTTTTCTCCAATGCGTATTTCTTGATATTTTAAATGTTTTGGAAAATTAAATAATGCTTGTTTCTTGGGAAAGTTTCCAATGCTTTACGAAATTTCAACTATTGAAGTAAGCTTTCTAATTAAAACATGCACATGTGATGATTAATCACTTAATATGATGATTAATTTATTTGGTGCTAATACATGCAGTCAATGACCTATGTACTTAAGTTCGAAATTCACACTTAACAACCCCTCTCAAATACAAAGAACCATTTTCAAGCTTAATTTACTGGGGCCCACTTATATCTATGGACACATTATTTATTAGTAATTTGTTTGTTTATTAGATGTAGACTATAGTTGGTGTGCGAGTATTAATACTTGTCAATTCAATTGAAAGGATAATTTTATATAAAGAGAAAACTCTCTTCAAGGGCGCTCTAACTTGGGACTCGAACCCGCTATTATTGAACAAATCATATCTGGTAGCTATAGCAGCACCCGAACGAATAATGTATAACACTTCCTTTGTGTACAGTACAACATTTTGGAATTATTATCATGCAGCAATTACTTTCTATCGACCAAACATATTTTTTGAGACCTTAAATGAAAGATGAACTGATTTAAAAAAAATCGTGAATTGAATTCGCAACCTCCGGGCTAGAAGACAGGCGTCTTACCAACTAGACCACGGAGGTCGTCACTAGTCATCGCACTTGTTGAAAATACTACCACGCGGGGTAATATTTTCAACATGTTCGATGGCGAAATGTGAGTTACTTTCCTCCTTCAGTTGATTTTAAACCGAAGGTTAGATTACCGATGACAATATTGTCTCCCGGGCAAACATGATATAGTGATCGATTCGAATGTGTTAATTAGTACCAATCGATTGTATCTTATATCAATTTGGGGTTTTTACTTAGAAAATATGTTTTAACTATACCTATAGTATTTCAAGACTATGGTATGTATGTATGGTATGTACCAAAGATATATTGCGTTTATATTTTCCATCGCGTTTTTTGACTTACAGTTTTTTAAAGTTGCTAAAAGATGAACCATTGTACCAGTTGCATTTGGTTATCGTTCCATGTACTCTGATTCATACAACTTTTCTTTATGGAATTCTCACAAATAATCGTGTCCTTATTGGGAAGTGTGCAGACATATGTCTTGCTGTTTGTTGTTATCATACCAATTGAAAGTGTCTGCCTGCTCGATGACATTCACATTCATAATTCATGTCCATATCGGGATATGCAGAAAGGAAAGACTCCAAAATAATGTTGTCCATAATAGACTTTTAGTCCACAATAGTGCCAACTTTGATGTATGGGTTTGAAACGTGGAAGAATACTGATAGGAGTCAATTAAATGCTGTGTAAATGCGTGGATTGAGAAGAATACACAGGGTGACAATCTCAGGCAAAATACAGAATGAAGTGTTAAGGGACAAATTAAACTTTAAGCTGATGTGCTAAGTAAGGTGAAGAAAGGCACGCTGAGATGGTTTGGGAGTGTGGAACGGATGAATGAAGAAAGATTAATAAAACATATATAGTGCAAATATGAGTTAAACGCGTTGTGAGAGTAAGAATCAGGAAAGAGTGGTTAGATCTAGTGAATTATATTCTGAAAGAAGGAAACTTAGGAAGTCAGAGAAATCGTAGAAGTTGTACGAGAAAGTATATTGATGTGGAAGAGATGAAGTATGCGTGTCGAGATATGAACGTCAGGCGCTATGTCCTATTTGCCTACCCGACAGAAAAATCGCGTGATATGTATTTTTTTTACGTTGAAGCTTTATTACTTTCCTCCGTGGCCTAGTTGGTAAGACGCCAATCGTCTAACTCGGAGGTTCCGAATTCGATAAAGGGTGCCAGTCTGCTAAAATAGTTTTTGTGGCAATAATACTCGCACGCGTCTAGCGGTAGTGATGCCAACATGTTCAATGAATCACCGCTAGTTCTGTACCTACTCCAGAGGTTCTAAACCCGTAGGCTCGATGACAATATTGTATCTTCGATTTGTCCGAAGCACTTATTCGGATAAATTAAAAGATGCAATACCAAAAAAAACTTGAGGCTTATTTTACTATAGACACATTTCTTGTTGTTTGGTCTTCCAAACAACAATAAATGTGTTGTTGATTGCTACTGTTGATAAATGTGTTGTTGATTGCTATAGTATTGCAACAATAAATGTGTTGTTTTTTAATTAAAGCCTCTTCAATATCATTATGCTTAATTGGAATATATTACCACTTGTCAATAAATCTGCTAGGTTTTATTATATAAAACGAAAATGAAACTAAATATTTACTATAAAGATAATCCCCACTACGCATCCTTCTCATGACCCTAAAGTTAAATGTGCTACGGGCTGGAATTAATGTTTAGTTTGCCTGACGAAGAGCTTATTAATGGACGTCAAAACTCGAATCGCTATATATAATGAAATTACGAAGTTTATAATGTCGTCATAATCATTGTGGACGTCCAGTCCGAAGTTAAGCCCGAAACATTGATATTTTTTTGTTTTATATAAACATATACGAGTATTAACGTCTTGACACCGATGAAATTAATATTCTTGGTCATTATTTACGAATTATTTAAATTTAAGCTTGAATTCCAAACATTAAATTTTAGCTTGAATTACAAACATTCGTCTCATGGATAATGAACGCGTCGTTTCAAGGGAAGCTTGTTCAATTGATCTACCCTCAGCTGATTCTTCTCAGTCTGTAACTGATATTTTAAATAAAATTAAACAAGATAGTAAGCACTGTTGAAATACGTATTAGAATTAAAGGCTCTAGTTATAAATCAACCCACCAGTATATCCGTTTGATACCGTGGTTTACGAGTAATATAATAAGATTGAACAAGATTTGTCTGCCTCTCTATGTACCATATATATTTATTTTGGATCTGTCAATAATAGTGTGTTAAAATATTGAGTTAGAGCGCTCTTGAGGAGAGTTTGCTATATAAACAGCGCTATATTAGTTGCTCTTTTATTATTATTATATGGAAGTGTCGATCTTCTGTGGCTTGCGGATGATGGTTATTCACCTTTATAAAATAGGTATTGTTACACAAGTTGCGGTCCGTGAACCGATGCGGGTCTGTACGTGCGGTAGTCGTATTTACATATTGTATTTATTTGAATTCGATAACACTTTGTTTACACAACCTTTTTTAATATTAACACAATTAAAAAAAATGAAGTCCGACACTAGGTGACACTGAAAGAAAAATAGCGGTACTCCTCTCGAGAAAGTTTAAGTAGCACTGTTGTCGAGGATCGTCGTCTAAAATATAGTATAGTATATATTTTTTCAAATTTCCTTTATTATATTGTCTCTCTTATAATAGTATTTTTGATTTTAACAGTAGTGGCACAAATCTGGCTAGTAGTGGATATTGCTCATATAAAATAATCAACGTCTTCATATTGCGATTTTATTAAATGATGAATATATTTCAAATTTCTGAATAGAGAATAAATACATTGTAAGGGGTTGTCTTGTATTTGTTCTTTCAACAATGCCTCCCTTCTACAGACTACTTTTTATCAGCAAAATTGACACAAAAGAATGGACGCAGACTATGTTAAATATTGAATTTCTCGTTGATGCGCGAAATTAAATATTTGACATTTTTATAAGGACACGAAGTATTGTGTTCCTTTCAATTCTGTCGGACGAAAGGCGGAGTATGTTTTATTAGTTTTCTCTTTCATTCTGTCTCGCGTTATTAATGTTTTTCATATATATTTGTTGCCAATAAAATGCGTGCGTATTCAGTTGAAAAGACGTTTCAATATTTTTTCTTAGTTTTTTTCTCGTAACAAGGTCTAAATAGTTGGATGAGGTGTTTCGGAGTGTTTTACCGCGAGGGTTCGTTTATGATGCCGAGGTTTCGAAAACATTGCAATTTTCATCTTCAGCGCTTGTTCGTAATCAATTTCGCCATTCATCGACTACGGACAAACCCTGGAGATGAAAATTGCAACGTTTTAGAAACGTCGACATTATACATAAACCAAACCGCGCAGTAAAACACTTAGAAAAGCCTATCCAACTGAGACGAAGAACCGCACAAGTCTCAAAACAAGGTCTATGTAATTTAAATATCTCTCCGAATAAAAAAAACATAATTAACAGTGCACCCATGGAACGCTTATGCATAAAGTATCAATAATCTTCTTTTTCACAAAACGTGCTTTATCTAAACGAAATATGTTCATTTATAATTCTTTTGGAAAAAATCGCTGCTAGGTCAATTATAAAAGAGATATGTTCATTTTTATAAATCATGCGCTAAAATTTATTTTACCTTTGGTCGATGTTGACCTCAAAATAATTCTCAAGTAGTAGTAGTATTACAATTTCGTTGTATACAATATAACTCTCAAGGGTTTATCGCAATGTGGCAATCTCTTCCAACCATTTACAAAATTTATTATTCCAGACTGGAACCCATTTGGGCCACAGAATCAATATAATTGAAGCTGTCAAAAATATAATACAAGTTGTTTATGGCTATGGCATTAACGTTGGGGAGGTTTAAAGACATTGTAATTTATTTTTATCAAACACTGTTTATTCCACTTTTTTGTGACGGTATAACCCTACCGGTTTCAAGGCTTTCACCTCATCTTCAGGAGAGCGCAAACAAGACTTTGCGCTCCCCTGAAGATGAGGGGAAAGCCTTGAAACCGGTAGGGTTATACCGTCACAAAAAAGTGGAATAAACAGTGTTTGATAAAAATAAATTACAATATAATACAAGTATTATGGATTATATCATCATGTCTGGTGTGCATAATCTTTTGAACTCATAAGTGCATATTCGTCAAAATTTAGTTCATTTGTATCGTGTTTCGAAACGGCGTTTATTGAAAATGATAAATGCAGTGATGCTGAGCTGTGAGCACCGCACTGACCGGATATGAGACAGAAAACCGCTTGTTTGACATTATTTTTTAACTACTGTTTTAACTTCCGTCAGATAATATATCGTTACCCGTCAGCAATGTGTGGCAAACGTTCCCGGGCCCGTTTTAATTTTATATTTGAATGATTAAAAAAAGTATAACTATTGTGAAGAAAAATATATTTTACCAATTATATCTTATATATACTGATTGCTTTTGAGAACTGAACAGTATAACAATGTGCTAAGATGACAGTCCATAGAAGTATTTTGGTACCAATAATGCTGTAGAAATGCACTAATTGTGAATACTACACGGGGGGATTAATGGCAGAATACAGAATTAAGAAATATGGGGTGGATGTAAATTTGAGGCTGTGTTAACTAAAGTGAAGAAGAGGACTCTGAGATAATTTCTCATGTAGAACGAATGGATGAATGGACAAAATCAAATATATAGTGCAAATGTGAGTGGAAGGCTTGGTACAGAAAGACGAAGAACAGCATGAGTGTATCAAGTAAATTGTATTTTTCAAGAAGGAAGTGTAAAACGCTAGGGAGATCGTATGAGTTGTATAATGGTATATATGGTTGTAGACGAGTCAACGGATGTGTGTCGAGGTAGGAAAGTCTGGCTCCGTCTCCTCTCTGCCTATCTCGATAGGGAAATAACATGATGGTATTTATGTACTAAGAACATCATAACTAAATTAAATGCTAATGACAGCAAACCAACTATGTACATTTGGAATTTTCGCAAACAATGGACTTCTTCCGGATTGTCGAGATTTTTCATTGTTTCTAATCACTTCATTCAGTGTTTTTGGTATTGATCAAAATAGTGGAGTGAGTATAGGTCAGTCGTTAGTGTAGAAACCTTAAGGATACTTATACTTACATATCTAAAATACTTGACATTATTAGTGACTTTGAGTGATTAGTTCCATTAGTAACTTTGAGTGAATGGTGCAAGAGAAAACATATGTTAACGATAACAAATAAACCATCAAAGATGTTCGAGTATATTACTGTTATTATTGTTGTTTTATTTAAGCCCATCTGGCCTCGAAATAACAATTGTAGAAATATTTTATAATACAAGTCGAATTAAGGTTTTAACTGGCGGAATTTTATTTGACGTGCGATTTTCCTATTGAATATTTGTATCCACTTAAATTATTTGCAATTTTTAATCTTTATATTTTAACATATAAAGAAAATATCTGAATAAATCTTTCCTCAAAGGCGATTTAACTCAGAATTCAAACCCACTCATAAATTTTGATAAGACCTTAAAAAAACATTGTCTTTAATTGATTCTTAAAGCTACGCGCTACACAATATATCTGAAACGAGGAGTCAGAACATTCCACGCCACAGGACCAGCAACGACAAAAGCTTTATCAAGATATCCCGCACTATTGGCTTCAATTGGAACAGCCAATTTATTATATGAAGAATATATCGACTTTAAAGTTCTACTTCTCTCCGAAGAAGGTCTTGAATACAAAGATACCAAGTTAGAAATCAATCCGTTCGCGAGACTTAGCCAATGTCGACTTTGTAGAAGCGGACTAATATGTGTATGTTTATATTTATGACTACCGTATTAAGCCTAGTTGCTGTATTGAAACCAGACTGGAGTCTAGAAGTTTGTGAATCAGGTAAACCAGAATAAATATATTTATTGTTTATAGTTAAGGCATTAACGTTGTGGAGGTTTAAAGACATTGTAATTTATTTTTAACAAACACTGTTTATTCCACTTTTTTGTGACGGTATAACCCTACCGGTTTCAAGGCTTTCACCTCATCTTCAGGGGAGCGCAAACAAGTCTTGTTTGCGCTCCCCTGAAGATGAGGTGAAAGCCTTGAAACCGGTAGGGTTATACCGTCACAAAAAAGTGGAATAAACAGTGTTTGTTAAAAATAAATTACAATAAATATATTTACAATAATCCAGACGCGACAGAACAAATGCATTAATAAGCGTTTTTATTTCCCTTGTTAGAAGACATCGACATTCAAATTTTTACCCTCTAAGTCTATAGAAACCTGAAGAAACCGTATAGTCAATTTGTTATTCGATGGAGTGATTACTATCAAAACTGAAACCAAGAAATTTGATGCTATATTTTGGAAGGATACTACTCGTATCACCCATAACTGATAAAGCATCTCCATCAAGAAGATGTCTACTCGATGAATCCACCCAGAGAAATTCCGTTTTTCTTGGATTTAATTAAAATTTATTTTTTAAATAAAATTTGAGACTTTGGGAATGTATTTAGAAGTATCCAGTTTCAGAATATCTTTTGAGAATGTACAATTTTGGAAAAAAAAATGTTTAGTTTTCCGTAACTTATTAAACTACTATACGGTTTTTAAAATTAATTTTAAGGCACAAATATTGACAAGTGCGAGTTTTGCATTCGACCTTTATTTGAAACATAGCGAAGGCGTTTTGCGACAGCTATTACACACAATAGGTCATTGTCGGAAGTTCTGCGCAATCCTAATGATGGGTCATTAGCCTTCGTTAGGCATTGTTTTCCCTGTTCATCAACCTCTTTTACTCCGGGCCAATTGAATACCTGTCCATTTTATAATTCAGTGGCGTGCAACAGGAAATATTTCAAGCTATTTAGCTTGATACTGAGCAATTCGAACGATTTAGGCATTAACGGTTTTGTGCAAAACGTTTTCCTTTGATTTTTAGACAAAACGGAATAATTTTAAAATTATATAATATAATTATTTTTTATACTACACTTTGATTTTTAAGGGACTCTGGTGGCAACATGCTGGATTCTGGTGGCAACATGCTGGATTGTGGTGGCAATATATTGGAAACATTTTCCATCTTAAAAAAAAACTTCAGTTTATTGTGTCTACCGTGAGCTCTCCTTCGTGGTCTAGTTAATAGGTCGTCTGTCTTCCTCCAGGGATTTCGGGTTCGATTCTCAACGATACCCTGCAAATAAAAATATATCCCAGTCTGGTTGCATAGTTCGCCTGGTAACAATATCTACACGTGCTAGACGTGTACGAGTATTATTGCCTGTCCATTTCCGAGGTAATATTTCAAACACGTACTATAGCGAGCTTGTATTCCAGTATCTACTCCAGTGGTTTAACCCGGTAGCTCTATTATCGAGATCGAAAGCAATGTTGTCTCCCGACCTCATTCTTCAACATATCCGTTTAACTAATTCGGATATGTTGAGGGGTACCATACGAATAAAAATTTATGTCATTAAGATGTATTCAATAATATTCACGAAAATAAATTTCACAAAAAATTGAATGTGAAAAACCATCCTTATTTGAAACTACATTCTTCCGGTAGAAGACAAGCGAAGTGTTACTAGAAATCTTCGTCGTCAATAACCTTACTGATTCCTGTATTGAAAATGTACCTCCTGCTTTGATTTTCATTAATCTCATGTTTCAGGTGATTTGCTTTCAATATCTCCCAGCTATTTTGATATCCATTAATTCTGAATGGAGTTTAGTAAATTAATAAATGGAGTTGTTCATGAGATATATGAACACCCCCCTAGATATTTAGACCTGACCTGACCTAAATATTCACTTTCATTTTCCCCGCCCCATTTACCATTGTATAACATCTCTCCCCACTTCTCTCCCCTTACCTCATTCCTCTAATATTAATATTATTTACATTTGTACAGGAAATATAGTTTTAGCAATTTAGTTTATCTTCACCTGACGATGAAGACGGTGGTCTTCGAAACCGGTTGTAAACCCAAAAATAAACCTGTGGTGAACACAAAAATATAAAATAATTTTTTTATTTACTTATTTTTCCTTTTACATAAAACATGGCACCACAAAGTGAAACTAAAGTCTTTTCGAAGATTCAAGAAATAACTTCTATGCCTTTTAGATTTTCTGTTCAATAACCTTTAGTTTCCATTGGTCGTTGGGTAACTTTTAATGTGACCGCTCAACTTCTAATTTTAGTGTCTTATACGGCTATAGAAAAAAGTTTTTCTTATTTTGGTAAAGCTATCATGAAAAACTCCCTAGTTATTTATTTAAACTTGGCCCTTCTATGGTAATTTAATCCATACTTCATAGTGTTTCCTTAAAGCCATCAACCAAACAATTTATTATGCGTTTTTAGTTTAATCATATATACTCGTATATATACTATATATCAACTACAAAAAATAGATGCAATATTTTATAATATTTATTTTCCTCCCTTTTGTCAGTATTCTCTGTACTGAACTAAAGTTATTAGGTATATATTTTACATGATGGAATTTGCATGTTTTGTGGTTAGTTTTTTTTAGCTGCGGTTTTGTGGTTTCCGAGAAGTATACGTAACTTGTCCTGTTATTAACATCACTCGATTGATTCATTCAGTGACCCATTAGAAAAATGATTTACTGTTTTTTTTGTTTTGGATTCGAGTTCCGTGTTTATAATTTACTGAAATTGATGATTATTATTTACTGAAACTTATTTTGTTTAAAATAAGTTAATTGATGATACTTTTATGTTTTGTGCTCATAGACTTGTAAACTTTATGTTCGATTAGGCGATGAGATATACCTTAGCATTTCATATCATTTTACACATCTTAGTTCGCGGCTCACATTCGCGTTTTACCTTTAAGACAGAATTAAAAATATATTCCACCACTTAAATTATACTTTCATCCTAATTTTCCTTTGTTTACGCCCCTTATCCTTGAACGAATTACTTTCCTCTACTTCTGTCATTATTGTTTAGATATTGTTCATTAATTTGTTTTTTTATTACTTAATTTAAAGGATTTTTTTTGTAAAATCTGTCATAAAATAAAAGAGTTAAATGTATCTAAGATGAACTGGTTGGTTTAAGGAAATTGCTGTATAGCGAAAGCTCGTCAGACGTATCATGTATAACCATGTACACAAAAATAATGAAAATGAATAAAATATAATATCGTCAGCTTTTTAGATAATAATTCATATCGAGTTGAAACGATCTTTCGGGCTTTCGTACATACGTGCCATCACGTCATATGTTTTATGGAGAGGCTGAGAGGACAGATCGCATTCACACTCATACCTGCTCTTCTGTTTCTCATACTTCTTATCTTTCTTTCAGTCAAAATATATCCGTGGCCTAACTTCATCATACGGCATTTATTCCAGACGAGCTTGATTATCTAAAAAAACTTATTTGAAATATTTTTTCTTTAAGTTCTCTTTATTAGTCGCTGTATCCGTGGGCAGTTCACTCGTTTGAGTTATATTCTAAGTTCTCTTCATTAGTCGCTATATCCGTGGTTAGTTCACTCGTTTGAGTTATATTCTAAGTTCTCTTCATTAGTCGCTGTATCCGTGGTTAGTTCACTCGTTTGAGTTATATTCTAAGTTCTCTTCATTAGTCGCTGTATCCGTGGTTAGTTCACTCGTTTGAGTTATATTCTAAGTTCTCTTCATTAGTCGCTGTATCCGTGGTTAGTTCACTCGTTTGAGTTATATTCTAAGTTCTCTTCATTAGTCGCTGTATCCGTGGTTAGTTCACTCGTTTGAGTTATATTCTAAGTTCTCTTCATTAGTCGCTGTATCCGTGGTCAGTTCACTCGTTTGAGTTATATTCTAAGTTCTCTTCATTAGTCGCTGTATCCGTGGTTAGTTCACTCGTTTGAGTTATATTCTAAGTTCTCTTCATTAGTCGCTGTATCCGTGGTTAGTTCACTCGTTTGAGTTATATTCTAAGTTCTCTTCATTAGTCGCTGTATCCGTGGTTAGTTCACTCGTTTGAGTTATATTCTAAGTTCTCTTCATTAGTCGCTGTATCCGTGGTCAGTTCACTCGTTTGAGTTATATTCTAAGTTCTCTTCATTAGTCGCTGTATCCGTGGTCAGTTCACTCGTTTGAGTTATATTCTAAGTTCTCTTCATTAGTCGCTGTATCCGTGGTTAGTTCACTCGTTTGAGTTATATTCTAAGTTCTCTTCATTAGTCGCTGTATCCGTGGTTAGTTCACTCGTTTGAGTTATATTCTAAGTTCTCTTCATTAGTCGCTGTATCCGTGGTTAGTTCACTCGTTTGAGTTATATTCTAAGGGAACGGAGGTATTTCTATGGAACCAAATATACTAATCGTATTTGATTCCATAATTTACAAACTAGTAATTTTTAATATTGATCGAGTCTGTTAACATATTCTGTCTCAAAACTTGATCCCAAATATGGTTTTCCGACAAGTAAAAGCTTTTATCTCGGGCTGTTCTTGTTACTGGGGATGTCTGATAATAACATCTTTTTATTATAATTTCAATTTCATTAATTTATTCCTTCGTATGGTAACACTAGACATATTATAATTTGTGATTCGGACATGCTGGAGACAACATTGTTCGACCCCATTATTGTCCTAAATTTTCGTTGTTAACAATACAACCTGGCGGATATCACGCCGCGTATCTATCAATATAATCAACCTATCTATCAACCAACCAAAAGGTTGACTTAAGTGTGAAACAGACAGGAATCGTTTTTAACAAATCTTCGTTCCAATAAGAATCGAATATGTAACCTCCGGGTCCGAAGACAGGCGTCTTAGCAACAAGGCTACGAAGGTCACCTTTTAATCGAGTTTTCAGGTTGACAACCACTGGATTACGCATAAAACTTGCGATTCGTCATCGCGCATGTTTGAAATATAATCCCTCACTCAAAGAGACAACAACACGCGTGTTTATAGTTTCCGCGCTTGTGCTTGTGAATATTGTTTCCAGACTAGTACCCTCTTTTAGGTACTATTGAGAATTCAGCCCATAGTCCCTGGCAGGAAATCGAAACGTTTTACCAATTAGGTCAAGGAGGTCGTCAATTTATTTAACTTTTCTACATTTTACTGTTTTTTTTTTGTAGATTTCTTGCACTTTCAAGCATCTAAAAAACTGCAACATCAGTGTATCGTATCCTTTTCGTTTTAAAACTGTAACATTTTCCTCGTTGCTTAAGGGAACAAGAAAAAATAATCCAATATCGAATCGCCTCTCGTATGGAATTTGCAATTATGTGCGGTTTCGCAGATGGGCGATTTCCGCTCGAACCACTCCAGGGAATGCACTGTAATTTATTTAATATCTGATATTCGGCGCAAAAAATAAAAGAAATGTCGAAATTCGCGAAGCTGCCTCTGGAATATCGTTCTTACTGCCTGATTTAATTTAAAATTCAATTTTCATAGTTCCATAAAAAAATTGTCGAACTTAAAAAAAATTATTTGTCATACCTCGAGTTGCATTCGTTTTGAGGCTAAACTGAATTCATAATGTAGTCTCTTCATGTATCCCTGGTTTCATGACCATTTCAGAGCTTTAGCCTGATAAATATATTTTGTTGAAAGGCTTCTCTTTTTTGTCAGTTCCGTTTGAAGATCCTTACGATTTGAAAGTCCTGTGTTTTTTTTTCCACATTATAACATTTTCAATCAACATTGTTTTAATTGAAAAGCAAACCATAGAGCACAAGTATATAACAATAAAAAGAATCATTTTGTGGATAGACAACTGCTTCACTAGGAAAGGCCTATGACGAAATGGTCTCAATCATCAATCACACATTTCATATATTTGTCCTAAATAGTTAAATACTTAGTTGGAATATTCATACTCTGCACTTACATCCTCAATCATACTAAAATTCCATGCTATAATGATAATAAAAACAATATATTGTGTAGCGCCGTTTGGAAAGCGGACTTTTCTTAATTACGCTCTAATTCAGGACTCGAACCAACTTTAATTGACGGATGAAAGATATTACAAAATAAATGTAGATAAGTTATGTGTAAGGATATGAAGGTAGTGGCTGCGGCCGAGTCGTTGCTCTAGCGCATTCATCGATACAGTTTAAATTTGTTCGAATTTGATATTTGAGTTTATTTTTCAACATCATTGTTTTGATTCATATTTTGTACAAAATAAAATCAAGATTTTACTGTTCCTGTCTTTTTCTGTCGTTCGTTCAATCTTGGGAATTGTGATCGCTATGACCTTCCATAATTCTCTTGCAATCTCTCGCTTTGTGGAGTGTTGCCTTTATGCAGCTGATTTTATGTATTCATTGGGCGCTTTCGAGTGAATTTCTAATATCTCTTCAAACAGAGTTGGCTAAACGCAAATATTTACCAAAGAACACGTTTAATGTATGCTGTTTTATTAAGATAATCATTAATAGTTTCCTAGTCGAGAGCCCCTGCCAGTCAATACATTTGATAAATATAACAAGCGATTTTCTGAGGACACAATTATCCATCATGGCCCTCCCTCCCTTGTCTTGTTCGCTGTTCACTTCATCATCGTCCTTTTTAGAATAAAAACTAATAAATATCCTTGGCGCTGGGAATATTATTAGAAAAACATGGCGATATATTATCTTTAAGTTGGAAATGATGTTTTTGGGGCACGAAAATATCGCATTTTGGAAAGGAATCAGGTTAAATGCTTCTTTAATCAGATTGAAATAAGATAATAGAGATCAGAGAGGGAGATCTGTTCTATTAAGGTTATTTTTTCATCATTTTTCGTTTCGTTAACGTATTTACGAAATGTTTGCATTAATAGTATGTTCAGTATTTTTTTAGATTAATTGTTAATAAAAATAAACAATTCCGTACATTCATTTATCGGAGTGAAAATTCGCGTAAAAAATAATTGGATGGTCATACTATGTATTTTATTCCATTCATTTTTCAATACAAAAATACAATTTTAAATAGAATCTTGCATTGTATAGAGTTTTTGAAAAAAGAGGCCATTGGGGATATTTTGGTTGTGAAAAAAGAGGCCATTGGGGATATTTTGATTGTGAAAAAAAGGTACGAAAGACAAATCGTCATGATCGAGTATGATTGTGGGTGGAAAACGCCTGTGCGTGTTTTAGTTTATTGTATGCAAGATGTGTGCGCTTTAGCAAGCACACAGTTTTTACATATTAAACCCAAAGTTCCGATGGCAAGGTGATCAAAGTTCCATGACGATCTGCAGGTTTAATCTGCTGCAGCCTTTCTTTAGAAGTTTATTTGTATAGCGCTATTTTTGTGTTGGTTAAAAGCGCTACAAGAATTTATGCGCTATACCCATCAAAATGATGTCCAGTAACGTTATCATCCCCCGTTATAATTATATTTGTCAATAGTCCATCATTGTCCTATGGATCATAATATATATTCCTGAGGATATAGCTCTCCTGACGTTCAGTCATTTCAACGTGCTTGATTTTAACACTGTCACTGGACAGTTGCCTAGCTTTTTGTTGTTCTGGTTCCTTCGTTTCTTGGTGACGACGGTGTTGCAGACTATCCCGAAGCTTCACTGAAGGAAAAATTTTCATCCGAATGTATATTGAGTTTATCCTTAACATATCTGTTGGACCTAACGTGTAAGTTGAGTGCTTAGCTGTACCATATACTGACTTGGATAAATATGTTCTTGAACATCTTAATAGAACAGTTTAAAATAGTCTTATGTAAATATTTTGATGTAATATTATGTATACTCGTACTATACATGTGCTTAGCAGTGGCGTGGCATGACTTTTGAGTTTAGGGATGCTGTTGATATTAAAAAATCGCCTGCGCTTGTTAAAAGTTATGATATTGAAATAATAATACACTGGCTAAAAACCGGGCTTTGTTGATATTATTAATATTATTTTGTATGCTAAAAAATAAAAAAGGACAGAATATTGTTTTTTTTTCCGTAAACAACATTCAACCATTAGGGGATGCGGCGTTTCCACATCATCTATGGACGCCACTGATGCTTAGACTTTCACAGTGAATAGATTACTGCCTACATATTTCTGTGATTTACAGGATGCTGCAATAATAATAATAATAAACAAATTTATATATGACCGTTTAAAAAGCAGTCTCTCCGCAAGGACGTTCAAAGCTGTATGAAAAGATATCCATACAATCGAGATAGAAAAGTTTGGCATTCTGTCCTCTCTGTTCACACAGAGAAAATGTGACAGTATATAGACATGTAAAAAAATATAAAATTAGTGACAAATTGCAAATACGTATGCAAATTTTATAATTTGTTCAAATTACATTTATTACATCAATATTATGTATGATACTGACACAATGATTTAAGTTAAGAAATGCGAAAAAAAGTTGCAGTTGTCGTATTTTGACTCCGTTGAGGTTTGGATTATTAACTTTTGTCTGGATTAATAACTGTTTATATCAACACATCCTGATAATAGGTGTCAGCCGAGGAGCCGAAAATCGACGACAACTATAATGTACCAGACAGTGAAAAAAATCTCAAGTTCATTAGTAATAGTATGGGGTTCTAGTAAATAATCGCAACATTAATCAATCAATTAATATTGCTCAACCTTGAGTCCAGTGTGGTTTCAACAAATATCCCCCGCGAGCGCCGTATTATCGACCTCTTTTATAAAAGATAAAGCTATAGACATACCAAAATGTGGTTTAATTTTAAAAAGTACCCCGAGGAGTATTTTTTCATGTTTAATGGTATCAAGAAGGGAAGTGAAATATAATTGCCGCTTTATCATACAAACTAGGTGAACACTTGTCTCCAAGGTCCTTGGAAGAAACCGAGCCGCCGCGCCGAGCAATTGGGGTTAATGCTTTAAGGTTTGGTATCGCTGTTTATATGGAACTCGTGTCAGTTTACCTTATCATTTGGCGGCCTCATTGCACGTGATAAGGATATGATTTTTATGTCTTTAAATTTTACCCAGAACTTTTCCAGCGACATGGAAAGATGTGGAATTTTACTTAGTCTCAAAAAAAAAAAAAACGCGCCATAGATTGGGTTCGTAATTTCTGTGGAGTTTTTAAGTTGTCAAAAACTCCACAGAAATTACGGAACTTATTTTCGATCCGCCGATTCTACGCGTAATATCAGCGAGAATCGGGTAGTTGCAAATCTCATCTGTTTCATCTCTTGGTATCTTCTTGTATTACTTATACACAATCGTTGTATACAGTGCAGCCTGGTGAATTATTGTCTATTGGCAATCTCTTCAAACAAACCAGGAAGATGTCAAACTGGCCTTTAAGTGAAAACCAGACTGGAATCCTTGACTACAACGGGAATTGGTCCCGCAATATTTTGAAAGACAGGCGTCTTATCAACTATGTCATAGAGGTCGATTTTCTGGAAAACCCAATAGGATAAACAATCAAAATAGAAAAAAACTTTCTTATGAAAATAAGTACGTTTTATTGACTTAGAAGTGAACTAACAGGTTAAGAAGTAATATGAACAATTGAAATTTTTTGGAAAAAAACTAATAGGATATACAATGAAAATGGAAAAAAAAGCTTTATAAAAATAAGTGCGTTTTGTTGTTTTGTTTCCTATGAATATGCAAAAGAGTTATACAAAATAGCTTTAAGGAACGGTGAAAAAGTAACTTTACAAATGCATTATTTGTCAGTATTTTTCCGACATTGAATAAACCTTGAACAATAATTCGCTAATATGCAAGTCAATGTCAAACGTATCCAACCATCATATTGTAGATATGCATATAACCGATTTGTATAATTCGCCATCGCAACCAACGATAATTCTGAATGCTTTTTGCCATAATGTTTGTGAAACTTTCATGGTGTCACCACATGACAGCTTCATACTTGTAGCTCTGCAGCCTTGGACTGTCGAACAATACGTGTCAAAGGTTTCGCTGAGAGAATGACGACAGTCGATGTATCATTATCCGGGTTTCAGTTTTATGATCGTTAAAGCCGAATGTGTTACTATAACATATCGGAAGATCTACAAAGGTTCTTGTAGTTCGTCTTCCTTTGATAAATTTTCTGCAGTTTTCTTAACAAATATGTTTTTCTAAACATGTGTAGATGCGGGGAAGTACCTAATCTAATAGCCGCAGCCATCACCTTCCTGTCTTAACATTAAACTTTTATGAATTTTATCTTTACACTCAACACTTGACTTAGAAGATGTTCGACGTTTCGAAGACGTTACAGCGTTCATCATCAATCTGATGTCAAGAAATTATACCAAATATCAGATTTCATGTGGTTATGTTTTTAACTTGAAGAATGATAAATTTTAAAATTTCAGTCATTTTTTAAGCCAATCAGACATGTCCTTACACCCGAAATTGTTGTTTATATAATTTATTATTCTGTCGGCAGCTGTGGCGTAATGGTTAGCATTTACGCTGAGCAAGCGGGCGCTCCAAGTTCAATTCCTAACAAATTCATTTCTAGACTGGTTTGAATTTAACATCTGAATTCGTTTATTTTGTAGCTTATACGAGTATGTTGCTTATCATTATTTATAATATTGTTGTACGAGTACAATAAAAACTCTGTCTTAAAAAAAGTTGCTTCAGATTATACTTGGAAGTTTGATCGCCTTGCTATAAAAACATTAATTTTGATTTATCAAGATTTTATGCTCGTTGAAGTGCAAAAGCTTGCACACTTTTGGCTTGTCTTTTTTTGAGAACGCGTCGTTACGCTGTCTTAAATTCAAAACAGGTCGAGTTAGATAATTTTTGTGTATTAACTTCCATTTCTAACAGTTTATTTGTTGAAAATCCGATGTATTTTAAAGATATTGCTTAATTTTAAATTTATATTTTACATAATTTTAAAATTATATTTGAAAAAACGTCACATTTTCCCTATGTTTATAAAAATGGCATATTTTTTCAATTAAAAATAACTGATGTTTTTTTTTAAATCGTTTGATTCTTCTACCGAGAAAATATTATAATCGTATATTTAAAAAAGGCTATTCACGGCCGAAACCGGTCGGGACAAATTCGAACTTCTTAGACACACGCGACACGGCTCGATTTTAGGAGACTCAACTGCTTCAATACATTATATGTTGTTATATGTTACACGTGTTTCATATAGTAATTATTTTCACGAAGCACGCGAAGTAATGTAAGCATTTGCTCATATCTATTATGGTATTATACGTCAAAATAACGGTATGGGAATACCCTCACTTTGTAAAGCGCCATTCCCCAATCTACGAGTATGTGTATATGGCCTCTCGGGAGAATTTTGATTTTATCATGCAAAGAACCTTATTTCTCCTTCGTGTTTTTAGAAAGAAAAAATCTCTTCGTTTATAGAAAGTCTGCTTAGTATGTTAACTTGAAGATTTCAATCACGGGTTCAAGAAAGTCTTTGTGATCATTGTATTCATACTATTGCTATCTAAGAAATCTTTTTTTTGACGATGTTCTGTATTCCGGTGGAGAATTAAACAAATCGAACTTTCTTTGGAAGAATGTCAAAACTCGAAATTATCCCAAACACTTTATGTATAATTTAATATTAACAGGGCCAGGACTGAATACGAATGTGAACTTGTCGAGTCATCGTATGCGTGATTGTCGTACACCACCTAACATGGGTCATATCATCTTTGCCGTTCGTCATTATTGAGGGTCGTTTCTATGGGAAATTGGTTGTGCAGGTTGCGATGACACGTCTTTACTCTTCTCGACCACTTTCCTTTTGCATGATAGATTATAGGCTTCCCCCAGTCAATATCTTCACCTGATCACTTCATCTTGCTGGCGCTATGCCTCTTTTTCTTGGCACTCATCTTACGACTATCAATTTCTCGAGGTTATCTGGCACACATTTGGAAATTGGTCCAAAGAAGCATATACACACTGGAAGCATATTGAGGATAATCGTAATATATTGAACTCCTGGAGATTGGAAACATTTGTTCTACTGGCGGTCCATAGGAGTATCCGATGCCAACAGCACATCTCAAAATAATCTATTCTTGCACATTCTCAAGCTTTATTTTCTATGTTTCAACGCGGTACATGAATAAAGTAAAGATTCATGTTTTGTCTTGCGTTGTTTTGGTGCGATTGGACACACCCCGATATCTCTATATTTTTACTAATCTGGCCGTGACATTTTTTTTGCAATATGTATGTGTCTCTTTATTATTTTACAATCGTCTGCACCAATCGAGGAACTAACTTAGGTACATATATACATTTTTGTACCACTTTTTGGTCACTTAACTTTCCCGACGACTCAAATACATTAGCTCTATCTACTATCATGAACTCTGTTTTAGGTAAAACACCTTATATGTAGCCAAATCGCATCAACACCTTATGCATGGCCAAACACCTTATTTATGGTCAAATCACATAAACTCAAAAAAAAGTTTGATGACCACCGACAACCACCTTGAAGACTCTTCGGAATGTGAGTGTGTTGATTCCTGGATAGCAAGAGCTGAAAACTTAATGACATGGATTTAGTTGTTGTAGTGCATGATACACAACTTACCATAGACTATGTAGATGTATCTTAATCGTCTACGCATCCACCACTATGAACGTGTTTGGAGTGTCACTGGAGATCTGCTTAAGATCTACATATTTGGAGAAAGTCTTAGCTCAAAAAGTCTAGTACTGGGGGATGGAATTATTAAGTTGCCTGAAAGGTGAAAGAAGATAATAAAATTAAATGGAGAATATATTGTTTTGTCAAGTTAATATTCTAAAAAAGTTAATTTGTTTTTACTTAAAAAGTGAACGAACTTTTTGTCTAACCCAATGCTTGTCCGATCGGATATACTCGTAGTACTATAGTGTATTGTGGAGGTGAAAAATTCTAGTTTGTTTTAATGCTTTTTTTCCGATGAAATTTGTCTTATTATATTGGAGTTGAAAGAACAAATATTTGCTGATAGCTAATAAATAATACGTGCCACCGACCTTTGATCTGATCTTATATTTGACACCCCTCTAATCAATTACTATTGACCTTTCTTTCGATTCGCTGCTCATGTTCATTGTATAAATTGACCTTTTTACAGTTTCTAAGTTCAATCTTCCTCAAAACCCTGTGGAATTATCTCAATCACCTTCAGCGTAGGAGTAAACACGTGTTTTTTTTTGCTGACGTCACCGATATCCTTTTTCCACGTATTCATAATAAATTTACCACCGAATGATTCCACTCGTCCGTTGCCTTCATTATCAAGTATAATTTCTGATAAAAAATATGAAAATAACTAATAAAAACAAAACTATAACGCATTGTCTTATGAAAAATATTATTATAAACTCAGTTTTTTCCACTTGAAGGAATATTCAATAGGAAAAATTCAGCATTGCGAAGTTGAGAATTTTTTTTCTTCACATTTTGCATAAAATACTCTTGTATAACTTTTCCCCCAAGTACAATATATTTTTAAGTATTGAAGATTAATAATGTGACATTTTTTAAATATTGTCAATCAAAAAGTGACATTTTTTATGATTGAAAATCAAATAGCGAATTTTTTTGAAAATTGTGTATCAACACTTGTATTTTTTATTTATTTATTAGGACGAAAAAGAGGATTTTTGACTTTTTACAGATTTAATGACCAAAGAGGTAATATCGAAATATTGTATTACACTTTCGTTGTATACAGTACAACCTGGCGGGTTTATTACTGTGGCAATCTCTTCGTATTATTAGCGAAAGATGTGCGCAAGGATAGAAATATGTGTGCAAGGATAGAAAGAAGCAGAGGTATATTTTCTTTGCTTACCCTTATTGGAACATAGCGCGATGGTGATGATCACAGTGATGATGATGACAGTCTGCTATGAGGATAAAAAATTACTTATTTTACATATCTTAGTTCGATCAAAATTATTCTTAAAAAAGATAATATCCAATGAGGCAATATGATTGTTTTAAATCATGGAAGGATTTCAAATAGAAATTTATAGTGCAAAAAACCTGTTACCCTTAAGCTGGTTTAGCATCTCCTACGCCGTACAGCTTTCATAAGGTAATTAGGTTATCAAAAAGCATAAAATTTAAAAAATTGACTCATCCTATCCCGTGTTGCCAATTCACCCCTTCTCCGCTCTATTTTTATTTCGCAACGTCACCCCGTATGATTCTGGCTAGCTCTTGCTTACGTCATAGTTTCTGACGTAACCACTATGATTATATTTTTCAAAATCTTTGTTTTTAAAAGTTAGTTTTAGTAGGGGGTGGGGAACCAGTTTTCATTAAAATCCATATTAACTTAAAACTAAATTTTCAGACTCGTAAATGCATTACTCTCATCTGATTTACACATTCCATCACGCCTTTTGCAATAGTAGTCCCCGAAAAAAGAGGAACAGATGCCAATAAATAATGGATGAATGGTATACCTAATCAACCAAGTATTAGAGATTTCTGATTCGCCACTCTGTCGATGGTTTTGGATAGAGTACGTTGTGCAGAGAGACAAATCGCAACGCTGAACCAGTGACTGGGACAGTGAAAATTATGATGACATGTTTTCAGTCCGTCTAGTGTTAAGGTAGGCAGAGATGACAGAGTGCCTCATTTTTTTATCACGATATAGATTTTACATCATGACATGCAATTTTAATGCATTTTCTCATGAAGACGTATGTATTTTCTTTAAAAAGTTTTGAGGAAAAGTAGAGGTTTCTTCGCTATTTGATTTTGATCAATGGATTCTGGGCTGCTATTTACTTGTATAAGGCATATCTTGACATGCGAATACATATATCTTCTCAAATCTATTCGGTTTCTCTGACTCTTAATTTTTCCTTCTTTCAAAATTTCATTCATTTTTCCATCCATACTTTCTTAGGCCTTTCATCTCCACATCTACCTCTCACGTTTAGATTAGTTTCGTCACCACTTATTATTTTTTTAATTTCTATATGCCCAAACCATTTCCATGTCATACTCACTTTATTCCGTATTTGATCATACATAGTCACTATTTTGAAAATCAATACTTGTATATAGGCAAAAATGTGGAGTAAAATTAAAAGAAGCTTGTTATTTTCTCGTATTTCTATGAAACAGAAATTTTATATAAGACCTTACATAAAAACGACTCAGATCCTTTATTTTGGTTTTCGTTGCGTACTGAACCAGAAACCTTCGGGTCGGAAGTCAGACATTCTAACAATTAGGTCACTGTGGTGTATTTCATGGAATTTAGAGTATATTTGATTCTATTTTTTGTTATACAAATGCTTTTGGGAACTCGTCTGTCCTTAAATATTTTTTTCAAAATTTATTTTAATTGGTCTTTATTCTTCTTTATTCATTGGTTTGATGTTTGTATTTTTTTTGTACTGTGACACGTACAATGTTGGCCCCTTCAATGGATAGGCGTTTCAAAGTAATTTTTATAATATTAAAAATATTCGCAGAAAATATTATAGTTGCGATATTTCGGGCTCATAACAGTATGAAGCTCCGGAGCCGCACGTTGACATTCTATTCGCGAAAAAAATGTCCTGTGCTATTTATTGATTTAGTGTATAGTTATTCTTTGCGTAGTTTTGATTTCTCCCGAGATAAGTGTTAAATCGTACCGCTAATTCGTGTTCAACTCGAATGATCGATCGCTCTAATTGTAACAAGCTATTAGCGATTTGGGTTGATATTTAGAAAACGGCGTTTTACATTATAAATAACTATCGTACATGTTAAATCATTAGAAAATACATGTTTTTAACTTTATTTTTTATAATGATTTTTTCCATATTTTCACGATTAAAATCAAAACGTTTTCTTTATTTTAGTATTTTGATAATGTATGGTAAAACTGTTAAACCGTAGACTATCAACTGTATTGTATCTGGATAGTATTCTATTGTAATACACTTTCGTTGTGTACAGTACAACCTAACGAGCTTATTGTCATCTATCAATTTCTTCCAACTAACTAGAAATATGTTAATTATGCCTTGAGTGAAATTCAGACTACAATCCTTTAAAAAAAATCTGGATCGCAACCGGAATCAAACCCGCACCCCCAGGTTCAAATCCATATGTCTTACCAACTAGACCACGGAGGTCGTGGAAATAATGAGTATGTTCTAATAAGTACACTTTCTTTGTATGCAGTACAACCTAGCGGGTTTATTGCCATATAGCTATCTCTTCTAAGCAATCAGAAATATTTTATCTTCTTACCTACCAGAAATATGCCTTAAGTAAAACCAGACTTAAATGGTTTTTTTAAATAAATTGCTTTATAACAGATATCGAATTATATGGGTTGAATGAATTGATAATAGAATAAAATAACATACTTATACAGCGCTTTTGCAACACCTACCACCCTAAGAGCTCCAGGAATTAATGTTATATAGCTTATAAGTGCAAGTACAACGGAAAATTTAGATGAACAAATGCCTGAAATTAAAAACAGCCCGGAGGTGAATCCATTTTGAATAGAGCCCAAAATATCCAGGTGCTAAGCCTACCTGATTAACTTAAGGCCACCCCCCCCGCAACTAAATTTTGTAATTTGCTGCGAACCAAAAATCGCATGCAGCTGTCCAAATAAAATGTATAATATATATTAATAGTAGAGCCGTACTTCATTTTTTTAAATTTTATCTACGATCGATTTCGACCTCGTAATAATACGCCACAATATTTTTCACGCAATTAACTGATAGCAATAAAATTTTACTTGTCAAAAATACAAATTGTATGGATCAAGTCTACCGGGAATTACTCTTTTTTTCTTCACAAGGTTCTGTTGTTTGTTTTCTGTGTTTAACATGTGGCGGCTAATTAATTATTCTGTGAAATTGTCCTTCGTGTATGAGTATATCTAAAAATGTTTTTTTTTTTAAGCAAAATATCTTCGGGGCCTAGTTGATAAGATGCCCGTCTTCCGCCCCGGGGGTTGCGAGTTCGATTTTCGTTGGTACCCGATCTTTTAAAAGGGTTCCAATCTAGTTTTCTTTTCAAGTCATTGTAAATAATCGTCTTCTTCTTTCTTGTTTTGTGTTGTTCACGTATCAAGAATGTTCTTCGCGATAAATAATTAGAACAAAAAACAAACATATGAATTTTTAACACTTATAAATTAATATTAATTAATTGTTTTTCACATATTACATGGAACAATAAAACAAATATACATTAAATATTAAGGGATTAAAGTGAACTATTTTGTCTGGAAAGAAGAGATTGCCACATGGATATAACTCCGGCTAGGTTTTATTGTATACAATGAGTGTAATACAATGCAATATATAACTGATGAATACACTAATATTTAAAAAATATTCCGTGCAATTTGGTCTCTATTGAAATAATCTTGTCACTGTGTGATAAAACATAATTTGTTCTGAATTCACAGCCATCAATTTATCACTAACCGATTTGTCTATTTTGCAATTTCAATTACGGTTTCAGTATGTGGATAGGTGGAATCAAAGGCAAATACAAAGTTGACCTTTCTAAATGTCTACCTTTGAGTGAAATCCATCATTATGTTAAGGGTATTAGGTTGTTGCTTGTATCTACGTATACAAACCCTAGCATCAAAAGTCTGGCGAAGATCTTAAGTTATCAAGTGTCGATTTATTTGTTTTGATTTTAATATCGGTTGATTGACTTCACCTCTGATGGAATATATTCGTCATGTACTTCATTTAGTAGATGTTCAAAAATCAATAAAATTTAGTAGACAGTTTTATCTCTTCTTTTTTCTAAATAGTTTGGATATTTGTGTTTTAAGAGTTATTAATTTCTAAGTGTAATAAAGTATTGATTCATTGCCAATTTTATATTTCTTCAGGTTTTTAATACCACTCTAAATATTCTAGATTATCTTAGGTTTTACTTGTCTAAAGCAGTTCAATGTAAATAAAATACGGTTTTAGTGGAAAATGACATCTCTTCTTTTTCCAAACCCTACAAAGTTCAGATATACGTGTATGTGTCCTTAGAGTTATTAATTTCTAAGTTGGAGCTGTTATCAATCCAAATCTCCTAGATCTACGACTAACTTAGATTCCACGTGCGCAAATCATCTCAAAGTAAATAAAATATGCTGGATAATTGTTTATATATCTTCTTTTTCCAAATTTGACATAATTGGGATATTGTCGTTTTCTTGACTTTTGCTCATCGATTCACCTTCAACGATTCTTCTGACTTTCCTTCTCTCAAAATATAATTCACTTGATCTAACCATTCTTTCATTGATCTTCCTTTATCACGTCTTGCACTCACATTCGCACTGTTTATTTGTTTTGTCAGTCTTCATTCATTCGTTCTACTATACATGTCTAAACCATGTCAGAGAGCTCTTCTAAATAAATTTTTTTTTATAATTTTAGCCTAATTAACTTGTACAATTTTACATCCGAGAACTTAATTTATAATATTATTCACTACAACAATATCTAAATCTGTTTTGAATATATAAATCGCAGACAGAACGTTAATTTCAAATGCTTTCGGTGTCTTTAATACTTTTTAGCATTTTGAAAAAATCTTAAGTTATTTTTAGGTAATTTTGGTTTTCGAAAGCCGAAAGTCATTGCGACTTCTTGCTATTATAGATTTCCTTGTTATAATCACCACACCATTTCGGTTATACTTTGGTGACAAATTATTATGTCACTTAAAAATATACACCAAGTCATAACAAATTTTTTTTACCGTACACATATCTATTATAGTTTGTAAATGATTTATTTAATTCTAGTTTATTTTCTTAATTTTAAAATACTTATACCTTTACTCTGCATAATTTAACATTTTCTTAATTGAGTTTCCTTTCTCAGTAGAAAAAAAACTCTTGAACGATAATTTAGTTATGGTGCTATAATTGTATCATATACCAAATTGGTTGAATTTCGAGATATTTTTTTTTCAAATTCTACTGAGAAATCCTACCTTTTTGTAATTTTATTACTTCAGTATTACATTTAAATTTTAAAAGCTTTTATAGCTCCATAATTTATTATCAATTTGCTATTTTCACCACTTTTGACTTCCACAGTAGTTTACCGGATGAACAAGTAGATGTGCAAGTAGCTGTCGAAATATTTAATTTAATCTTTTTACATAAAGCCAAAAATAATTTTCTTGTCGCATATTTTGAATTTATTTTACATGACTGGAAAATGTACCAGTATTTGCGTCTTTTAACGTCTCTCTTGACTTTACTTTCGATATTATTGCTGCAGAACAAGAATTTTTCTGGATGAACAAGTAGATGTGCACAATTAACAACGCAAATAAAACAATATCTTCTCATTTGGATGTATATACACATAAAGGATCTACCCTATATGTACTTGTTCTAAGGTAATGGAGAAAATATCCTGCCGCTTTGTGTGGGCTAGTACAGTACTACACAAATGGGGGTCCGCGGACCGGTGTCTTTCCGCGGGCCAGCGGTAGCCTGTCTACTGGTCGGCAATAGCCGTAACCTTGTAAGGGCTAATTATTTGTATTATTTAATGTTTAGAATTAAATAAAATTGTGTTTACAAAACCTTTTTTAAATCCCACCTAATCTTAAACAAAAAAAAAGTTGGTCCCGAGGCGTCACTGAAATATATATATCGAATATTTTTTCAAGACGGAATTTAACCATGATAAATGAATTTAATTGACTTGATAGTTTTGCACAAACATTATTTGATTTTTTAAAATTACAAATAAACCATAAAATATGTTTGAGTCCTATATACAATACTTCTATTTATAAGCGAGATAAAAACATTGACTACTTTCAAATTTCTACATTACATGATTCTTCGATCTTAAAATATAGCGGGCCCTCGCTCTCACTTCTGGGTTTCTAGGTTCAACCAGAATGTTATTGAAATGTAGATAAAATCTCTTATTGCGATATTGTATTGTGTAACACCTTTGTCCTCCGTTGTATGTAGTAAAACTTCACGGGTTTATTGCCATGTGTCAATCTCTTCCATAAAGGAAGACATTAATAAAATGTTACTTAAAAACATACTGGAATTACTTTTATAAAAATCTGGGTACCAACAGGAACACGGCAACCTTCGGATTGGAAAGTAGGCGTCTTTTCAACTGGACCACGGAGGTCATGCCACTTAAAAAAAACACTCCTGTTTGATCTAGTTTTGCTATGAATTTAGTTGTATGGAATTTTTAAACGTGTTTATCGTCAAAAAGAACATATTCTACATCAGTCAAATGTTCGATTAGAAATATTTCAAAGTTAATGTTTATTGTTTTCTTCTTATTTTAAGATCATACTATTGTTGAACATGCCTGATGACAGTGTGGGTAGGCTTCTTGTTAATTTCGATACAATAATTTCTCGTTGGGCCGGTTATCTATCCATTTATAAATTGATCCTCCAGCAGAAGAAATTACTTTTCTACCATTATTTTTCTATTTTTAAACCTTGCTAAATGCTAGTTGATTAGTTGATTGATGGAGAAGAATTCGCCTGGTACTCGTTTACCCATTTTCTCAGCCAACGTGGTTTATATTTATATATATCAGGAGTTGACAACATAGTGGGTTGTAGATTTTTAGTCCTTGCTTACCACTTGAGCGAGTTAAGGAATACAGTTATGCAGTTAGTATTTTCTCAGATGACGAAAGAGTTACGAGATGCTCGTATATCGAACGGGTTTATAGAAAAAGAAAAGAAAAGCAATCCATCACTTCAAGATATACGAGTATACTCGAACTGGATCATATCAAAATCTGTCGACTATTCTTGTCCCAACTTTGATGTATGGAAAAAAGAAACAATTAGCCGGTTGATGGTTAAATCCAGCCCTGAAGTATCCATTACATAAATCTTACATTTGATTGCTAATCTCGCTAGACCTTAATTACCTTTATACATAAAGCTTGTAAGTTGTATCTTTAATCTGCTTTTTTAAGCAGAAACACATTAACTGCAGATAACAAAATGTCAAGTAAAATCGTTTTAAAGTAAAACCATTTTTCCAACTTGATATCATCCTGATATGTAGCTCATGACTGAGCATCGTGACTCCCATTATAGCCTCTGGCGACTTCTCTCCATCCATCTCTGTACTCCTCGAAAGGCAGTCGTTACGGGTACTCCTGCTGCCTCTCTCCCTTGGTCAGTCCAACGCATTGGAACTCTTGAGCGTTGTCCTTCCATGCTTCCAGTAACAACAATCCTCTCCAAACTGTCTCTTTGGTAACGAGCAACATGCCCAAATAATCGGAAAACTCATCGAAGGCTTATTGTCGACAATCTGTTGGTGATTCTCAGTTCTTCGAGAATTGAGGCGTTAGCTCACCTAAAACAGTAGCATATAGCAGACGTAACTTAATATAGTTAATTCTTTTTCGCTTACAACTGTTCTAATGTACGTGTGTATTCAATTCTACTTAACTTACTCGTATACGAGTATATCACCGATTTGAACTTAGCTCTATAACTTTTCTAATTCACTGCTCTTAATTTTTCACGCGGTCTTTTACTGTTCATACTGTTAGACTCTGGATCCAGTTATCAAATAAAATATAGGCTAAGACTCGCACCATCGGTGACTTGCTTCAAAAAGCAAATAAATAAAAAATTACAAACTTTGAAAAATAATTGGTTGTAAGTGATTGCCAATTAGCAATACATCCCCATATTGTTCCATTTCAATGTAGTATTACATAATAATAGTGGTTAAAAGTGTGTGCCATATATGGGTTAACTCGGAGAAACTGGAGTAGTTTGATGAGTTCTATTATATGGGCAGTATTCTTGTGTGATAGCGACAGGGGACAAGGTAAATGAAGCACTTAATGTAACGTACAACAACCTCTTAATAGCAAAAATGACACTACATAATAGTATGTTGGTCCTTCCTTGACGTATGGAAGTGAAATTTGGACTTTATAGGAGAAAGATAAAAGTAAGATTAATGCTATGAAGATGTGTGAACTAAGGAAAATTTGTGGCGTTAATGTATAAAATGAGGCGGAGTGAACGCATTAATTTTATGTTGGATAAAGAAAGAAGCCTTTAAATGATTTAGACATGTGTAGAGAATGAACGACGAAAGAATGAATAAGCGAGTATACAACTCAAAAGTGCAAAACGTTGACCGAAGAAAACGTAGCTGAATCAAATATACCAGATTTTGAAAGAAGATCAAGTGACAAGTATGAATAATAGAAGATCGTACTTGACGAGATGTGTGAGATAGAAAAGTTGGCGATCGGTTCTCTCTGCCTACCCCGTAAGGGGCACGTTGTCATAATATGTATGTATGTATTACATTATTAAAATAATGAATATGTGTTACACAATGTTAGAGTGGAAATCATTAATAATTTAAAAAAAAAATCTTTTATGTTGGACCACACAGAGATCGAGAGCTACTCGTATTATAATGCCGGCAAAGTACGATCGTTTTATTAATAGTTTCATCATGCTATCTAAATGGGCTATTGCGTCCAGGATTCTTCCTCGCACTTTATACTCGAAGGAACTCTGTCCATCAATCTCTTCTACTTTTTCGTCCGTATCCATTATCGTCTTCCGTTATGCTTTATGTTCTTGGAGTTTTATTGTGAGATGTGCTTCAGTAATAGCGGCTTGTACTTGTTTTTACGATCGCCTCAAAACTATCTTCTTTACGATGCAATAAAGTTTTAGCCTAGAATTTTTCGCCTTAACGGATGAAGCGGAATTCACTGTAATTATGTATACAGCTTGAATTATTGCTTTGACTGTTTGATCAGGATTAGAGTAAGTGTTCTTCGCGCATTTGTCTCAAGTTCGTGTTGCAAAACAATATTTTTTTTGTTTCTACAGAATAATCATTAGTGCGTAGCCATTGAGGTCGTATCTTATTCTGTTTATTTTGAATCATATATTTGATTGTATCATTTGTTTGTTATGCCTTTCATAAGCTTTGGGACTGCTGTTGTTCAGATAGTAAAAATCTCAATTGCATTCTGGATCCAAAACAACATCAAGATTAAAATTTAGGAAGAGTTTCATGAAGAGAACCCAATAACTGACGATTGCTTATGATACAGCTCATTTTCTGACTTTGAAATATCAGACGACTGAATAGAACTCTGGAAAAATATGGCAGTAAGAGACAAATTGCCGTGATCTACTTGGAAAGCCCTGAATATACTCCGATTAGGGGTGGAAAGATGCAAGTTGAACTGCAAAAATAGAGTTTCTTGAACTAACGTAGCATTTATTTTTATTGTGGGTTATACAGGACTCACAACATATGCTAACTTGTTCGAGCATATGGACTACATGCTTGGAGCAAGACCTGTTTTATACGAATCTTAGATCGATCTCTATTGGTTCCTACTGGAAACACGTGGCACAATTAACAAAAAACGGTCCGGACACGGAAATGAGTCAATGGCATTCACTTATAAGTGTTGATTTTACCCTCAAACCATTTGATAAGATTTTCTACATTTACAAAATGTTTTCGTTCAATTATTCGTCTTCATTCCTATACCCTATAATGTTCGGCGTCCTATCGCCTGCAAAAGGCCCTGCCACCTGGTCCTGTCCTGTAGCAACTCGGTCAACGTACTATATTGTAAGCTTTACATGTTTTCGCACTGATTCTCGGATGTATGCCTAAAACGACCCACATGACTGTTTCCCTTTGTTGTTTCCAAAATATTTTTTTTTTGTATATTTTATATTTAATACTGTAGTGGTCTTGTAAAATATGAATGAACCTTGTTTCAGAAGAAAAAAAATATTATGAGTGAATTTTTTTAATTTGGGAATTAATTCTAATTATTTACCTTTTTTTCAGATGACGCAACGGTACGCCGCGGTCGACCCACTTCTGCTGGTTTAGGATCAAAAACTGACAGTGACTCACGGAAAGATCCTTCACCGACCAAGTGTACTTCTCCAAGCTCTATATCTAAAAGCACAGTTGTCGTAACCAAGCGCACATCGCCCGGTTCTCTGTCTTCCGCTCCTAGATCTTCGTCGCGATCACCACTATCTTCTCCCAGCGCCAAAGCACAACAGAAAAGAAGAAGTGCCGAGTTAAATGTTAAGGTATCATCTGGAACAATAACCAAAACGTCAATAAACAAGGTTGCATCAGAAATAGGAAAAACGGATGCACCTGTTAGCGTAAGAAAGATCGAACAGAAACCTGACAGAGCAAAGAGCAGGGAGAAGAGCATAGAGAAAAGGTCAACGGAACCTAATGACGACGCTGAGCAAAGTCGTATTAAAAAAAGACTGAATCCTAGTATTAGTGATACTCGTCAGCACAACGGTGATTATAATCAAGGAAAGGTAGCAAAGCCTCACAAAGGACTGGATACTGTCAGCAATATGGCTCCAGGATTAGAGAGGGACGTCAGACAGAGTCGCTTTCCACCTATCGATGTAGATAATAAGGGTCTATCTAACACGTCTTCCGTAGATAGTCGTTTCTATAAGATAGATAAAATACGTTCTACAAATAATAGGCTCTCGAGTAGAATGGACGCTTTAACCGCTTTTACTAAAGAAACTCTTGCGAGAGTGGATAGACTGACTAAAAAGACACAAGATTCTCAAAACAAATGTGAATCTAACGCTTCAAACGTTACCGATGCCAACAAAGTTCTAAGTGATACTACTAAACATTCTAAAACAAATTCTAATGTTAATTTAGATAAACATAAAGATACACACAGTAAAGGTGATAAAGTTCATATTACAAGTGGTCCTTCAACTTCCAGAGGAGTTTCCGAAAGGTTGAATGATATCGATGCAGCGACGCAGCATCTTTTGAATTTTGAGAAGCAAAACTCCAGTTCTGGAAACGACACCAAACATACATTGACGACAAAGAAGCATAATGAGCCATCAATATCTTTATTATCATATACACCTGTTTCTATTCTTAAAAGAAAGTCTTCTCAGGAGGAGCACGGATCGTCCGGATGTTCCAGTGGGGCTGTAGCTACTCCTCCTGTTACGTTCTCCCCTAGTGTTGTGGACCCTATACCTTCTAAGTCTCGCCGCCATGGACAAGGTATATTGAAGAAACGTCGAAGTTTAGACGAGTCACAAGTGAACAGACACAGATCCTGTAGTCCAGAAGTTGCCTTTGCTGATGATTACAATTTGGATACTAGACCTATATTAAAATCTCAAAGACGATCTTCTTTAGAAGAGGTGATCAGGGGACGTTCGCCCGATGGACAAATACAAGGTATACTAAAACGTAAGAGTAGCCGAGACGGTGAACTCCTTGCCGACGATCGGTCTCTAGGATCCCCTGAACCTCAGGGTATCTTAAAACGGAAGTCCAATTCAAGTTCTAGTAGTAGCACAACTTCCTCACACGTGTCCATTGCTCAAGCAGTCATCTTGGCAGCCGCAGGCGGCGCTGAATTAGTCGATGACAAGGATGTTGTTAGACCTATATTGAAAAAGAAAAGTTTCTCCGAAGAGAGACCCTCTTTCGATAGTAATAGCTCAGATGCACCCAAGCCAATTTTGAAAAAGAAATCTTTAACAGAAAGTGACGATAATGATCATGACAAACCTAAAAAGCCTATTTTGAAATCTGCCCGTAAAATTTCGCAAGAAGATGGGAATACGTCTAGTTTTGATTTGAGCGAGGATGACCGAGGCTCCAGGCGATCTTCAATGCTAAAACACAGAACTCCCGAAGGGTCCGAATGCGAATCGAGCGTTCGTCCAATATTGAAACAAAGAGGTTCTAGTCATTCTAGAGAGCATAGTCAGTCACCGAGACCTCGACTCTCGTTTTGTTCCGACGAAGAGAGGGCTCCTCTTTCTTTAGAGGACGGAAATATAGTCGGGCAACATTTCGTGAATCCGAGCTTTTCGCTTCTCCGTCGTTTAGGGGCAAGCGTTTCCCGAGGGTCAGACGATGAAGAACCTGCAAGACCATCGAGATTTGAATCTGGTCGATTGCAAAGTCCGTCCAAGCTAAAAGATTTCTTCGATAGCGAGAGCGCTTCACAGAATCAATCACATTTCCCTAGCGTGGTTCTCAGAAGGAGAGACTTGCGCCCAAAACTTGTCGGCAGATCTAACTCGTTAGCGTCAAATTTTAGCGATGAATTAGACCAAATCTTGAAGTTTAGAAGGTCTCATGTGGATGAGAATTGTTCTGAAGACAACTGCGCTTCTTCCTCATCCAGGGAAGTGAGTCCGGAGAAACCTCCGGAGGAAGCTGGCGAGGCTCCTCGCTTTCCCTCAATCGCCGAGAGAATCCAGAGCATGGAGAAGTACTTGGATAAGGATAGCAGTGCAGTGAAGCAAGCTCAAGGAGCCCTTCCCAAGAAGCAGTCGAGGCAGGGTAATAGATACATGACCCAGCCTGTTACTGTTGAAGAACTCCAAAATTTATCGAGGTAAGTTTATTTAACCACTTTCTTAATATCGAATTAATTTGCGGAACAATGAAATATAAAAACGAATTAAAGAATTGTTCTATTGTATTTGGTAAATATGTTTTGAGATGACGGAAAGGGGGAACTGGATATTGAACGGCTAATTATGATAGAAAACAATCAATGGAGCACTAAAACATAAATTTAAACCAAGTTATGTAAATTTATTTTTATTTATTTTACACATGACAAGAAATATACACAATTTGCGAAAAAACAACAGGTACTTTAATTTCGACACAATTTTAATGGATCTGGTTTTTTTGCCTTTCATTTGTCGTGTGCCCAGTAAACTAGGCTTTTCCTGTATCTCACTGAGGACATACAGCATGGAAAAAAAATCGATACTTCTTTCCGATTAGTACCAATACTTATGTATGGGAGTGAAACGTAGACGTAAAAATGAATGACAGGAACCGAGTAAATTCAGTGGAAATGTGTGCACTGAGAAGAGTATGTGGTGTGTCGATTTATGATATAATCAGAAATGTAATTATAAAGGGCGAATGTGAGCTAAACCCTAAAGTGAAAAAATTACGTCGAGATCGATTGAACATATGAGTAACGAATGACTGACTAAACACATTTATCATAAGTTGAATTCATGAGGGCGTCCGAGATAGTATGGTTAGACCAAGGGAGTGAAAATTTGAAAGAAGGAAATTTAAGGAATAAGATAAACACAAGGAGCTGTATGGGACATGAAAGAGGCGATATAAGTACGATATGTAGGAAAGTTTGGAGATCTGCCCTCTCTACCTATCTAACAGTAAATGGTGTGAAAGTAGTATGTATGTAATAAGTTATAATACTACTTAATCCACGTTTGACGGTCCAGATAATTTCGAGTACAATTGCATTGTTTGATCAATTTTGTCCATTGTCATTCTTATTCCTCTTTCTCTTTCTGGGTCTCGGTTGAAACATTGTTACAGCTTCCACGCTGGTCTCTGACTAGACGGTACATCCCTTAAATATTGGCTTAATCCTAAGTTTTCGCTGGCACATGCGAATATTTACTCCACTTTCTATATCAAAGTACAATAATTTACGATAATGTTTTTAATTTATCGTAATTATAAAGTTTGTCCACATCGACAGGATGAATTTTGAAAGATTTGCGACCCTTATATGTCTTAAATGAATGGAAAATGAGGAAGAGATAGACCGAAAAAATAGAGGAAGGAGTCAGTTGGAGAAATTTTAACTGAGGTCAAGGTAAGAAGTATGAGAAACAAGAGCATGTATTACGAGCTGTATGGATGTGGACGAGGCGAGAGTTGTTTGTATAAATATAATGGTGTGCATATCTGTCTTCTCTGTCTACACCAAAAATGTTGTGGCTCAAAATTATTAAATGTAATACTTTTTCTGCAAAAACATCTAGCAGATTTATTATTTTTTATTAATTTCTTGCTATCAATCAGCTTTATTTATAATATACGAGGTGTTTTTAAAGTCCGTTTTAAAATTAGAAAAAAATCTGCAAGTAAAAATTTATTTAGCCTAAAGACGTCATCATTGATTTCCACATATTCTACAATATTATACGAGTATATTGTGTTAACAGTTTCCTTATTCCGTTGTAAAAAAAACTCCGCTGCCAGTTTATTGAACCATTTATTAATACCATTTCTCAAATCATAATTTTCAAACCGCTGTGCTGAAAGCTATTTGTCAAAATGAATGAAAATTTGGTAGCTTGGAAAATCGTGAAGATTCGTTCTCTCTGCCTACCTTAAAAGGGACATTGCGTGATGGTAGATAATATTGAAATTTACAGTTATCCATATTCTTTTAATACTTCATACCAAGTTCAATCAATTTGAAATTTGTCAACTGTGATTTTTTTATAAATACTCTTATGTTACGTTTTTTTAAATCATTGATTAATATTTTATGCTTTGTACTGTCCAGCATACTAATTTGATTCACCCTCTTTATGACGCATGTCATTATTTCATATTAATATGTATCACTTTGACGCAACCAAAATTTCACTCGTTACTGAAACGTTTATTTTTTAAATATTATTTTACGTTACAAAAGTTGACTATGTTATATTGAATTATTTTTATTTATATTCTAATATAAATTGATTTCCTTGACACACTTTCAGTTCTGTATTATTGACATGAAAACTTATCAAATATGTCAATTCATTATTAAAGCTTTTATAAGAGCTTTCATTATACTAATGTTCATATTTTCAGTTTTCATAGACTTTTCATTCAAATCGCTAGATTCAAGCGGTTCGCGCCTCGGATAGCTCAATTAATTTAAGTTTTCCACCGATAGATGTCACCAACGCCGATCGGGAGTGAAATGTTGTGTGAAAAATTTCCACTTGTTGAGGAAAATGTTGGCAAAATGGAAATCCGCCGACGCTCGCGTCTTCGCCGTTTTGGATTATCGCCAAAATTTGTAGATTTTTCGTTCGCTTACAGTGTGTTCTATATTTTTTATTTTACAAAAAATAATGGATATTGTTGTTTTTGGTTTGATGGTTAGCGTATTAATGTTCACAGTTCATCACCGCTGAAGTTGAACGGTCACCTGTGTTACCTCCAACTAGTTTAACTTTTTGAGACCTGATTAATGGCGAACTTTTTTTAACAGACTGCGACCCTTTTTATCGGGTATCATCGGGAATCGAACGCGAAACCCCCGGTCGGTATTCAAGCGTCTTATCAACTAAGTCCTTAAAATTGAGGTGGAAAGATGTCTTAAATTATAATTAAGACCGTGATGCTTATAATGAATATCGAGTTTCGTAATCACTAGACTATTGGCACAGATCTTACTACCCCTGATGTTTGGGTCGATATCTAGATTATTGATGAGAAATCCAATGGGTTTCTCAATAAAACTCCCTAGATTTTTTTTTGAAGATCGTTGTTCCTGGTATGCGATACCAATAAAATTCCGCGGGATATAAAATAATAGTCGTCTGGTGACAATATATGCGAATTTTCGACGTATGCAACTATTGTTGCCTCTTCTTGTGCGGTAGTATTGCTAACACGTGCGATTATAAACAACGTTTTGGTAAACTCGAAGACCCAATTAGTTGTCTCTCGGCCATGCTCTTCAATATATCTGAATAACAGCTTCCTTAGTCTTCTTTACAATAGATGTTTTCGGTAATTATTCGCAATGTGGTCTTATATTTTCATTTCGCCACAAAGTCGAATAGGAGAGTTTTTCATTCTCGATCTATGCATAGTATTTCAGACCACACTGCAATATATTTAAATTACGACAAGTATTCCTTTGAAGAGAGAATCCAGAAAAAGTTGCATTTTGATCTTGGATAAGCCACCCAAAAAATTCATCGTCATCGCTCAAGGTACACTTTTCTATGTAAAATCTTTTCACTTATAATTATGTTAATTTCAAAGTCTTCAGTAGACATTGTTTAACACGATACCATATGCGGACATAAATAATTATTCGTGTTTATAGAATTTCGTTTTATTGTATTACACTTTCGTTGTGTTCAGTATAACATGGCAGGATTATTGCCATGTGGGAATCTTTTCCAGTCATCCAGAAATATTTTAAAGAAGTCCCTAACGAAAACCAGACGAGAACCCTTTTTAAAAAAATATGGGTTCTAGCGGAATTTGAATCCGCAACGTCCGGCCTTGGAGACAGGCGTCTTCTTATTGACGAAAGTAAACAAAAATAACTCACTAATGCTTTTGATGTAATAATCCAGACAGTTTTAATAAGTTAACCCATAATGACATACAGCATAGAGTCCAGAGCCGACACTGTCAGAACCAAAAATCTCCTTCGAACCAGCGAAATGAAGGTACTCAGGAGTATCGCTGGCAAAACCCTTCGTGATAGAGTACGTAACACAGAAATCCGAAGGACGTGCGAAGTTGAAGATATTGTCAGATGGGGACGACAGAGAAGAAGGTTCTGGAACGAACATGTATCCAGAATGGCGGAACCAAGAGCCGTAAGAATGGCCAGGGACAGTATCCCCCAAGCAAGCAGACCTCCAGGACGACCTCCCAAAAGATGGAAAGACAGCTGGCAGTCGACGTCGCAAGAGGCAAACAATGATACAGGACCATAACAGGCCAACAAGTCTAAAATAAGATGAAGAAGAAGAATTCTTAATGCTCTTTATAATACTAAAATGGGCATTTTATGGACATAATTTATTAACGCTTTATAACATGTTCATTGACTTCACCATTCTACGGTTGAGGGAGATAAATTTACAGTTTTTACTTTACACGAATTTCTGTATACGTGTCACTCACAGCAAAGCGAACTAACGCCTCCATTCTCATAAACTGAGAATCACCTACAGATTGTCGACAATATGTCTTCCACAAGTCCTCCGATTCTTTGGACACGTTGCTCGTCGCCAAGGAGACAGTTTGGAGAGGTTTGTGGCTACTGGAGGCGTGAAAAGACGACGCACAGGAGGAAGAATCCCAATGAGTTGGACTGACGAAGTGAGAGACGCAGATGTCTGTCTACCCTTAACAATTACCCTTCGAACCGCGGAGTGCAGGGATGCGTGGAGAGGAGTCGTTAGAGGCTATCATGGGAGTCACGATGCTCAGTCATGAGCTACACGACAGGATGGAATGGTCACCCATTTTAAGAATGTACTGTAAATCAAATGTTATTTATTTGTTTAAAATGGTATGGGTGGTGAATAGCAAATGGCATCCTTGTATCTATTGTTTATTGTCTGATGTATCAGTCTAGTCAATAGAAATTTTAGTCATCTATACAATTTGGTGACGGCACGGAGACCGGTACATTATTTTGTTCTGAGATGCGAAATCTTTTCTTGTTAAACGTTTTTTTGTTTCGTATTAAAAGAAAATATTTGTATGAAATTATTTAGCATTTTGTGGGAACTAGAATATTTTTTTTGTGTTAACCTATTTTTCGTGTTAAAAGTTTTTTACTGTATATAATACCAATATACTTTATAGGCAGATAGATAGATACATACATTTCGCTTATGCCAAGTTCATTCACATCATCGTGCATAACCTCCTCCTAAAAGTTTTTCACTTCCCTTTTTTATATTTTATTTCACTTCCGTCAAAATTTCATTAATTTGGTCGTGTCACGTTGTTCTAGGTTTTTCCAAATTTTTCATATTTTTTATACTACCTGTATAAATTATTTCGGTAAATTTCACAACATTCATTCTTTCTGCGTGGCCCAAAGAACGCCGAAATAATTCAACCCTTTCTTCATCTTAAGCACTGCATCTTTCAATCCGTATGATTTCCTTTTACTTTTCTTTCGTGTTCTATCACATATTGTTTTTTACACATTTAAAGGAAGGTTCTCATTTCTACCGCATCGTATTTTCATCCTCTTTTTTTAACAGTCAAGTTTCACTTGCATACCCTAATGTTGGGTCGATGATTGCATTATGAGCAGCCAGATTTGATTTCCTTGAAACGTTCTGTTCAAATGAAAATTCTGATTTCGTCAAATCAAACTTATACTCCTCGTTCAATTCGGATCATCCTGTGTCCGATTGGGGTACGGTTTTCTTTCTTTGGACGTGAAGTCAGTCGGTCACTACAGCCGAGTCTGCTTTGGACAGATCGCTCATTGGACGTTCCTTGTTCGGTGTCACTCGGTGTTCGCTACTCCGATCTCTTGAGTGCGAGTCCGCCGTTTATCTCCGAAGCAAACATAGTCGGTCGGCCGACGTGACTGCCGATAAATAAATTCACTGACTTTATTTTATTCTAATAATCTAGTCGCGCCGCGCGTCGGCTCGATTCCGAGGGAACTTTTGTGATTCACCATCGCCGCGAGGAAATTTGGTTGTGATTAAGTGTAGTTTTGGATTAGTTGTTTGGAAAAGTAGTTGGACTCATTAGTGGTTTCAAAGGTAATTTGGCTATTTTTATTTATTTATTTGTTATCGAGTTTATTATATTTCGAAAACAGTTCCATAAAATTTTCATCTAGCGAATATTTTTTTATGTTTTTTTAGTATTGAACATTGTGTTGATTGATTGTGACTAATAATTTATGGAAAACTTATACGATATTCATGGAAATTAAATATATACGCATATAAATTATATTTAAATAAGTAATATAATACTTTATTAAAATATGTAACATAAGCTAGCTAATGATATTTTTTGTATAGTTAAAGAATAATTTGTGAAGATAAAAACATCAAACCAATTAATGGTCTGAGCTCGTAATGCGACGAAAAGTTCCTGGACTGAATCTTAGACGTGACAAAATTGTTTTCGATGTTTTTTTCGAAACCAACCTTTTTCATTCAGTCAATGTTTCTTTATGAAATCATTAAAAATCCGTTTGTTATTTGATATTTAACGAAATATGTCTAGAAAAACGTGAACACGACTACAAAATTGAATTTTTTTTATAATAATAAAAGGACAATTTATACAGCGGCGTTTAGAGACCAGACTCTCACCCAATATTATTGACAGATTAAAAATATTCCGAAAAAATAAAACACGTTGAATGTTAGGATAAGAAGGTGGTGGCTACGGCCATATGATTAACAACTTCCTCGTATTTCCATATGTTTAGAAAAACGTATTTGGTAAGGAAATTTAACAAGGGAATACCAACTTTGTAGATCTTCCGATATGTGAAGTGCAGTGTTCATATTCAACCGTAAATTTTGATAAACCCTCCCAAAAAGGGTTATCAAAGCTGCACACTCCATTCATTTCTCTAGAACTTGGAGGTATACAATATGTTAGCTAAAATGACATCATGACTTGTAGTTTTTATGAATTATTTATTAAACCACCTGATTTAGGTTATAAATGACATTTTACAACAGTCAACAATCGTTTCTATTGAAATATTACTCAAACATTATCAATCCATTAAATATAAAACAACAATAACATAATTGTAGTAATAATAAAATAAACCGGTTAAAATGGCGAAAAATGCACTATTATTGACTAAAACCAATCAAGAAATATAATATTGTGTGGCTTTAAAATACCCAAATAGCTAAAATCCAATAATGAAAATTTCTTTTAAAAATTCTAAGATAGAACAAATCACAGCCTGTGTTAGCTACAGTACTCCCCCCCCCCACCCCCCTAACGAATAAAATGACAACTTATATAGCCGGTTAGAGATCAGGCCCAAGCACGTCCTGCTTTAGGTGTAATATATGTGTGTAGTGTTCATATATGATTATATATTTTTATATCGCCTTCTAAAAAGGGGTTGTCTTCAACTGCTTCCTAAAGCTGCACACACCACTCATATCTTTAACACTTCTACCTTCTATACTACGTTTTCAAACCATCTCAATGCTACTTCCTTCATCTTGAGCACTGCGTCTTCTTCCAATGCGCGTTATTTTCTAATGTCGTCATTCCTTATTCTATCACACATAGTTTTTCTACACATTCTATGCAACGCTCTCATTTTTACCGCATTCATCTTTCTTTCAACACTTTTTTGTTGGTTTTATCTAAACTATTAAAAATAAAATATAAATCTAGGGACATAAATCTTAAGTGTCCAAACTGTGAAAATTTTATTGTTGTTTTAAATTTCGCAAGACTTGTAGTTATAATATTTAGTTTTCATATTTATAACCTCGGATATTTATTTTTCTCGTATATACATTTCGTTACATGTAAAAACTCAATAATTGCTTTGTTATTGGCGTATTTATTAAAAATTTACCGCAATCACAGAAGGAATGATGAATTAAGTTAATCATTTTAGAGTCGTAAAATTTACGAGTCGATCCCTTTTTACGATATGTCCAATGTCGCAGAATCAATGTTCTTCCGGATATTAATTAATCCGGAAATTGTTCCTGTTTCAAATAACCTATTCCTGTTTTGTTGACTATGCAATTTTTGTCTTCCGTTATTATTCATATTCGTGTATGACTATTCTAAGAGATGATGGCTTGTTTTTATCGCTGCTTCTGTTTAGAGTATCTTGTTTTATTTTTAACATCAGAAATTACGGAGGCCTTATTTAAATTTTTATTTCATTAATGCTCTTTTTATTCGTTATATTTTCTGGGCCATTTTAGGAACGGTCTTGAAATTCAGTTAGTTTTAAATTTACATCCAACCTACTTCCCACTGGAAATGTTTGGGACATCAACGCGTTATTTCAGACTGGGTGACTAGAATTTTCCAGTAGCATGTTTGGTTTGTTTAAGTTTTTCATTACAGTTTAAACAAAAACGTTTCGATATTTGAGTCTTGACTCCGATCATGTAATGAGATACATCATTTGATTGAACACCAGAATCTAGACTTATGTAAATGTTGATTCACATCAGTGGATGAAAATATTATTTTAATTGCACAGAGCAATGTAGAAGCGTGGCTGATTGTGATATTCAGTCATGGAGAGAACGAGAAGGGAGAAATTTTACAAATGCAACCCTTTTTAGAAAGCGTTTTAAAAATTAATGAACATTTTAAAAATAAGGTAAATTCTACCCAAAGCTGAATGTGCTATCGTATATAACTTTCTTTGAATACAGTAGAACATGGGGGGGGGCTTTTTGCCATGTGGCAATCCCTTCCAACCAACTAAAAACGTTTTAAAGATGCCTTTAATGAAAACCAAACTGGAATCCTTTTTCATAAATTGTTAGTTCTAAGGGAAATCCAATCCGTCTTACTAAGCCAGGAAGGTCATCGTTACTATCTTAAATCGGAAGATTTACAGATTTCCTTGTAATTCCCCCCTTTCTTGATACGTTTTATGTGGTTCTCTTACCAAATAAAGTTTTATATATGTATATACATAGACGTACCCAATATCACGGTATCAGCCACCATCGTTGTTTCCTTATACCCAATTCATAATTTTGTGATAATTTTTTCTACCTATTTGCCATTCACATTTTATTGATATTATTAATAAATATCATTCAATCATAATTTTACAGTAAACTTCTATTATAAACAAATGAGGTTGACAATCATGATTTTACAGCAAAGTTCTATTATATTCACACGAGGTAAATAATCTATTATATCATATACAAATGAGATTGACAGTCATGATTTTACAATAAAGTTCTATTATAAATATTCAAATGAGGTTGACAGTCGTGATTTTATAGTAAAGTTCTATTATATGTAAATGAGGTTGACAATCGTAATTTAATAGTAAAGTTCTATTATAATAAATTTTTATCAAATACTGTTTATTCCACTTTTTTGTAACGGTATAACCCTACCGGTTTCAAGGCTTTCACCTCGTCTTCAGGGGAGCACAAACAAGACTAAATTCTGTTCGAACTGGTACCGATATACACGCTTCAACGGTTGGGGGCTGAGGGGTGAGGGAGGCATGGGACGATTTCGGCCAAGAGTGGACAGATTTTTGGGATATAACTGTTTAACAGATGTTCGGATCGATGGAATAAACAATGTTTGATAAAATTAAATTACAATGTCTTTAAACATCCACAACGTTAATGCCTTAACTATAAACAACATATAAACAACAAAGTTCTATTATATACAAATAAGATTGACAATCATGATTTTACTGTAAAGTTCTATTATATACTCGTACAAATGAGATTTACAATTACGATTTTACAGTAAAGTCTATTATATTCAAATGAGGCTTAGCATCGTGATTTTATAGTAAAGTTCTATTATACACTCCTTTGAGGAAGCATCCTATTTCTGATGACCGATTTGAAGATATCAATTCGAAAATTGAGTAGTTTCTGGCTCAACACGCTTGTCGAAAATTTCCTGAGTGTCACGGTGACATTTCAAAATAAACTTCATGTGTTATAAATTTAGATTCCACGTTTATTCATTACTTCGAATAAGTTAGTAGTCAGCTTTTCTACAAATTATTATCACTTTTATGTATCAGGTTTTTCCCTTGCAGAATTTGGCAGTGTCATTTTTCAAGCTTTATTTATTATTTTCTGCAAATTTTTTACTGACCTACAAATGTACTCTGAGCATCTCTGAATAGATGCTGAACTATTAATCGTCTCCAGTTTCATTGCCTCCATGACACGATGATTCTTCTTACTTCAATTTCATATATTTTGGCTCAAGCGTAATCCTTTCTTCAGCTTAGAAATTTAAGACGTTTTCAGTTGCGTAATTTATTTGTTTCAATAAACGAATAAACACATCTTCAAATATGTACGTTTTATTCCATAATAATAATTAATGCCTACATAAATATATACATATCTCGCCATTTCCTTAACGGTGTTGGCATAGAGGACAGAGGGCCAGAGATTTCCTGTGACGACACATATTCAGTTTCTTTTACATTTATATACCTTTTCATACAATTCATACGATTTCACTGACTTTATACGTTTCCTTCTTTCAAAATATCATTCACTTGATCCAACTATACTTTCCTTGGTCTTATTTTACCACACCTTCCACTCATATTTGCGCTTTATATTTGTTTTACTAGATTTATTTCATTCGTTGAATCTTCTCAAATCATCTTAGAATACTCGTCTTAATCTTATTCAGTACAGCCTTAAATTACATTCACCTCTAATCACTTAATTTCGTTTACATTATAATGCAAACCATCCTATGTAATGATGATTTGTGTCAATGACAAAAGAAAAGAAAGGAAAACAATATATTCAGTGGTTCTATTTAAACAATTTTGGCTAATTGTGTCGATAACAAAAGAGAAGAAAGGAAAACAATATATTCAGTGGTTCTATTTAAACAATTTTGGCTAATTGTGTCAGTAACAAAACATAAGAAAGGAAAACAATATATTCAGTGGTTCTATTTAAACAATTTTGGCTAATTGTGTCAATAACAAAACAGAAGAAAGGAAAACAATATATTCAGTGGTTCTATTTAAACAATTTTGGCTAATTGTGTCAATGACAAAACATAAGAAAGGAAAACAATATATTCAGTGGTTCTATTTAAACAATTTTGGCTAATTGTGTCAATAACAAAACAGAAGAAAGGAAAACAATATATTCAGTGGTTCTATTTAAACAATTTTGGCTAATTGTGTCAATGACAAAAGAGAAGAAAGGAAAACAATATATTCAGTGGTTCTATTTAAACAATTTTGGCTAATGTATATAGGTTTAAACATTTTTATCAAGATAATTATGAATGTTCATGTAAATCAATAATGAATTAAGAGAAAATGAAGATGATATATAGTATGTTGACACGAAGAGACGCATAGAAATTACGAGTATCGTCATTATTGCTGGGCTTCATAGTGGAGAATCCTCTCGCCATTCTAACGTCAATCTTGAGCTACTCTGCTACGTCAATCATATATTTTGTGAGAAAACAACTCGATAGTAGATGCGCACTCACTGCCGCAGATGTCACAGACTCGTGGATTCTGTTGAGTCGCCTGGCAACGCTGACGCATGTTCGCAGCACGCTGACTGTTTCGCTCACGTTTAGCCGTTGAGACGCAATCAGCCTGAGAAAAGGTGGCTCTCCACCCTCCACGGTCTGGAGCCACCTGCTTGCATTCCTCAGGCGCCCCGCACAAAACCAGCGACTCTCGCAGTCAGTCTTTGTAGCGCTTTCTCTGCACACCAACGCTTCGCTTGCACACTACCTCCCCGTACAAGACGCGTTTTAGGAGCCTATGATCGCCCATGCGTAACCTCGTACCAAGAGGAACGCTTCTAATAACTCAATAGTCTGTCAAAGGCTGTCGAAGAACTCATTGTTCTTCTTTTGGAGATGTTTCTTCTGTGTTTAGTTGTGTTGTGTCCTCCACCGTGCAGTGTGCTCTTAATATGTACATTTATTTGACATAACTAAAGAGTCTTTAGTGTTTTAATTTCATCTAGACATATCCAAAAGAAGTTATTTAGATTTTGTATTCATGTCGAATTTTCTAATATTGTTTGATTGTATTTTATCTAATCTTGATGCAACAGCAGTATCTATCTACCTTTGGTACCGAACTCTCTTTGAATCCTATTTTCTAGGTTTTTTTTATTTTAAACTTTGTCTCTGTATTCAAGTCCTTGATGGGATATCTTCATTGTATTTGAGAAGTGTTCTTTCAGAGAATAATAGAACTTTGAGGTCAATTTCGTCTTCATGACTCCAAATCGATCCATTAATGCAAGCTTTTTTGACAATGCTTTGACCGTTGCTAGTCCTGTGGCGTGGAATTATCTGCATCTGAAATATATGAGTGGCGTGTACAGCTTTGAGAAGCACTTGACAACAACTTTTTTTGGGAGAACTCATAAAAATGTATAATTATTTATGAATGCTACACATATTAACTACACTATACCTAAAGCCTTATATGTTACTATCACATCGGAAATATGTTTTTCTAAACATATGTAAATACGAGAAAGTACATAAACTTATGGCGGCAGCCACCACTTCTTTTTTTTTGTAATATTTTTAATGTGTCAATAATAGTGGGTTCGAATCCCCAGTTAGAGCACATTTGAAGAGAGTCTGTGTTCTAATTGTCATTTTATTATTATTCTACGATAAAGAAACCAGGAGTTGATTATTTGTGAAACTGAAAAATAGAAGTGAGAAAAGATGTGATGATGTAACAGATCTTTATTTTGTTACTGTTGAAATTCGCAAAATAATAATTTCAAAATAGCATTGAGCAATTTTAAGTTCCGTGAAATTGACGTTCTGAATGAAGATTTACACAGAATTCTTGATGAAATAAATATCTAAGGCTAAGAGCTGATAGAAATGGTCCAAAAAACTCGTCCGATTAGGGAACTAATTTTTCCACCTGTACCTTTTAGGTAGTCTTTTTTTTCGTTAATTTGTTAGCAGCAGCGGTTGCTTATAACTGCCGTAATACCCGTGAGGTGGACGAAAATTCCAACAACTTTTCCAGACACGAATTCCATCGATACTGCTATATACGACTTCACAACCACCATAAAATCCGCTCTCACGTCCGCTTCAAAAGTGAGACCCGCCGACAAACCAGAACTCCCCCTTCCTCCACACATCAAAACGCTGATTGTGGAGAAAAATAAAATCCGAAAGCTGTGGCAACGCACAGCTGTCCCCTCGTATAAAGCAGAATATAACAGATTAGTAAAAAAAATAAAATTCCACTTACAACAGATCCGAAACGATAAATGGTCTGACTTCGTCGAGTCCCTCGAATACAACGAAGGACTCAAATGGAAACTCACACGTTGCCTCCGAAATACGCCCCCCCGCCCCAGCTCTCTCCAAGGGCCAAACGGCACCGTCTTCTCTGCTCGCGACCGCGCAGAGACCTTCGCCGACTCTCTAGCGAATATCTTCTCGCCAAATACAGATCTCTCAGACCCCACTCACACAACAATGGTCGACAATGCAGTTGTCAACATACTCAACGAACAAACCCCCCCCACCTCAGACTTCTTCTCACCGCGAGAAATTCAAACAATCATAAAAAATCTAATCAATAAAAAAGCCCCCGGCCCCGATAAAATCAACAATTTCACTCTCAAAAAACTCCCTAAAAAAGCCATCTGCACCATTACAGCCATCTTCAACGCCTGCCTTCGACACAAATTCTTCCCGACCCCGTTCAAAAACGCCGATGTCATTATGTTCCCCAAACCGGGCAAAAGCCACGCCATCCCCGAAAATCACAGACCGATCAGTCTGCTCTCCACCCTAGGTAAAGTGCTCGAGAGATTAATCCTCGACCGTCTCTCGACTGAAATATACGCGCGCAACGTCATTCCAGAATCGCAACACGGATTTATGCCGATGCACTCGACCAACCATCAACTTCTTCGCGTTGTAGAGCAAATTATCAAATCCTTCAGAGCCAAAGGGCTCACGACCCTCCTTTCGCTAGACGTGGCCAAAGCCTTCGACACCGTCTGGCACAACGGACTCGTATACAAGCTACACAAGACGGGTATTCCACTTAGACTAGTGCAAATCATCGCCTCCTTTCTAGAAAATCGCTCCTTCTCCGTCAAAATAGACGGAATAAACTCCTCCCCGCGCCCCATTCTGGCAGGTGTGCCCCAAGGTGCACTCCTGTCCCCCATCCTGTACAATATATATACGAGCGATATGCCCCAATTTTCTAACGCACACTGTATCACCGCGCAATACGCCGACGACACAGCATTCCTCTCATCATCCAAATACGAGTCCGACTCCCACAACCGACTGCAAGACTTCATTCCCATTCTGGAGCAATGGTGCACAGAATGGAAGATCAAAATTAATCCCTCCAAAAGCACAGCAGTCCGCTTCTCACGCAAATACATCGAACCCGTCAGAACTCTAAAACTCTTCGGCCAGAGCGTCCCATGGACCGACCACGTGAAATACTTAGGCCTCACCTTAGACAGTAGACTCACGTGGCGCAAACACGCCCTCATTGTAAAAGCAAAAGCTCTCGGAACTTTAAAATCATTATTCCCATTGGTCGGTAAATTCAGTAAATTAAGTCCGCGCACTAAACTCCATCTTTATAAATCGATCATCAGACCGCAATTGACATACGCCCTTCCGGTATGGGGCTACGCGCCGGTAACCACGATAAATCACATTCAAATCGTTCAAAACAAAGCCCTCCGCATGATATTAAACGCGCCCTACATAGTTCGTAACTCTAGACTCCACGCGGACACCGCACTCGAAACTATCCCCGATCACATGCGAGCTCTGGCCGAAAGGTTTTACAGTTCAATATCAAGACATCCCAACCCCGTCATACAAAATCTCGGAAACTACAACGCGAACACCAACTACAAGCACCCACGTCCAAAATCTATTCTCCGCACCCGCCCACCCGCAAACGCCCCCCCAACTGCAAATGACCCCGTCACTCTGAATACCCCCCCGTCTTCTACACCATTTTCTACACCATTTTCTACACCTTTCTCTACACCATTTTCTACACCTATTTATACACCGACACCGACTCCTCAAGCGGCAGACGACAGCCTCCCACCATAGTCAATCGCGTATTTCCCATATTTATGTATTAATATATTTTTAAAAGTCACACACGTCTCCCCAAATACCCATATTTATATACAACATCCTATGATTTACTCACCATCATCTCACCTCCATTTCTTTCTCACCACCCATCTAATATATATAAGCGTGTGTGACATCGCACATCCACAAATATATGTATATTCGTATGTAATATCATTTATATAACATCACATGTATACAAGTATTTAACGTCTTATTATTTCTCATAATCATTCATCAAACAAATTACATAAAACTATCCCTCCCCGTCTCCTAAAACAGGAACCAAAATATCCAATTAAATATCATATCAGTCAGAAATTATCCGATGAAGGAGTAAGGCGTCCTACCATTGGACCGAGACTCCGAACGAGATATTCATCACACTTGTCGTGAGGTGGACGTTGTTGGAACCACATTGATGATGACGCTTAGTAACTGTTCAAGGACTATGCTATTTTATTACCCGCAATGGGCTCGACAAATCGGACATTTATCCAAAATACACCGGGGAATAACGATAGGGAAAGTCACAGTGTTAGCCAATATGGAGTGCGGGACTGTAGACTTAGGCCTTGACCATACAGGTAAGTGCCTCGCTTGGTGGTTAGAGCTAGGTGACATATTCTAGCGAAACAACGCACCGCATACTATCGCATGGCCACACTGCACGCTTCGTGCCACGTTATGTGACGATTAGTCACCTAGTGTGTCTCATAGCGAACATACGTGTTTGTTAATTTTATTGTGTCACCAAGTAATTTTACAAGATGGCGGAAGTTTTACTAACAGCTATGTATAAAAGGGAGCCATTGTGGAACCCATCGAGCAAATTATACAAAAATGTACCTGTAATAAAATCACTGGAATGAAGTTGCGCAGGAAGTAAATAAAGATAAGGTAAGTTGTAATGAACTTGGTTAGTTTTGAGTGCGGCATGTTTGTTGACTCAACCGTTCCCAAATGTCAAATGAATTTGTGCGAAGCACTTTGGTGTGGCCATGCATGAAATCACCTAGTCTATTTATTAGTCACGTAGCACCTAGTGAAGCACTTTGGCGTGGCCTCGGCCTTATGGAGTCGTATTATGGTATTTCTGTGTTTTTGACGAAATGTACAAGGTGATAATAATATTTATTAAAACACATACTTATAATCATTTCTTCCACACTATCGATGTTGACCTAAATATTAAATCAATTATGTTTTTATACGTAATCGACTAATGGAAAGAAGGCTGTCGATCCTATTGAAAGTTAATCTCTTTGCCATCGGAACTTGGGGTTTTATTTGTCAATACACTGCTTAAGTGTTGTACTTACCTACATACTATATACATATTCATACACAGTCGCCTTCATCACGAGGATAGCCTATCGTATTGTAAATATAAATTGTATGGAAAATTGCGTTATATCTAAAGGGCTCGAGAGAGTGTAATTTTATTTGAATAACAATATAATATATCACGCGTACTTCGAACCGGCAATCTTCTCCTTAGTACAGCACGTTACTGTGCGGGGTTTCTCCATACATTTCAAAATCAATTAAATATTTCTTTACTTTCAAATACGATAAAAGTAATGTTGGACACGCCAGGTACGCTAAATTATTTGAATTTTTAAATATACCCGTTGAACTTGGCATAAGGTCGTGCAACTACAATATTTGCTCCAACTTCATTAAAAGTTGGCCAACTCGCACCAAACCCGACCCTATGGCGGTAACACAACCCAGATTGTAATAAAATAAATGTGCTTTTTATATTTCGCTATGAACTTTTGAAATTTGAAAATTCCTCTTACGTGGGTTGTTCTCTAAAACCGAAGACATTTCTGCTTTATTTTTGAGGCTTTCAGCGTGGGGATGTGTCGACAAGATAGCAGTTTTTTTAAATCGCGTTGAACATAATCCCTCAGAAACTTTGGGATTTTTCGCCATCTTGTTTCAAAAGAAACTTTTAAAAGTAGAGTTTACTTTTAAATGAAAACTTTGTTCAAGTACGTAAGTAATGTTTGATAGTAAAGTTGTTATTTAGTTTTTTAATACGGTGTTTTTTTAAGGCAGTTTAGTTGAAAAGACGGAATATTTTTGTTAGATTAAGATGTCTATATAGAAAAAGGGGTCCCAGGCTTATTAAAGAATTCGTCTAGTAACATAGCATGATCTTTAGTGTGCGAGTGATGTTGCTTCTTAAAGGACAATAGTATTTATATAATTTGCGATGACGAACTACAATATTAATAAGGTGCATACTCTAGTAGTCTTTAACCGGAAGGTTCGATTATTGGGGCCGAAGAAAAATTGTCCAAAATAAATGAATTGATGATCACTCGGCATGCCTTGCGATGAACCGTATACAAACTGTTTAGTACTAACACAGTGGCGTGCCGTGTGTGGGGGGGGAGAAACACGGCTCAAATGCGGTTCAATATCAGGGGCCGAATGTAATATTTATTTGAAGGTTATTCCTTAATTTTTCCACGGCCTTTTGGCGTGACTCTTGTTTTTTTTAAACTGAAATTCCAAAAAATGTATGTTATTTTTACTTTCGCTTGCACTTCGGACATGAAAACCATAGTAAAAACTATTTTGAAACTGATTATTTTTAGCTTTGAAAGTTAATACAATTATTACTATTTTTATTATATTTTATAATTGAGCGCATTCATAACACACAGTAGTGTGTAATATCCATATACTATATACGAGTATGTAATGCACGCGGAAAATTAAAAAAAAATCAGATTTTTTACAATATAATGCATGCACAGGCTTTACTATGAGTTAGGATTCCACCTTCCTAACAAATGATGTACTTTGTGCAAGGGGGCGCATAGTTGTCACGAGGACCAGAAAACCCTCGTCACGCCACTGCTAATACGTTACATCTCAAATGCGTCACATGCACATGGTTGAACCGCCCTAACTTTGCATTTAATCTGAAATAGCAAATTCGACATATGAATTTCGAGAAAGTTTTTAATGTTCAATAATTAGTTCTACTGCTAGTATCTGAGAAGTCGTGTCGATTATTAAACAGAATATGCTTCGATTTCCTATATTCAATAATCGCCTCACTCTGGCTTGTTTATCGGCAAATATTTATCTCAGAAGTTCACCCTCTTTGATTTATGATTGGCAGGTGTCCATCGCCATCTTGTTTCGCATCGTCCAATCGCCACTTGTGAGACGCCCTGTCGCCATTTTTCTCTCTCTTTGTGTTTTTTTTCTTCTTTGCTTTAATCTTCCATGCGCTGTACAGTAGATCCATCTATTTTCGCTTCGCCTTGTTCATTTGTGGTCACGGCTGAGTTTAATAACCTCATCGTTAAAATTGTGTCACATGGAATATTCGCCACGTAAATAACGTCAGTTTATCTTTTGATCGTCTTGAAGTATTTGATTTATCCCGTCTTAGAAAGTAGCACATACTTTTCAGTGAATGCACTGAAATACTAATCTTGAATATTTCATTGGATAAGCAAAGACAGAAAAAAGGTCTTTCCACAGTAGTATTAAATTAAGCCTTACATCGGTAGATGTTCCGAACGACTTGCTACTCTGCTTTAGTGTTGTCAAATGAAAGCTTTGCTGCATTTGAAGCGTTCTGCAAAAGTACTGCTAACGTCGTATCCGAAAAAAAGATAAAGTAAGTCGTCTGTTGGTTTCAATAAGTGATTATGACTCGATAATTATGTCAATATTCAATCAACTAATAGATACCTCTTGTATTTTTTTTCCTTTTGAAAGTTCTTTTAATACTTTTAAAATCAGACAGCAGTTACTTTTTTCTTGGTCGATTGCTCATGACTAACGGTCGTAATTTCTCCGGTCCATCTGTCTACGACCATTTTCTGTTGTGTTCCTAACTTGATTAGTATATCGGGTTAGTGGTCTGCCTCTGGCTCGGTGTCTCTCCTCACTGTCCATTAGCACAAGTCTTTCCAAATTATCTTTTTTGCGTGCTATATAGCTAAAGAACAAAAGTTCTCATCGCAAACAAATCGTAGATAGCCGGTTCTGAAGCCTAAAATGTTTGATGATGGGTGTATTGGTTCGTCGCACCGTCTTAGGTATCCTCAGCATACGTCTCTAACACCAAATCTATAATGCATCCACCTTTTTTTATCTTTTTCGCCCTCGGTGACCAGGTTTCCTCTCCACGTATGAAAATGGAGATCAAGGAACGCATTAGTTAGCATCTATATTATAAAAATATTGACTTGTAGGAGTATAGGGATTTGGAATTTGGCAGGGACTGTGACAAGCACGCTTATACAATATCCCTGTGTAGATTACTGAGCGTTTGTTATGAGTCACTTCAAAAGAAAACTGAATAACTTGAATAGTTAGGTTTTGGGCGTAACGCGAATTATTCAGGCTCAATTTTGTAATTATTATACTGACAAATCAAATCAGTAATAAATAATTCGATTAATCTCTTATTTAGATTAATTCTCTGGCCATATGCCAAAAATGACCATTTACGTAGTATTTTGTATTTTTTTTTTGTTCATACTACTTCAAATCTTCCGACCTTTCTTAAACTGATTTCACCATTCTTGTATTATGGATGATTTTTTATATAATTCAACTTCAGCGCTGGGACGACTCTCTTCAAATCGTCTCTTTATCCGCTATCATCGATACCTCTGCGTCTCTCCTCAATTAACCTCAGCTGCCTTTCCCAGATTTGTCTCGGTCATTCAACTGGCTTCTACCCTAATGGGGTTGCCAAGAAAAGAATCGATATCACATACCATTGGTACTATTTCTAGGAATATTGAAAGTATTATTTACATTAAGTTAAACGCAATTCTCAAACAACCATCCATATCGTGTCAATTTGATTCAATGTTAATGCAATAAGTCTTTAGTAAGATAAATTTCTTGGGCAGTCTTCAGTAGTTATTTATTTAGTATTTACTTGGTAGCATTTGATATTTTACAGATGCTAGAACATGTACTTTTGGAATATAAACGGACTATTCGCGAAATGATGACATTTAATATATGACTCCGTTTGACAGCGCTGTCTCGGTTATTGGCTGTGATCCAATTTGGTACATGCTCCGTTTATTGTTCGATTGTGATCTGAAATATTCTTTAGTTTTTTTAGTTCCCCATAAATATCTTAATTTGTCTACTAACCCTGCTCTTTACGTCATATGCCGTTACTCAATCAGTTAGTCAATCAGTATGTATGATATATAATAGTAATAATAATAATAATGAAAAGATAATTTATTTAGCGCCGTTTAGAGAGCAACCTCTAGTCAAGAGCGCTCTAGCTCAGGATTCGAACCCACTTAAATTTTGATAATACCTCTCAAAGGAATGTCTTTGAAAGTGCTTCCTAAAGCTGCGTACGTCACCTATATTTCTGACACTAGGATGAAAAACATTCCACGCCACAGGACCAGCAACGACAAAAGCTGTGTCATAATAACCCACCCTATTAGATTGATTTGGAACAACCAATTTATTAGATGAAAAATAAACCAACCTAAAAGTTCTACTTTTCTCCGAAAGAACATCCCTCAGATTATACTTTATTTATATGCAGTAAAATTTGGCGGGCGTATTGTCATGTGCCAATTTCTTCTAATTAATCAGAAATATGTTGACAAAGTCGTAAGTGAAAACCAAACTGATATCCGCTTTGAAAAAAATGGATGTTAACGAGGATCGATCCTGCAACCTCCGGGCTGGAAAGCAGACGTATTACTAATTAGGCAACGAAAATCTTCATATAAGTGTTTATATTAAAATATTAGGCATATATTTGCTCAAGTATAGGAGCGAAACGTGGATGTGGAAAATGGATGAAATACGCTGATTAAATGCCGTCGAAATGCGTGCACTGAGAATAATATGTCGTTTGTCAATATACTATATGTCAGAATACGAAATCTGTTAAGCATGCATGTGCACTTAAGGATAGTATGCTAAGAAGAATGAAAATATCACGCCGAGGTGGCTAAGATATGTAGGACCAAATGGGTGGCAAAATGCTGACTCCACAAATCTACAATGCGAACGTGGGTAGGAGCCGTGGTAGACAAAGGTCGAGAAAAATATGGTTGGAAAAATTAGCGGTAAGGTTAAGAGATACTTAAGGAATTGCACGAAGTATATGTAAGGGGTAGACCGAGGAAATGTTATTTTTACATTCAATTCACCATATTGTTAATTTTCGTTCATCTTACCTCGAATATTTTTGGCAAAACAAATAATTGGGCAAGACATCATTTATTTACAAGAACAAGAAAAAATACGAAATATAAACCTTTTTAAAAATTCTACCAAAATATCAACATAAACTGACTGCAGGGATTTACTGCAAAATATATAACATGGACAGTCAGCAGATATCTATTCAAAATACATCAGTAATAACAGTCACTAGGTACCTACTTCAGTATATAATACATCAATATGAAGTCAGTAGGCACCTACTTCAGTATATAATACATCAATATGAAGTCAGTAGGTACCTACTTCAAAATACATAGAGAAATCCAGAAATGTAGTATGTTTGACTTGTATTTTTATTATTATTTGATTAAAGTCAAAAACATTTTCATTTCTAAATTTCGAAATATTAAATTTCGTAATCAATTATTTTTTTTGTTTACTCACATATAATTTTGTAATACGACATTCTGCGAGAGAGGGAGAAAATCTCTGTATATATTAAATATTGACGGCAACTTGCCGATAAGAGCGAGCGCGCTCTAGAACGTTTTATTTATAATTCTAAGAAATGAAATAATAAACGATTTCAATTCCTCGGGAAAACTGAATCAATTCGATGTTTTTCAAAACATCTCATTGACTTATTTATACAAAACGGATCCAACCCACAAAACGATTGTTTGAAATGTTGAATGTACTCGAACGTTTTTTAATAGGCAATCCATAGATAGGAGTCGGCCGGTTGAACATGCTTCCCAAGGAATCGACACATTATTACCCGTGCTACCAACATGTGACAGAAGCTCGTGATATATCTGTGTTATTTGACATCAATTGGAATAAACTTTTGTGTGATTGAAATGTCGAATGTATGGTTTTTGTGTGGTTGAAATATCGAATGCATGGTATTTGTTTTTATTGAAATATCAAATGAGCATACCTACGTCGTTTTGCACATGGAAAACGAACCCATTTCACAACAGGAACTCTTTCGTTTCGTGTTTCACAAACGGAAAACTGTAGTATCTCAGAAGTATCGTCATCTGCGACGGATGTTTGAAATCGTATTTCAACTTGCAAACAGATTGTCAGTCCGAAAATAAAAGCTAATCGAAGCTTTAATGATTCATCTGAATAGATCGGCAGTCGTTACACAATATCGCTGACAGCATATCACTTCAAGAACGAGCGAATTGCTAAGTTTGATCGAGCTTATTTTATGTCGAGCTACATCGATAAAAATACACACACAAAATGTGTGGCGAAATCATTTTTATATTTTCACCCAGAAAGATAAGAAAACAATTAGTAACAGTTTTATGTCGATTGTTAGAGTATTGTTTCTTACTTCAAGATCACATCAAATGGGATACGTAAAGACTACTGTTCTCACAGAACCAAGTATGTCGGTGGCAGTGATTTAACAGTTATCATTCACGCTAAACGAGCGCCCCGCCCCCCCCATGTTCGATTCTAGTCGTATTCCTTTTCTGACTGGTTTTCCTCTTAGACTATTTTACGTCTGAATTCATGTTTATTTGTTGGTTATATGCCGTTAATCATAAATTGTTATAGCAGGATATGGACATCCGAAATAATCCAATGGTATCCAAGAGGCATAAAGAGGCCTAGAAGAAGACCGAAGGTACGCTGGATGGACGAAATCAGGAAGCATGGCAGCATCACGTGGCATCGCCGAGCAAAGGACCGAGAACGGTGTGTTGTTTTATAAAACAAAGTCAATGAGGCACATAAACATATATGTTATACCCGAATCGGACAGTTTTAAAATCTGTTCAGATGATAGTCCACAACAGTATTTTGATCCCCACTTTGATGTACATATGGGAGTGAAATGTGGATCTGACAAAATACTGATAGGAGGCGAATATATGTGTATGCTGTAGAAAAACGTACACTGAAAATAATACACGGTTCGACAATGGATAACAGAATACGGAATGTAGTGGTAAGGGATGAATGTGAACTTAAGGCTGATGTATTAAGTACAAACCAAGAAGAACAGTCTGAGATCATTTACACATGTATATCGAATTCAATTACGTGTTTCGTTGACATAGGAGATGGTCGATGTTTCGAAGGCGTTACAACCTTCATTTTCAATCTGATGTCAAGAAAATATATCAGTTATTAGATTTCAGTCTACCCCAGCAGGAAAGTAGCGTGTTGATATGATGGATGCAAAACACGAGCGGAATAAATGCTTTGAAAATGCGTGCACGAATAAAAATACATGGCAAGACAATTTATAGCAGAACACAGAATTAAGTGATTAAAGTTGAATTTTAGGTTAATGCTGATGTGTTGAGTAAGATGTAGAAGACCACTTTAAAATAGTTTGAATTAAAAATGTATAAATGTAGAAGACGCGAAAGATGTACGTCGAAATAGGAAAATCTTTGCGCCCTGTCCCCTCTACCTACCCTGACAGGCAAATGCGGTGATGGTATGCTGCTTCTGCTTATCCATTTCTAAATTAAATAAAAGCTCCCGTCTCAAGTTCACCTTTAGCAGTTGTGGTTTTCTCTGAAAATCTACGTCTCGGTTTTTCTGATTTCTTAGAATCGCGGGGATAGCAGGTTTTTCGTGTGAATTTTTTGGAGATTAACAATATTTTCACCTGTAATGCCTTCTTTGTCGTCTACACTTAGCTATGTGTAAAAACAGCGTTACGAAATTTTTCATCAACCCCCACAAACACCGTTAATTTAGCGAAGTAATTTCACTTATTTATATTTTTTTCACATTTTCAAGTGCGCAGTTTCGTAAAACATTTTGGTCTTAGTAGGTGAGATGGAATAGCGAGTGCATTTTATATCAACTGTTTTGTTATATATTTGAATGAGGTATAACAGACACAGTAATAACATACATAACATGAATAAAATGACAAAGTTGAGAGAAACTGTTTTTTTACTCAATGAAATCAGTGGTGAAAACACAATGGGAAAGTTCGAAGATTTGCACGCGTGTTTTTTTACTATTGTAGTTAAAATTATATGGAATATTGCTAATGTTATTTTGACATTGTCGAGAGGATGAAGGCGGCAATGCCTTCGAAACTTATGCCATCATTTAAGCCAACTCACGTGGCAACAACTCCTAAAAAAATTAAACTTAAGATATATAAAATTAATATATTTTTTAAGATTATAGAAATAACTTTTCTTAGAGATGGATGTTACTTAAATAAGGAATTTCGAGACGGTTAAGACACATCCAGCGAGAGAGAGAGTTAACAAAGACTTACTAAATGTGTGTAATAAATAGCAAGCACGAAAGAGATATTCGGATAATGTTCATAGTTGAGAAATTTTAATTCCGGGAAATTGAGAAGTATGAGAATTAAGATATGTTGAGATGTGGATAAGACAAAAAAGTGTGTCGGAATAGAAAGGGGAAAATATTAGTTTTCAACCCCAATGCTTGGTACATGGCGAGAGTTTTCTTTTTGCATTCCAACTGTCTCTTTGGCACACATTCTTGTGAGGATTAATCTGACGCATTGGTATAATTCTTTCGCGCCGTAAAGATATTACGCTTCTACGTCACGCAGTTTTATGAGATCACATCTGCAATTTTCAGCGTTTAATAGCCTCCCAATGTTTTGGTCGTTTGGGAGCTTGTCGGCGCTGATGTTTCATTATCATCGTTGGATATAAACATCGTTAATTCCTTCTTCAATCCTAATTCCTTCTTCAATCCTAATTTTTTTACTGTTTTGTTTGTTTGTCGTATTGGTTGATAAGTAAATTTTTTTATTTGTTTACTTTGTTGTTTATTGAGATCCTTTTAAAAATGTTGTCAATGCAGGAAGCTGCGTGATAGTATACGTATGTATGTATCTTATGTACAAAGTGATACAAGATCTTTTTAACTGCTCACGCGCAACAGGTGAGACGAAGATTATTATAGAGCATGTGGAATATAAAGACGTTCATACTTATTGGGGTTTAACCTTTTTTATATAAAAGTTTGAAGTGAAATTTATTTGAAATAAATAAAACATTGACGAAAAACTAGCGATGCAGCATTTCCAGACAGTTGTTCGGAGGTATATTTTTTTCTTTGACTATGCAGACCAATTATGAACAGTCGAGCACAGGCATCGCTCCTCCAAGGCCTCGTCTGAGATTGTCTACTCTCCAGCTCTCTTAACCAGTTAGTATCGTGGACCTCTTTTCCTGTCTGGAAATTTTTTCCACTTTCATGAACAAAACAGTTCTTAATAATATTAGAAAGCCCTAAGGTAAACAGGGTTTATTAAAACAGGAACATTTTGGGACAAAAGGGACGCTTTTGTAAATGTTTTTTTTTAAATAAGCTTGGATACTAGGGCCATATCACGAGACACAAGGAGAATACGTGGGGTGATAATTTATGACAAAATATGTAATAAAGTGATTAGGGATGAATGTGAACTTAAGGCGTATGTGTTGAGTAAGATAAAGACGAGCAATCTGAGATGGTTTGGACACGTATAATGAATGAATAAATATTAACAAAACTAACAAAACAAAAACTGCAAATATGAGTGGAAGGCGTGGTAGATAGATACTGAGGACTGAGGAGGATATAGTTGGATCAAGTGAAATATATTTTGGAAGAAGGATAAAATAGTCAGAGAAATCGTAAAAGTCGTATGAGAAGGCGAAATATATTTGTCGAGATATAAAAGTCTGGTAATCTGTCTTTTCTGCCTCCGTCGCAGGGAAATCACGTGATGGTATGTATCTATATATGAGGTCCATGGCCGCGCGGTAACCCACTGGACTTTCATCTGAAAGGTCGCTGGTTCGAACCTCGCGCTGTGCTACTCCCCTCGAATGGCACAGCCATTTTTTTCCGCCTAGTATTTGAGGGTACAAGGATATCTATGACTTCGGTAATATCTATTCTTTCAAAAAAGAAAAAAAAAGTAATCATGCCGGTGTGCTCCGATTGCCTCACTTCGTGTACCATCGGATCCTGTACAGTGGTGTGGCCGGTGAGTTTGCTTGTGTGCACTCACTTAAATGACAAAAAGAAACAAAAAAATATCCACGGTGCAGCTTTGCTGTCCAACTGAATTGACGTCTGAATGGTGAGTAAATTCTCAACTACGATGCCCAGCAACGACGATGTGGTATCGGATCTTCCAGTTGTCAATGGAAGGAAAGATTCTGTGTATCGTTATTTTTAAATAATTATTATCGTTATTTTTAAATAAGAATTGTTATTTTTAAATAATTCAGAATTTTTTATATGTTATATTTTAATCAATGGCTAGATTTTTTGAGACAATATCACCCAAGTCGCTATAGAGTTGTCAAGAGCTGACCAATACAATATTTAATTATACGACATTCGTAATTCTATTACGGTTTTTTGTATAGACAATTATTAGCTAGTTCTTTTGAGATTAACTGAAAAGAAATGGAGGATTATTTAATTACAGATTACCGTGGACAGTCAGAAATATTAATTTATTTTATACAAAGGAACAATCGAGGAAATATTTCTCCTTTGTGACTTTAAGAATAGAGAAATAACCTTCCATTACCATCAAAGAAATCTTTGATCGCTCGGTAGTACTCTAGTATTTTTTTTCAATAAAAATCACGGTTGTCCAATCTTGTTGTTGAAATGTGTGCACTGAAAAGAATATTTGGTGTGTTGATATGACATTGCGGAATGGAATTATTTAGTACGAATGTGAATTCAAGATCATCAGATAGCCGTGTCTTCGGGGTAATTTGGGCTTTTATTGAAAGAAAAAAAAAAAACAAGGATTGATTTAATGCGACTACGAGGATAAGCGAGACAGATGAATATCAAGAGAGTATGTTTGGATAGTATGCTTAACCAGGCTTGACTAGGAATCCGAATAAAAAGCTATTTTGAAGAAAGCAGCTCTATGAGGTCCTGGATGATTCTGTGGATTGTTGCAGCAGGCCAATAATTGAAGAGATACGTCTGAAGTACTTTCATCAGATCATCGATCACCACAATTCTGATTGTCTTCTTCTGTATCTTGTAATGGCTACTATATTATTTTTTTTAAACTGTTTGCAACATGGTTTCATTTAGTATCGTACGGGTATTATTGTCCGCTTACCAGATTCTGTGGTCTTTAAAAACGTCCTCTGGAATTTTACCGACCATTTTATTTATCATTAATACTAATTAACACCACCATATCGTTTCCCTGCTGGGTTAGGCAAACATGACAGAACGCCAGACTTTCCTGTCTCGAAATACATATTTCGTATCTTCTACATCCATGTACCTTGTCATACAGCTTCTACGATTTATTTTATTGCTTATATTAGGTCCTTACATATGAAATTGGCGTTTTGCCGTACTGGCAACTTTGATCTCAAATATCTTCTCTTTGGTTAGGAATTCCAAATTCAAATTTATACAGCTATTTACTCAAGTATTTGTGTTTCGAAAATTATAATTCATTTGTTTTTTCCTCAATTGTATTTTTTCTTTGCGTCACTCAGTTTACAAAATGGAAAACTTGAAATATCGCGTTATTTACGAGTACGAGTTCCACCGTGGCACCAGTGCTGCAGAAACGGCTCGAAGGATTAATGATGTGTATGGCGACGGTGCCGCAAAAGAAAACACAGTGCGTTTTTGGTTCCAACGTTTTCGTTCTGGAAATTTCGACCTGCAGAAAAAGCCCCGTGGACGGCCGGAGACCAAAGTTGGTAATGAAGAATTGAAGGCTATTGTGGAAGCGGATCCATCGCAAACCACGTCCGAGTTAGCTGCAGGCTGCGGTGTTAGTGATAAAACTGTTTTAATCCACTTGAAGCAAATTGGGAAGGTGAAAAAGCTTGAAAGGTGGGTACCTCACGAATTGAGTGAAGCAAATCAACAAACGAGCGTTGACTGCTGCGTTGCATTACTCAACCGGCACAATAATGAAGGGATTTTGAATCGAATCATTACCTGTGATGAAAAGTGGATCCTGTATGATAATCGGAAGCGCTCATCGCAATGGCTGAACCCTGCCGAACCAGCCAAACCATGCCCCAAGCGAAAATTGACTCCAAAAAAGTTACTTGTGAGCGTTTGGTGGACTAGTGCTGGTGTCGTTCACTACAGCTTTCTTAAATCTGGCCAGACGATTACGGCAGATGTCTATTGTCAGCAACTGCAAACCATGATGGAAAAGCTAGCTGCTAAACAACCGAGGCTGGTTAATCGCTCTAGGCCACTGCTGCTTCATGATAACGCTAGACCACACACTGCACAACAGACGGCTACCAAATTAGAAGAGCTTCAATTGGAATGTCTAAGACATCCACCGTACTCTCCGGACCTTGCCTCAACAGATTACTATTTTTTTCGAAATTTGGATAACTTCTTGCAAGGGAAAAAATTCAACTCCGATGGGGCAGTCCAAACCGACTTCAAAGATTTTATTGATTCCCGTCCGAATGGTTTTTTTAGTAAAGGGATCGATGAACTACCTATGAGATGGCAAAAGTGCATAGATAGCAATGGTACATACTTTGATTAAATAAATATATTATATTAAAAAAAAATCAACTTTATGTTCCTCCCAAACAAAACGCCAATTTCATATGTAAGGACCTAATATTTCCTTCATTCAAAATCTCATTCACTTGATCCAACCATATCTCCCTTGGTCTTCCTCTACCACGCCTTCCACTCACATTTGCACTGTATATTTTTTTTTTGCTAGACTTTTTTTATTCATTCGTTCCACTTGCTCAAACCATCTCATAATGCTCTTCGTCATCTTATTCAACATATCAGCCTTAAGTTCGCACTTCTGTCTCACATTTTCACTCTATTTTTTTTTTTTAGTGCACGCATCAATAACGTAACATTATCTGTACCAATAATATACTGATAACGAGACTCGATATTGATTATAGGCATCAAAGTTTTAATTATACTTTAAGACATTCGCCTCAATTTATTAAGCAGCGCTTATTAATTAAAACATCAAACTCTCTTAAGATGAGATAACATAACGAATTAGTGCTATAAAATAATTTGTTTCATTTTATGATTTATGTTATGCTATGTCTCTAGTTTAAGATTTCTATACTACGCTATGTCTATAGATTTATGTTATGTCTCTAGTTTAAGATTTCTATACTACGCTATGTCTATAGATTTATGTTATGTCTCTAGTTTAAGAAGCGCTTTTCTCCAGAACGTTTTTAATCAACGTGATTTGTCCAGTGCTTAAAACTACAGTGTTAAAACAATGGAACTACTTTAAATGGAAAGAAAATATTTTACTTTGTCTTTATTAAGAATTAAAAAAAAAAATCACATTGTTATTCTAGGACACGGTATCTATAATACTTACAAAAATCGTTTCTTTTTTACTCTTTAAAAATAAAGATAATATTCTCTGACTTTCTACGCTTCCTTGTTTCAAAATATCATTCACTTGATCCAACCAAACTTTATTTGGGCTTCCTCTACCACGACTTCTACTCATATTTGCACTGTATATTTATTTTCTTAGTTTTCTTAATTCATTTGTTCTTTATGCTCAAACCATCTCCGACGACCTCCATGGTCTAGTTCGTAAGACGCCTGTTTCCCAACTAGAAGGTTGCGGGTTCAAATCTCGTTGGAACACAGATAAAAAAATCCTGCTTGGTTTTCATTTAAGGTCTCTTGAACTAATTTTTGGTTGGTTGGATGAGATTACCTCATGGTAACAAGCCCGCCAAATTGTGCTGTATACAACAAAAATGTAATACAACGCAGAGTGGTCTTCTTCATCTTACTCAACACATCAGCCTTAAGTTCACATTCATCCCTAATCACTACATTCCATATTCTATTACATCCATGCATATACTTATCTATCAAGCTATCAGATGCATACTTTTGCTATAACCTTTTTTTTATTTGTGATCGTTGGCTCTTGCAGTGTTTTATATTTGGGACAGCCTTGCTCTCAATCAATATTCGCATGTCTTCGATGTCTGGCATATATTAATATTCAATCATTGAATTGATCAACTTCCAGTAAACCCAATTTCGCAAGTTTGCCTCCATATCAACTGCCGAGTCATCATGTAAACACCGAAGTTCCCTGCCGTGTGTTTGCTTTGGCGAAACTCGCGTACAAATATGGTTGGAAAAGAGTCCCAGAATAATACGGCACTTGGCCGCTGTCCCAATGTTTGGGACCTTGGGTCTCGGGACAGAAATACGCCCACGCGCGGCGTGCCGCTGGGATGGCCCAGATCCTCGTAATTGGGACAAAATTGCCGGTACTGTTTACGTACTGCGATGTATAATACTTTCATAATTATCACTCCAGTTTTTAAGGCTTTCTCGAGACTTCTCCAAATGTTGGTCTGCAACAAAAGTTGTCGATTTCGGAGACCACAGCCTGAGAGTAAAAACTCTCACCTAAGGGGCATTTCTTTCTTGTTTACTTTGTTTAAGTATCCGGATGTTTGTTCGAACCCCGTGCTGTGCTACTCTACTTGAATTCCATACGTATTATTATTAGATTTCAGGGGGTAGGATACCTATGATTTCGGGGAGTACGATACCTATGATTTCGGGGGGTAGGGATACCTATGATTTCTATCATATATATTCTTTTAAAATATCGAAAAAAAAACATGACGGTGTGCTCCGACCGTCTCACTTCGGTGTGTTATCGAATCCAGTACATCGGTATTGCCGACGAGTCAGCAGAAAGAATAGGACGCCAAACTTTCCTATCTCGCGATAGGACGTAGAAATAAGTTTTGCGGGAATTAATGTATTTAGTGGAATAACAAAATAATTTATAGTTGAATTTTCTATAAAGTATTGGTTAAACTAAATCCTTTTAATACACCTCATCAAGTGAAACTCCATTATTATTTACTTCTAAATGCCAGTACAAGGACCTTTTAATGTCTTCTGACTTAAATGTGTTTTCTGCAGTTTGTTTTGAGATGTGTGTGCGATACTCGGAATGAGTTTATTATATATATGGTATATGTACACATTGTGTTGCTGTCAAGGAACCTTTATTCGTTTGTTTGAATTAATCTGAGGTGGTATTTGTGGATTTGTTTTTTTTCTGCCATCTATTTATTTTCTATTTTTTTTTCTTCTTATTCTACATGTGCAAGGGTGTGGGCTGAAAACATCTGGTGTCTCCGTGGCTGGGCTCGCCCTATATTGGTGGGGTGTATCTTGACCGAGGGGATGTTATTAGATGAGCCCAGACCTTTTGATAGCTTCTCTCTTAGATATATTTTATTTTTGAAGTGTATTTAAATATATTATGTACATACTATGTTGCTAAAATAAACCTATATTTATTTATTTAAAAAGTATAAACTCAGATATCGAAAATGTCTTCCTAAGTCCATAAATCGAACTAGGGACACCATATACGAGTATGATAGAAGAAATATGTTTAACCTCACATTATTTAAGGTTGTCAACTAATTTTTCAACAATAACTCAGCTTGTTAAGCTACATAGTTCTTGTAGGTCCACAAGTTACATTAAATTATTTGCAAAAGACTACACAGATTGGGCAAACAGTATGGGCACCGTAAGTACTTTCATATAATTTTGAAAACTTAGCAGAGTCGAGTGAAGAAGTCATTCTTGCCGGGACGAATGGAGTCAAATATTATGTATGGGTTTGCTTTGTTATTGTGTTGAGTTCGTCTTATACCTACTGTTTTTTCCCGTATAATATAACACTGCTTACATAATATATTAGTGTTGAATAAAATATTTTTTTGTAATATTTTGTAGCAGAAATGTCATTTGATTGTTGAAATTAAATAAAATAAAAAAATATACTGGCAATGTCAAATGACTTTTATAGTCCGCTGATTCAAGTCAACTTTGACCGAAAAGCTTTGACGAGCTTTTTTGCCGAAGCTCGTCGTGGCGAGAGACGAAAGTATTATGAACATTTCATTAAATATCGCTTTCGATATTGACAGAAAATTAACATCTTTGTTGACTTTGATCTATTTTCGGTTCGAAGCTTTTAACAGTTATTGATTTATAATTCGCCGTATCGTGTGACTCGGCTCTTTGACGATACTCGTATTGTGTGAATGAAAAGCTTAATAACTTTTCTTAATTTAACTTTTGAACACGGTTACATTCAAGTATAAGTTTTTCATCGCCTTCGTCATTATGCTCGTAACTTAACTAACCTGAGGCAGTGGTCTTAAAACTGTCTCGTGGTTTTTTCTTAACTAGCTTATCCTATAAGCAAATATTTTTTTTGTCATTTTTTCGTTATTCCTGAACATATATTCCTGAACTAAAATTAAACTGCATAAAATAGCGCATTTTTTATTCGGAATATATAAAGTCCGTCATTTAGCTGTGGAACATTAAAATAATAGGTTTTCCGAAAAGTAATTTCGTGGTTTTAGGCCAAATTCGTAGCGATTCACGTAACCAAGCTTTACCGTGCACGGCAGTTTTTCGATATTTTCAGTATTTCGTAATCTCATTTGTCATGTAACGCTGGTTATTTTTGATCAAAGCCTTGATTTAGTCGTCATCAGTGGTGTTCTTCCAGAGCGAACACTATCTTCGAGTGTCGCATCACCAAAACGATTTTTCAAATCGTATTTGACACACACAATGGCTTACTTCATCGTCTCCATACATTTTTTAGTTTGTGTTTTTTTTTCTTTGCGGTAGTGAAAAAGCATCAAACACCGAAATGCTCGTATATTGTGTTACATCTTCAAAATTACGCTAAAAAACCGCTCAAGAAATTTGGGTAAACGACGGCCGAATTTTTTGGTAACCTTTCATTATTGTATACATTCAACACGTTTGAAATGAAGTTAGCAATGAAAATGTTGTCTTAACGACATCTATCCGAGAAATACAAAATCACTTGCCGGACAACCCGGTATGTTTTTGCTGACTCAAAATTAATTTAACCATATGCACTAAAATATGTTATGTCGAAATAAAATTGACCTAAAATAGCAAATTGATTACTTTTGACTTAACTTATATTATCCTACAGTTATTTTTGTTTGTACCACCAGTTTTTTTTTTTCAAGTAATGCAGTTTGTTGTTCTAGTATATAATAAAAAAAGCACAATTCATATAGTGCCGTTTAGAGAGCAGACTCTCCTCGAGGGCGCTCTAACTGGTATTATTCGAACCAACTATTATTGACTGATTAAACATATTACAAAAAAATAAACAAGTTGAGTGTTAGGATAGAAAGGTGGTGGCTGCGGCCATTAGATTAAAAATTTTCCCGCATCTGCATATGTTTATATATATTTCGTAAGAAAACTTACCATGGGAAGACGACCTACAAAGGAATATTTGTAGTACTTCAGATATATGATAGTAACACATTGTGGCTTTAGGTAGAGTGTAGTGTTCATATCAACTATACATTTGATAAGACTTCCCAAAAATAGCTATCTTCAAGGGATCTCTAAAGCTACATCGCCACCCATTTGAGGTATACAGAATGTTTACTGAATTTATATCATGGTTTGTATTTTTTATGAATAATTAATTGAGCCATCTGATTTAGGTTCTATATGACGATAAACAACATTAAAAACATCGATTAAATTGAAATATTACTTCAGGAAACAAACATTATCCAAAAATAAAGGTTATATATTCATATTAAATATTACGCAACAATTATACAACTGTTGCAATAAACACGTCAAAATGACGAAAAATACACTGTTATCCAATAAAATTAATAAATAAATGTGATGGAATATTGTGCACAACTTCAGGAATACCCAAATAACCAAAAATCTAATAAATCAACATTTTGAAAATTCCAACAGAGAATAATAAATCACGTCTGGTCGCTACAGCAGAGCAGCGCCTGAGTGTAATATTTATTGTACTTAATTATCTCTGCTTCCTTCTTTTAGCAAAATTCTTTTACTTTCTTCCACAATTGGTCTAAAATTAAGTACAACGTTTTGTTTGGCGTGCAACCAAGTGCTTAGAATTCATTACCAAATAAACTGCTTTCAACTAAGTCCTCAGTGTTCCTTGTCCAATTATGATAATTTTCCTTAAAAAAATACGTGTGTTCGAGTTATAAGCGAGTGTTGTATCGCGCTGAATGGGAACCCGATTTCTTCCCAACGTCACTGTGGAGGCGGTGCTGTAAAATTGTATTTTGCTTTTGTTTTATTCTAAATGCAATGTGCGTATTCCCTAGCGATCGCGTCATACGTATTGTAGTATGTAAATTGGTTACAAGAATCCAACTCTCAACTTTAATATTTTTCGGCGAAAAACGAATTTCCTTGGTCGATTTCTCAGTTTGACAGTGAATAATCTTGTTCCGGATTATCTGGCTACTAGTGTACGTGGTAACACTTGATAAAATCTGTTTCAAGATCTCTCAATAGTACTGTCTTTATGTGTACAGTTTTAACCGCGGAAAATGTCATGTGTCAAAATTACTTTGGACTACTCGACAGTATCGCATAGATTTCAATCATCGAGCTTTTTTTCTTTTATTTGTCTTTATAGTAGAGCTAGCCTAAAATGTCATCTAGATTTTTTGTGTTTTTAAGCTACATAGAGATAAAAAGGGAATCTTGTATTGAGTTGAGGTAATTACAGTGATAATGTATGGTGTGGCAATATATGAAAGAATGTGGAATGAAGACATTAGAAAAGAATGCATGAATAAATAAAATAGATATTTTGAGTATGTGAAGAGAATGATGATTTGGATATGTGAAGAGAATCAATGACGAAAGAATGACTAAACGAGTATACAGGTAGGAAGTGCAAGGGGAGCGTGGAAAAAGTAGACCAAGCAGCACTAATAATAATAAAATGTTGTGTATGATTAAATATATGAATGTGGAGGAGGCGAATGTGGAGGAAAGAAAGAAAAGTATGGAGATCTGTTCTCTCTTTCTATCCAGCAAGGGACATGGCGTGGTGATATGTATGCATACATAATTATTTTTTTAACGTACTGGTTTACAATAAAATTACAGTTTTATTAAGATTACAATTGTTTTATACGAGTAAAACAATTCTAATCGTAATATATGAGTAAAACAATTCATATACGAGTAAAACAATTCTAATCTTAATAAAACGATTCTAATCATAATAAATCTTGCTAGTGATCCTGATAGAACTAGTAGAAACATAATATGTATACTATTTTTACAAAAAAAAACACTTCATAAAAAATAAGAATTAAAAGTAAATATTGTCTCAATTATGTTGAACTTTGGTTGATTATGACTCGTATTAACAATTAGTCCTTGTACTCGCATTAGTCAATATTTTACTTTTCAGTCCTGGTTTCGCTAAGCAATGGTCTACCAGTCTAATTGAAGCCTGTCTTTTTACTTTCGACCTTAATGGTCTTCCTATGAAGTCTTGAACACTCTTTTCAGTTTACGATGAGTTGGTCATTATCGACACGTGTTTCAACCAAATCAACTACGAATTTTCAATTCAATTGTTAAGGGTTCAAGATTTAGTTCTAGGCATATATTCGCATTTTGATGTTTGTATCTTAAGACTACAATGTAAGTTGTATCTTTAGACTGTATAATTGAATTAGACCAATGTTTTCTTTTCCAATTTCCTTTTAGCTAGTTTTAAGGGGGTACTCTCATTTCATGGGCCGAAAAATCGACGATTTTTAAGTTTTTTTTTTCAGTGAACGAATTATTTTTTTAGATTGTTGTTTTTTTAGACATATTGATTTATCTTTTAAGAACATTTTCATAAAACTTCATAATAAAAAAATAATGTTGTTATTAAGTCGGAAGTAAGGCCGCCCGTGCATGGAGAGGAGGTCCATTATGCTCGTAATTGTGGCTGTTGTACAAGTCTGAATATTTAAAAAAAATCTATTTTACTCAGAAAACATGTGGCTATGGCCGGTACTAGTAAAATTAAAAAAAAATAAAAAACTGGCGGCTTGTTGAAATTAAAAATACATTTATTTTCATTTTTTTGTCTTTAGAGGAGTGAAAAAAATCGAAAAAATGAATCGATTGAAATAATTCTAGTACCGGCTATAGAGGAGGTATAACAAAGAGAATAAGTAGATACTTATTAATTAAAATCGGTTAATTAGTTTTGGAGTTCATATATTACGGGGAATAGTTAAAAAATATAGTGATTTTTCAGGAAACGCGTTTTAAGTTTCAAGTGCTATTTTTATACAAATTAAAGTAAATATTTTCAACTTACTGTTAATCAACAATCCCAGGGTCATATAAACTTGTTTAAAAATCCCGACAAACTAAATATCAATTCATCATTTCAAGAAATCCTAGTGGACGAGAATTCTTGGAAAATAAGGCTGCTGCCATAACAATAGATTACCCGAAAGCTGCGAAGCTCGCCTCATTTTTCGACCGGCGCGCTCGACTATAAACCCTCATAACTTGTCGAATTTTCAATATTTTTTAATATTTCTTACTGGGAATGATTCAAAAAGGATTATAAAAAAAACAAAATGAAAAAAAAAAACGATTTAGCTGCTACACCTTCGAATGTTCGACCATCAACGACAAATCGGCAAAAAGTAGAAAACGGCCATGAAAATCTTTGGACGCATCTTTCCCTTCTTTCTCTTTTCAATATCTTAAACTCATTTGTTATATTACGATCAGTCACGTCGTTTTTGAATTTTTTTAATTTGCAGTTTCCAGTTATTATGAAATTACAAACCATCAAATTGATTTTTATCCTTAATACATTATTAACATTTCAAATGTAATCAGTAGTTTACGATTATATATTACCTGTTTTTTTTTATGGAAGCTCGATTACGTCGAAAGGAAATTAAATTTATAATTCAGTTATCGGTTTAAGCCATTTATCTTTTTTCCCTGGCGTTTTTACGACGGAAATGAAAAATTCAAGAATGTTTTAGTTTTCATGAGGCGATAGCTGCCCTGAACAAAGCGATAGAAATCTTGATGGTTTTAGAATAAATTTGTGAATTATTATCGTCCCTTAATGCGCACGTGTAATCACACCCCAAGGTTGTGTCCAAGTTTATACAGTATGCACGAAATTTAAGGTCGGATGACCATTGTATAAAAATGAGATTCAGGTGAAAGTGTAAGGAAACTCATCGTTTCTAATACTAATTGAAAAAAAAAACTTGAGAATTGATTGGGTATTTATTAAATTTCTGAACACGAAGATTCGTATGGTATTGTATTTTTATTGTTATTTTATACACATAATCTTAGTAGAACTGGACGGGTGCTTGAATCAAGTCGGCGATTTTTCGGTTTTCAAAGCATAGCTCAAACTTAAAACATCTTCTTCTTATTTTAGACCTGTTATGGTCCTGCATCATTGTTTCCCTCTTGTGACGTCGACTGCCAGCTGTCTTTCCATCTTTTGGGAGGTCGTCCTGGAGGTCTACTTGCTTGGAAGATACTGTCTCTGGTCATTCTATTAAAACATCAACAATTTTAAATAAATAACATTTATCGATCATCGAAACTCCGTTAGCAGTGTTTCAGTGAGACATGTTACACTCGTAAGGATATTTGTAAAAGAGACATAAAGACTTGATTCGTGAATTTTGAATTGTGGGAAAATTACACCAATCTATTTAGCCAAGTGCTTTGTCGAAGCAGAGAGTTGTGTGATGGAAATTAGCTTATGGACCTCAAATTTAACTCTTTGGGCTCCAAGTTTTTTTCATAAAAGTTCCCACCAACTCCAAGCTATTTTTAATGTATTTCCTGAAAAAATGTTTGTATGGAAAAAAATGAAAAAATTGGGGGTTTATGAATAAAATATATATTTTTTTGTTATGCAGGAGGTTTATTGACTATATTACAAATTTTATTTTAGTTATTAATTTATATAATCATGAATTGTATATTTTTTAAAGCAGTCTCCGACATGAAGCCCAGGTTTTCTTTCGCAAGTGTCGCAAAAAAATAGCGTTCGCTTTCTCCCTTTTTGACTGTCGCGGTCTGAACACACCAAACAGTCTCTATAATTTCTCCCTGATCTACTAAAAATAAAATGGGGAGTTCCGTCTAACCATTGCTGATGATCAGTTGACGATAATCGTCCCAATTTGGACCTTATATAAAATATAAGAATTTACGATCGATATCTCAAAACCCCAAAAAAATAACTTCCTCCATCATTTCAAAGACTTTCGCATGAAACAATATGATGTTGCGTATTGATCTGCTGTATCCACCCCGCCCATATTTTGAATATAATCTGAAATGACTACTGGTTTGTTTATTATATAATTTGGATTGGATTGGTCAGCAATGGTGTTGTCCTTGCTCTTCTTCTCATTGATTGGGAAGCTGACGTATACTTTGTACTGATCATTGTGACTATTATTTTGTCTCGCCAGGCTAATACCAAAGTATCTTTCTTTCTATACGCCATTTTTTGTCCCACAGCTAATCTTGGTTTTCTTTTTTTTCCCACATTCCTGATGACAAATGAATGGTCAGATAATAAGACAGTATTTCTAGAGTATTCATTTGATTCTTACATTTAAAAAAATAGCAAAACCCTATTTGAAGTTCATAAAAAATGTCTGAGAAAAAAATGGCCACACGTAGTGGACATAGGAGTTGGTGGGGAAAACCCAATGGCCACAACGTGTGGACATAGGAGCTGTAAGGGTTAAGCGAGAGAGGACAAAGTGTGGAGTACTCCCGGACCAGGACTCGTGGCGTTGTGGCATTGTTGGTGTGTTCGTATCTGTGAATCGAGAATAGGTGTCCATAGTAATGAGAAAAGATGCCGCCAGTCCCAAGTTTCCGTTCAATAATAATTTACTATCATATATATTTATTTTATTCTTTATGCGCCGTGTCGAGTCTTCCTGACGTTGACGATCACTCTTGAGAAAATGTCTCTTTCTGGCGGCACAGAACTGCTCCTTAACTGTCTGTATACCTGTCCATTCACGAATGTTGCGTAACCAAAATAAACGCCTTCTACCGATTCCGCGGCGACCCTCAATTTGACCCATTAATAATAATGGTAGTATGTGGTATTTTTCTCCTCTCAATATGTGATCCAGAGAGGCAATCTTTTGAAATTTTATAGAAGAAACCAAAAAATTCTAAGCATTCTGCGATAGAGCCACATTTTAAATGTTTTTAGCTGATTGAGTATTATGGTCGTCATGGTCCATGCTTTAACACCTTAAAATAAAATAATGTATGTAGCGCTTCTCATGCTTTGCCGAAGTTTAAGATTGAAGAATTTATTGTTGCTGAAAACTGATCTCATCTAGAGAAATTCAGCGTGTGCCGTTTCAATTCGGCATCTAGCTTCTCCATCGGGGTTAAACTCGTGAGTAATTAGGCTTGCTAGATATTTGAAACTGTCGACTTTCTCTATAGGTTGCTCGGTCAGTTGCAAAGATGCACCACGATGAGACTGTCAATTTAAAACATAAACTTTGTTTTAGAACATTAATATTCAGCCCTTGTTAGACACCTACTGTGTTTACTCAGTAAAAACTGAAGGTCATCTAGGATATTCTCCGGGATCACTGTATCATCGGCATATTTTATTATATTAATGAAAACGCCATTTAGTTTCATGCATTTTGGTTCATTTTTAAAATCTTTGTCTGAATAGAGGTGAAAGGATACATCCCTGACCTACGCCTCTTTGAATATCCACTGCAGATGTTTTTGTCTGATCAAATTTCACTTCTGCTTTCTGTTGTCAGTAAATATCTTTTATATAATTTGTCTTTTTCATCAACATGCGCAACTTGTAAAATTTTAATCAGGTTGTTTTATTAGTCGCTGAATATCCACCGTCTTTCAAGGTGGACAGGCACCAACAAATACAGAGATAATTAATTACGTATAGTTATATTGCTTTATACATAATCTCATCGTTGCCGAATAAAGTGAACCATATTTTGAAAACAGGTAGAGAGAAGTACGAATAATAGAAGATTGAGCAGGCGAGATGTATGCATGTGGAGGAGATGAAAATTGTGTGCTTAGATAGACAAGTTTGGAGATATATTCTCTCTGCCTACTCCACAAGGTACACGGCGTGATGATATGTGTTTGTTCGTATAAAATATCTAATGATATGATGTTTTTTTTCACATCCAACATATGGTGTCGTTGCATTGGCGAGTGCTGACATTTTGCTAATTCTCCGAAATAAATTATCTTGATCACGACTGTTTCTCCTGACTGGATGCTGGATGGAGTTTCGTCACACGTAATCCGTCTCGCTTTCCCTTTTTTCTCGCGGCGTTGACGGATCGTTACAGAAACGTCGCTTTGCTTTTATTGTCTTTGTTTCATTAAAGGATGTTCACATTGGCGGCGTTACGTGCGCATTCGTATTTTTTTATCTTCATTTTTAGAGCGGTTTCGAGAAATTAGCTAACTTATTATTGTAATTGGTGCCTACTGTCTTTATATTTTTTACACTTCTCTATTTTAACAAAGTCAATGTTATAGTTGGTAAGACGTTTGACTTCCAACCGGAGGTTTCAGGTTCGATTCCCAATGGTACCCGAAAAAAAATTAAAATAGGGTTCCAGTCTGGTTGATTAGTTCCTCTGGTGTTACTCGCTTGTGATAGACGTATGCAAGTTTTGTTACCTCTTCACGTGCGGTTGCATTTTAAATTCGTGTAACGACGAACTGCGAGTTCTAGGCCTACTCCAGTTGTTCTAAACCCTAAAGCTCTATTAATGGGGCTGTAGACGGTGTTGCCTCCCGGCCACACTTTAATAAAAAAATAACACTTATTTTGTATTCACCACTGTTTTATTTGAGTTCACTACCGGTTTCAAAGACCTCTGTCTTTCTCGTCAGGTGAAGTTGAACTGAATTATGTTTAATTTTTTTTTCTAATTATGTGTACAGGTGAGGGGAGGGGAGTAGAGAGGCATCAAAAGAATGACTTTTGAACAGGAAACATATTTAGCAGAGGACTATTGTTGAAATTAGCTTGGTTGTTTATAATGTTAAGACTTAACATAGTTAACGTTTTTGTTTTATTAAATTGTATATTTATATTAAGTTAAGTGCTCCGTTAAGTTTGTTTACTTGCACATATATCATCGCGCTATTTCCCTGTCGAGGTAGGCAGATACTTTCCTATCTAGACACACGTCCTTCGCCTCATATACCTTCTACATTCATATACCTTCTGTAATTTATTTTTTAACTATAAACAACATATACCTTCTCATAACACTTAGTTTTTACGTTTTTTTCAAAATATCATTTGGTAGATCCAACCATACTTTCTTAAGCCTTCCTTTACCATGCATTCCACACACATTTGCACTCTACTTATTTTGTAAGTCTTTCTTTATTCATTCACCCAAACCATCTCAGAGTGCTATTCTTGATCTTACTTAATACATCAGCCTTAACACTTGCCACCCTGTGATGGACAGCGAGTGACCACGACTTATATTTTATTTTATTATTTGACGTTTTAATACATAATAAAATGATTTTTATAGCTAATTACAGAAAATAAACTAGCAGATTTTGCATAATTTTAATTTAAAACATACATTTTTTACTGGACGCTTAGCGTCCAGCATCGTGGCTGGCGGAATTGTTTAGCACAGTAAGGCAAGTGTTAAGTTCACATTCATCCCTTATCACTTCATTCCATATTCTGTCATACATTTTCACCCCATGTAGTCTTCTCAGTGCGCGCATTTCTAAAGCATTTATTCGTCTCTTTTCAGTGTTTTTACATTTATTTATTAATCTATAATTTAATAGTAGCGCCACTGTCTTCTTCCAGAAAAATAAAGACATTTCCCAGCATTGTTTTTCTATGAGATTTTTGGGGATTCTTCGAGATATTGTCACATCTCGTTTCTGTCCGTGTTGATCTATTTTCACTATTTAGTTGCGGTCCGCGACCGTTGGCGAGCGCGCGTTGCAAGGAACAACACGGGCGGAACACGAAGATAACTTTTGTGTGAAGACGCTTCGTACAGCGTTGTCCGATGTTTTGCAGTGTGGTGTGTTTATAGTTTGTAGGTCGGTGATTATTCCGTGATTTTCTATTTTCGGTGCTACTATATTTTCTTGTGTGTTGACGCTAGCCGCTACGACGCCATGGATCGACGTCGGTAAGGAAAATATTATGCGCTTTTCTTATTTCTCCTTATCGGTACTTTTACTAGTCAATAAGTTAATATTTATGTTAGCTGTCAACTAACATAAGACTCGCTCCGTCGTTGGCGTGCTTCAAACAGCGACTCAAAAGGCTTTATATTTCCCATTGGGAACTCAGAATTAAACACTTTTATGGTTCTATCCTTTATTTATTTACTTAGTAACAGCTGTAAAAGTAGTGCGTCCTTCCTGGTTTACCTTGCATGCTAGTATTTACCTTGCGTGCTTCCTGGTTCCCTCGTGATCTTTCTTCCCAGTATCCCTTCTTATCCCTTAGCCGCAGATTAAAGTGTTCTATTTTAAAAGTCAAGTGATTCATGTCTTCTTTTGATCTTATAATTTTATCTTTTATTTTATTTGGGAAATTAAATTGTTTAACAATATTTTGATTAGTTGGAAGATATTGCCATTCAGCAATGGACCCAGCAAATCACTCATTATACAATGAAATTTTTAAATAAATAAATTATAATTGTAAAAGATTTTCAGAATTAGTGATTTATTGTTTTATATTTCTTGCTAGCTTCTTAGCTTTGAGTTCATTTGACCAATCGAAACACATCTTCAAAATCAATATTTTTAAGTCACTATTTAAAGTCCCAATTTACTTTCACTATTTCATACAGTTGTGGGACATGGACACTATCTTCGATAGTCACACAAGCTTCAAACCACTAATGCTGGACTAAATATGAATATATTGTAAATTCAATTGATTGAATTGCTCTTAAACAAATGTTAAAGACATAACTGAGACAATAAACTGAATACAATAGAGTTGAATATGGTATATAACTAGAATAACTAACAATCGTTGGACATATGTGGTATACCCATCAAATGGTATCAGAAAGAATTAAACACCCTGGAAAGCCACGTAAGGCACTTGGGTAGTTGATATAGATAAAATTGAAGACATTATAGACGATTTATAGAAGTTGACGAGAAGCCTATTACAGTGGTATCCAAAGTGTGCGCCGCGGCTGGCATGCAGGGGCGCCACGGAATATTCCAATAATTCAATTTTAAAGACGTGTTTAATTTATTTTCCAATTTAATTAACCTTACCGCACCAACATAAGTGCGACTGTAAGGTATGTTCTGATTTTGGGCGCCGTGTACACTAAGGGTGTCGTGAACCGAAATTTTTTGAAAACCATCGGCCTACTATGATTGGAAACTATACGACAAATCACTTTGATATATTCACGAAAATACTATAGAAATCGTCTTCAAAACTATTATAATTTACATTGGATCAATGAGATTTTAAATGGATCTATCAGATGTCCATACTAATTCCCCAGTCTCTAACTATTTATGAATTGTAGGAATAGTTAGTTGTTTGATGATTTCACTAGAACAATTTGTGTTGTTGCGTGGGCCTGGAGAGAGTTCAGAAATATGGTGTTATAATAAAAAAAAGGTTAATTTATATAGCGCCGTTTAGAGAGCAGATTATTTTCAAGGGCGCTCTAATTCAGGATTCAAACACACTTAATAAGACGTTCTAAAAAGGATTAGCTTGTATATGATATATATAAGTTGAGTGAATGGATAGGTAGATGGCAGATGCAGCCATTTAGATTAGATACTTATCTTTGCATTTATTTTCAAATATGTTTAGATAAGAATTTGGTAAGAAAACTGCTGAAAACTTATCAAGGCAATAAAGTACTAAGAAATCTTTGCAGAACTTCCGATATGTGATAGTAACACGATCGGCTTTAGTTTTTGTGTGTGTCGGCTCCCAAACCTCCCAAAAAGGTTGTCTTCAAGTCCTTCCTAAAGTTGCATACGTCACCCATATCTCTAACACTAAAAGGCTGACTATCATCAGACCATCAACGACAAAAGCTTTTTTATAATACCCCGCCCTATTAGATCGGATTCGGAACAATCGCTTTTATTCGATGAATACGAAATCTATCTCAAAGTTCTACTCCTCTCCGAAGAAACATATTTCAGAGACATATTCGAAAGATGCGATAAATAAGATCATGACAATCATAATAGGATTACAGTCTTATATTGTATTATGTTTTTTGGATGCTTTCTGACATTACCAAATATATTTAAGTTTTCTTATTTGTATTATCTTTGGATTCTTTTTCCCAATGCGTATTGGCAAACACAGTTTTAAATCTTCGTATGTTTGGTTTACGATGTCTTTGGCATGTTACCACCTTTGTTTTGTGACATTGTCCGAGATAATTTTAAATAACACCTGGTGGAGAGGCGTTTCGAGTTCATATATCTAATGTATCAACTACTTTTTAAGGCTCTAACTAGAGGAATAGATCGCTTAAAATGGCATTAGTTATTTAGTAATAGTACAAAATACTATAGATATTTGTTGAAATATCGCAGATACTCGTAGTACTGCCAATGTTAGTTGTCTGATGGATCCAAGACTTGTTTATCATTGTTGGCATATCAGTTTCTCTCTTGAATTTATTCAGTGGTTCTGTAAATAGAAGAAGCAAATGACACTTGAAGCGGCATTTTATAATTAAACATCGCTATAGAAAGTGTCTCATCATGATCCTCGCATTTTCCTATTTATTAGGGTTCTGCGTAATACTTCGCCTTTCTCCGCTGTGATCTGTCTAATGTCATCTCTGGAGCTAGGTTCAGATCACTCATGCCTTTGTTGAAGCTGTCCTTCCATCGTTTCTTTGGACGACCTCTTCCTCTTTTTCCATGGACATCCATTCTCAGTGTAACTTTCGGCGTATATAAATAATATAAGTTGTCTATTTATTATTATTTAAAGCAATTGATATTGTCTATGCTTCATGTCATGGCATTTTACTTCTTGTAGATATCACATTAGATATAGCATTTAGAGGTAGAATATTTGAAAGCCATTTATCTCTTCATATATTTTACTCTTCGAATTGGATTAATTTGATCGTGCTACGCTTTTGTGTTTTGCCAAATTTCTCGTCCCTTCTACACAACTTTTATTCATTATTTTTGTAAATCTTTTATCATTCATTCTTTCTATATGGCTGAACCATCTCAATGCTCCATTCTTCATCTTAACGACTGTATATTCTTTCAATCCGTATTATTTCCTAATTACCTCATTTCTTGTTCTTTCATACGTTGTTTCACAGATTCTATACACTGCTCTTATTTATCTTACTGTCATCGTTTTTTTGCCTGCTTCGTATCACTTGACGTCCCTGTTATTGTGATCAGAAAGGATAGAGCGCTAAATTTTTATACCATTTTTGTAGTATTTATCACCCTTTATGTAATAATTAATGTATAAAAATTGTTAAGTCTCGTATAATTCTTTTATCGACTGTCTATAAAATGAATGATATGATGAACTTCAAACAGTCATTTTCCCGTGTTTGTGTTTTGATTTTTTACCAACTGTTTTATTGGAATTAGCAATGCTCTGTATACTCGTACAATATAACACATACATAAATAATACGCGGAGCTATATTCGTATGGCCAGAGCACTTTAAAATTAATACTAATGCCACTGTTTTAACTTACAGCTTGGAGATCTGCCAAGCGGACTTCCAGCGGCTTGCGGGACAAGCCAGTTCTTCTGCGCTCTCCGCTCCAGCAGACAACACTCCCTCCCCGGGCTTCGTGGACACCAGCCAAGGGAGGAGCACCCTCAATAGTCTCTGTGAGGCCGCTTTCAGCAATGATGCCGCCATCGGACAAGATAATAGTGCCTTAACTCCCGAGCTTCAAAACTCCTGGACCAATTTGAGGTTCCAAAACTACACAAGAAGTCCAAGCTATAACACACCGGTAGACACTTCGTCGAGGAGCTTTGATTTCTCAGGTTATTCTAGAGATCATCACCGATTTCCTGAAAGGGATCCGCTTTGTTCTCCGGAACGAGTCAAAGCTTTTGAAAAAGTAACGGCATCTGCCGGCTCTCCAGAATATCGTCCGCTTCCCACAGATTCTGAAGACAGGTCGCCTGATCTCCAAGGATCATCTGATAATTCTGAGAATTTCGGTCTTACTGCTTTTCAAAGGCAGATTCTTGATAAATTCGCCGATTCCGGCTCTCCGAAGTACCGTAGTCCAACTAATGTTGATCAAGAAGTTGCAGCATCTGCATTACGACATTCACCTTTGCCAGTAAGTTCGAATGAATCCGATCATTCGCCACATCGTCATAGTTTGCTCAATACTAGCGGAGAAGGTTCAGCAAATAAGAGGCACGCTGAAAACAGGCTAGGAAATAGTTCATTCGAAGACCCGAAAAATAGCCCGACAACACGGGAGTTTAATCGCATTTTCAAAGAAGCTGTCAAGCAAAATACATCGAATTTAGACAGTTTGGATTTCAACAAACTCGATTGGGAACAAAATTCCAGTGTTGAACCTTACAGTTCTTTAACTGATCCTACCGCTACGGTCAGTGGAAGCTTTGACTCCGCTCTAAGCCTTGTGGATTACACTCCGAAGATACTGGAAGACAGAGTTGCTGAAGATACAACCGTAGTGAAAGCAAACAAGGTGGAGAGACCCAAGAGTTTGTTTGACAAGGAAAGAGGTTACCAAAAGAGCAGCAGGGAGGCTACTCTGCAAGAGTTGGACCGACTGGAAGTTGAATTGGAAGATGTGAGGACAGCATTGGATGCAGATAGTAGTGCACTATGTGGTGTTGATGCTGATCACTGGAGTCTTAACGTTTCTGTGGACAGTGGAGTCTTTAACAGAATGTCTTCTGGCGATTCTGGACCACTTTCAGGTGAGATTTGTTTATATTTAATTTAAGAAATGTTTCTTAATTTCTGTTTATATTTAATTTAAGAAAAAGTTTGAATTTATATTTTTATGAAATAAATTTGAAAATATTTTTTTTTAATATCTGGTGCATTATAGACTTCCTATGCTTTCTATGGATATTTATCTGTTATACTTTGCAATGCTGTCAAAATAAATGGATTTACAAATAAATCTCTCAAATTCGGTACATGTAAATATACACTAGAAATGGAATGGGCACATTGGAAGAATAAATTAAATTCATTTTGTTTTTATTGGCTTTTTCAAGTGAAGAGTAGAGTTCAAGAACCCCTGTGGTTTTGTGTGGGCAGTTGATCAGGCATATTATCTTTACTTAAAAATTGTTATGTGCATTCGTTAAAATTATATTTTTTATAGATATGCTAGATACGATGTTCAGTTCTTTCGTTGTTATATGCTGCAGGTTTAGTTTTCAATCTTTTTATGTATACGAAGTGTTTAAAAAAGTCTTAGTTCTATACACTTCCTTTAGACATAAATATATAAATTATTTATTAAGTCTAAAGCACTTTTAGGAAGTCGAAAATGTACAATTATTTATATGTGTATACTGGGTGGAGTTGCTATCGGTGGGACGAGTTGACATTTTCATTGGAACTTTTAAGATTCATGAGTCACACCCAATTTCTGTGGGTTGTCAAACATTTTCTCAATCGTTGGAGTTTCCAATTAGTTTTACAATCTGGCATTTTATGTTAACCATGAAAAATTACAACACATTTTTGGATCCAAATCTATTCCCCTTGATTGATCTTAAAGACGGGATGTTTGATATCCAATTTTTGGATATTTGCCAGTTTTTCATTTTTATATCCTCAAAATGTCTTATTGTGAAATTTGTCTGAATTTGACTTATGATGCAAGTGACAGATATAAAATTTTATGAATTATTTTTTTTCTGGTTTTATTTTGCTGCAAATATTATTCACAAGATAAGAATTCACAGATGTTCAAAAAATTCTTAAGTAAATGTATAAATCTATCTATCTATGGCTGATTTATTAATTTATATTATTTTTTTCCGAACTAACGGCTTTTCTTTTCATTTAGTATTGATTTAGCTAATAAATCAATTGCAAAGTCTTCAAAAATAATTGCTCATAGCTCTACGCTAGTTTCTAAGCATGGACATTGAAAACGAGTTATAAGAGTGAAAAATATCTGGTATTCCTATGTAGAATAGAGAATGCAATTACCGAATTAGGAATAATTGTTATAATATAAGTAGAGCTAGGAAAATAATCTTGAGATTATTTGCTCATATTGAATTAATAAATTCTGAAAGACTAACAAAACAGAAACATATCTAAAATGAATAGTGTGCGAGGAAGAGTTATGCCGAGGAAATAATGGATGGATATTTTTGACACAGGGAGATATGAGAAACAGTCTGAAGTTTGAGATTCAGGTTATTGTAGAAAACTGATTTTATTCTTGAGAAATCCTGCGCGTACTTTAATAATGGAAAATTTTTGAGAAAAGTGAAACACACAACAAGTAACATGTATAATAATCTTGAGAAATCCCACATTATATATCCATATTTCTTTTGAGTTTGGGATAATTGCTGCCAATGATTTCTTTGCCATTTTACAAACAATGGGGAAAAAACTCTTTGTGTAAAAAAATCCACTAACTTTAATTTTTAATGTGGAAAAGAAATTCAGAGTAGTGTTTTCTTTTGATAAGCAAATATCACTGGAATCTTATTAAATGTCTCAGATGTAAAATGTCAAGAATGGCATTTGAGAGAGAATTCTTTTTGAGAAATAATGATATGCTCAAAATGTCAACATAATTTGCGATAAACTAAATTAGTTGGAAGTATTTTTGATGTTCAACTTTTTTCGCCTTAGATGTATATTTTGAGACTGTTTTTGTTGGATATAAACAGATTGTTCTAAAAAACATATTTGAGACATGAAACAAGTACGCATCACGCTCAGGTAATACTTTAATTCTCACAACATAATTTGCGATAAACAAAATTGGTTGAAATATTTTAAGTGATCAACTTTTTTCACCTTAAATGGATATTTTGAGACTGTTTTTATTGGATATAAACAAATTGTTCTAAAGAAAATATTTGAGACCTAAAACAAGTATGCTTCACGCTCAGGTAATACTTAGGTCATAAGAAAAAATAATATCTTAATATGTTCTTTCCATCTTCCCATATTTCAGATAAGTACGAGTATATTAATAGGGATAGTCTCTTTTTGTTACCAATGGACTGACTTAATCTCTGCGCTAGCTACATTGCTTGAGATGGGGTTTAGGGACTTGAACTTATATGATTTTTGAGTTATCCTCTCGACTTTATAGTGAGGAATAATATGGTTTAATACATTAAGAGCTAGTTTAGCTGCAGGAGTTGTAGTAGTACATAGCATCAGCCATCTTACGATACTCCAAATCCAGATTTTTCTATCAGGATTATCTCCCTTGGACTTTCATTCTCCTGAATGTGATCATAAAGCAGTGGTAGTAGAAGGAAAATATTGGGTTTTGATGAGATGAAAACATAGCTCATGGACTTGTGAATATAATAAGCTTACGAGCATAATAAGTTTCCAGAGGGAAGTATTATATATTAAGCAGTGCTGTTCTTCTTTATAGAATCAGAGACACTAAATTATTCCACTCAGAATTCTGTCACCTAGACATATCTGGGCGTTTCACGATTCAAGTCTTCTTCGGCGCAAGATACCGGGCTCTTCGGGTAATGCATCAAGTGTCGCATGAACTGCGTACAGATAGTCAATCCATCACGTAATATTTACCATTGCTATATTTGTTTAGGGAAACACTACATTGATGTAAAGTAGTATTACGGCTTCTTTTTAGTCTAAAATAGCTACTTCTTAAGCAGATAAGTAAAAAAGTGCTTCCGGTGCTACTTTACAGTTGCTGTTAGAAGAAAGTGTACTTTTTGCTATCATCGTTGCTGGGCCTCGTAGTCAAGGATCCCTTCCCCATTCCTATGTCAATTCGATTCAAAATAATCAGAGCGCACCAGCATGTCTTTATTTTAACCGTTTTTTAACTAATAGATATAACTGAAGTCATAGGTATCCTTATACTCCTAAATACTAGGCGGAAAAAATGCCTGTGTCAATTGAGCGGTTCGAACCCCATGCTGTGGGGCTCGAACCGGCGACCTTCCGCACGGAAATCCAATGTGTTACCATGCGGAAATACAACTTTTCGTTGTACAGTACTTAACATTAATTGTTCAGAAACAAAATTAATTTTACATTTGTTTTAGTAAAAAAAATAGATTTGTTTTAGTAAATCTTTCAATATTATACTTGCAGGTTGTCCTGAAATGTGTTTAAATATCAGCATTTCATCAATCTAACAGGCTTTGTATTTATTCTGTTGCTGGCATCATCCAATACGATAATGCTTTCCACTGTTAATCCCTAATGTGACAAGTTCTTTGTCACCCATTGTCCTTTAACTCGAACCAGTCCACAGGTAGCCCTCGTTTAGCAGCAATATGTCATTATTATAAAAATGCAATGATTGAACACTTTACTCTTTAAAGGTTACTTAGAAGAGTTTTAAATAATAAATACATCCAAATAGCTACGAAATTGTTATTTCGGTTTTAATTTGCTTTTGAAGAAATGTAATCAAAATATGTATTTAAATTTCAGCTGAAGACCTATCTCTACCACAAGACTTTTCCAAACAACCAGACATTGTGAAAGATTCTCAGCCGCATTCAGCCAATAAGATAATTTCTCCGGTGGGTAATGAAGAGAAAACTCCATTCAGGATAGAAGATAAAATAAAACAAGAAGTTACACCGAGTTGTCAAAACAGAACTGCATCTAATCAAGTAGAAACTCCATTGGATATTGATCCAGTTCACAAAACTCCTGAAGAAAGACTTAGATTGGAAGACGAAAACAAAATGGAAGGTAACAGAAGCAATGACGAAGACAAGGAAAGTTCACCCGAAGAAGCTGCAGATAGTCCTCAACAATTGTTTGGACTGATGAAGAGTAACAGCGTGTCAGCAAGGGCATCAATGTGGCAGCAAATGCAACAACAAGCACACAAAGGTAACAAAATTTTACCTGGTCCAACGTTAATTGATTAACTAATTATTGATAACTGGACAATTATTTTTCAATAGATCGATAAATACCACCAAGCCATGTCACTTTTGGGATAGGCATTTACGATAGATCTTTATACCTTCCTATTCATACGAACAACCTTTGCCTCATCCTCACTCATACATACTGTATGTTTCTTGTGGTTTTTAGTTTTCCTTCAGTCATAATTTCATCAGATATTTATGAGAAATAAAAGATATGATGATGAATGTTACAAAATTCAAAATTATGATGATGATAGAAAAGTGTGAAAGGAAAAGTAAAGGCAATATATGGGTTTCAAGTTGTATGCTAATACATTTCACTGCACATTGTTTTAAGTACTGAACTTAGTGAAAGAAGATAATTTTGATGCATAAAAGTTGGAAGGAGTAGGAACTTTTGAATATTTACCATGTTATAGTATAGAAGTGAAACGTGAATATGAAAAAAGACTGTAACTAGCCTAATACATACTGTAGAAATGCGTTCACTGATAGAAGGGGTGAAAATGTATGACAGAATATGGATTGAAGGGATTAGGAAGGAATGTTTACTTAAGGCTGATGTATTAAGTAATACCAGGAAGAGCATTCTGAGTGAGTTTGGGCACGAGGACGAATAAATGAGAAAAGACTAACAAACAAATATACAGTGCCAATGTGAGTGGAAGGTGTGGTAGAGGAAGACCAAGAATTGTATGCTTGGATCAAGCGAATGGTAATTTGAAAGAAGGAAATGTAAAAAGCCATAGAAATTGTAGGGGTTGTATGATTAGATGTAGTATGGATTTAGAAAGAGGTGTAAGATATGTGTTGGAATAGGAAAGTTGGAGTTTTCTCCTATTTGTAGGGGACAAGGAAACTGCCTGATAGTTTTTGTGTATGGAAAAGCTATAAAATGAGATTTTTGGACGTGAAGTGATATAATTCTAAATAACCGTTTTCAATTTCTAAGAAATACGTTTTATTTTAAACTAAAGGCATTCCTCTCCGCTTTCATATCATGAAATTGATTATCATAACAACCTGTTTATTCAAAATATGGAATACTTATTATTTATTTTTAAATACAATTTGCACCATTCTTGGATGAGTTCCAAATTCTTTGTTTATATCATTTTAAGTCTGGTAATAGTGATTCATGCTGTTTACCTAGAATGGTTTATTGCAAAGCTTTCCATCCATATTGCCTTGAAGCTAGATTGTATGTTGAATTATGTGACCTGCCAACAAGTAGGTATATCTTCACCTTCAGGAATTATCACTACAGCAGTAGTCGAACTTTTTCATTTTGTGCCCTAAAAAATCCTTACCAATTAGTAGTAGGATAGGTGAGCCTGTTGTTCATAACACTGTCACTCAAATCTTGCAATCAAACTACAAACAGCTACCCTCAACTCCAGTTCTACATTGGGTTTTAAGCAATATTTGGGATTTATTACAACCATAGCTGAAAACTCAACTTCACAGAGGTAAGTTATCGTAAACACTCGTAGAACTAGGATTCACTGTTAAGAAACAGGATAGTCATTCTTTACTGATATCCAAAATTTAACCACTTCTACATGGACAAATTTTGTTGTTAATGTAATTTCACAAGACGGGTCAGACTCTCTTCATCCACCTTTTGATATTCCCAGTGTCCTTAATTAATTGCGGTGCGCCAGGCGGCACAATTTGAAAATCTTTGCGCTACAGAAAGAAGGTCTTCTTGCATTTTTCCCATTCCTTTCTATTTCTCGCCGTTCTCTTCCAATATGCATCTTTTGATTTCAGTTTTCCATTAATCCAGTGGATTTTGGGGTATCTTTTTGCAGTCAGAGGGATACCATCGCATGATAGTTCTTGTCCAACATTGATCCCTTTATCTTGCAATTTGACTAACCTATTGCCACTTCGGTCCCTTCACTCAAATCAAGATCAAAAACAAAAATTATGTTTCTTATGTATTCTTAATTTTAGTAATATGTTTAAAAATGACGACCTCTGTGGTCTGGTGGTAAGACAGTTGTCTGCTGATCTGGAGGTTGCGGATTCAATCCCCGCTGGAACCCAGATTTTTTTAAATAGGATTCCAGTCTGGTTAACACTTAGGGCCTATAAAAACATCTTTCTGGTTGGTTGGAAGAGATTGCCACATGACAATAAATCTCGCCAGGTTAAAAAAAAAAAATAAATAAATAAAATAAAACTATACATATGCCATCATCATTTTCCTTTTGGGACAAATTTTCTTATTCCGACATAATTTCTTCTCCTCCTCTACAACTTTACATATTTTCATTCAGCCCACGTTTAAAGAGAAAAAAATATTCAAAATCAAAAGTTACACAATAATTTGTCGAGAATAAGGATAACAAGATGCTAGCTGCAACCATTTAGTTGGATACTTCCTTTCACCTGATATGATCCTATAAGTTGCAAATTGTCATTTTCTGCAAAAATTATTCTATTTAGGCTAACTGAAAACTTTTTTTTTTCAGCCGCTATTAAGCCAATTCTAAGGCATTCTAGATCAAAAGTGAAAGATGGCTCACCATCAGTCCTGGACAGGTTTAAAACGCAACCAATCACAATGGACGAAGTTAATGACGCATCCAACGATAATAGTCCTGTACCACTTGACCAATCAAAGAGCAGCTTCAACTTGACTTTAGATCATGACGAAGACGGTAAGAACCATAGATTCAAAATAATTCTCAATTTTGGGTATGACTTTATTAAACCAGCACAGCTAGTTGTTTGGAATTTTAGTTCTCCATTTTAATTCAAATTTAGTGTCCATTCCATTGTTTGGCTAAATTTATATATGTCATTGACTTCTTTTTATTTATTATTTCTCTATAAATTTTTTTGTTTAATCTATATAATGTTACATGAAAAAAAGATATATTTTTTTTAATGTTGAAGGTATTTCAATTTATTTTTTGTTTTGTAATAATTTGTATAAATTTCTTTACCGAAGAGTTTTCTTTTAGGGTATTATTTCATATTGATATTTTTTTATTTTATTTGCTATTGATTGTTTCAAAACTATTTTCTTTTAAAAGAACTATGTGTTAGTATAGAAATTATTATATTTTTTGTTTATCAATTCTGTTTGCACTAGATTGGAATTCTCAAATACGGTTTTTAAAGAGAAATGTTGTAGTTTTTCTCAGTAAATAAATAATTATTATTGTAACACCATTTTGCAGTGAAATATCACATCAAAAGTGTATTTGAATTGATAAAAAGCAGCTCATAAGCACCACTAAAGAAATTCAGATTCAGGAATAATAATAGTAAAACTACAACTTATATAGCACCGTTGCACCGAGTGCGAACTCTCCTCAAGGGCACTCTAACTCAAGATTCAAACCCACTCATAAATTTTGATGTCCTTCCAAAAAGAAGTCTTTAAGTGCTTTCTAAAACTGTACACACCACCCGTATCTCTGACACTAGGAGCCATACCATTCTACACCACAGGACCAGCAATGACAAAAGCTTTATCATAATATCTCGACTTATTGGATTGATTTGAAATGGCCAATTTATTAAATGAAAAAGTCTAGTCTCCTCTACTATCTCCAAAGGAAGCCCATTAGAAGCACATTAAAATATATATAATTATAACGTCATATGTCGGATATAACATAAGATAATATGGCCAATGAGGTTAGTTTAGAAAAACCCGTAGGTAATCACCGTACCGTATTGGTTCGATAAACGGTGACTTATTCAAAAAGACGACTCAAAGTTTTTTTAATGTTTTCAAAATTTAACTCTACTATTATTTTAGGAATTAACTCAAAATATCCTTTATTAGAGCCTCGGAATATCTTTCTTGTAAAATATGCATTCATTAGGTCTTGTTTCTACGATTGCTAACGTGTGCATTGTTTTCAGTTATACCAAATTTTCTGGCAGCTGCACAGTTATTTTTAGCTTATGCAGCGTGCACACCATAATCTTGAAATTGGAATCGTAGCTCCTGTAAATTGCTTGATTGATTTGATTTTTTCGAACCCGTCACATTTCAATGTAACTCATATTTATAAGAATATGAAAAATGTAACCAAAAAAATAAAATAAAAAATAATTGTCAGAAAATAGCTACACGCTGGCTGGCTGGCAATTTGTAAACATTGTTGTCTTAACAAGTTCATTAAAAAAATGTGACAGAGAGCATATAAGTATTTAGGGCAATATACCCATCTCGTTTAAGACACAGTAGTGAGATCTGAATATAAGGCGATCCCTCATTTTCTTATTGTTTTGGTAAATAAAAACCTTACCTTATAATCTGACCAAGATGGTAATAAGTGTGCAATTTGAGACAGAATCTTCCGATTGACCAATTCCATATTTGGCTTAGTCGTTGAAATGGCTACCCTTATATCTGCTTCTACATTTAATCTGGAACGAGGCTTGCTTTTTATTAGTTAGAGCTGAAAATGCTGTTTCACACAAATAAGTAGAGGTGAATGGAAGAAATGTTTTATCAGCATTTCTAGATAAAAAGAACTATTTGTTTTTCACAGTCTCACAATTCATGGTTATCTTTTTTATTTATAACCCCCATACTGTGTTTAGCAACCCCTACTTCCAGGCTGTACACTGTTCTAGTGGATAGTTATTTTGCTATATTATTTTCGACATTTCACTTTTAATTTGACTCTCAGACTTTTTCTATTATGCATCTAAATTTATCTATTGGCCACTTACAAGTTGTATCTTATTGATTACAAAATAAACTGCTCTTGATTTGATATTTCATTACAAAACATACATACATCATTCTTGTTATGATTGTATTATATTACATTTTTGTTATATATAGTACAACCTAGCTGATTGATATATACAATGAAATTAATAATATTATAGAAAAGAAACCCTTTTTTTTAAACGATTGGATTGGGAGACAGGGGTCTTACCAACTAGTTTACGTAGGTCTGATTACGATCTACGAGTGAACCAACTAAATGCAAACAGGATTGTCATTTTCCACCATATTATATATTCTTATTAAGTTTATTTCTCTTTTGTTTATTTTGCATGATACGTTCGTGGCTGCCCTCTACAAATTGGCAATATATATTTAAACCATATTATTTGGCTGCAATGTATATATTCAACACAATGCTTGATACCAAATTACCTTTAAAAATGCACATTTATTATTGTTTCTAATGCCTTGACTTCGGATGTGTATATAAATATATATATAAAACAAACAACAGCAAAACTAGACGAAAATGATCCAGCCAAGCTTACGTTGGCTGAAAAGATGAAACTCTTCGGTGCTATGGTGCCTCATAGACCTCCGATGGCAATGAAGAAACCCAGAAGTCCGAGATTCCAAACAATGCCTGTACTCGCGAGTCAGGTGGATGATGCTAAAATGATGAACAGGCATAATGCCGAGTTGAACAATACTGGCAAATCGGATATTGTTTCTCCGCAATCCAAGATGATTAGATTATCATTACCAGCGAGGCATGAAAACGAAGATACGAAGAGTGATGGAGGGTTCAAGAGAGGTATCATTAAAGCTAGTTCCATGGACATTGATACCAAAGACAAGAAAGAAATAGGTTTGTCTTTAATTTTCCATGGGTGCTGAGTTTTAATAGCATGGTGGAATTGACTGTTTGTTTTGTTTTTGGAATCTGGTTTCCGGTTTTTGTTGGTGTTGTGCACCTGACTAAAATATTTCAACTAACAAATATTTTAAATCAATATTTATTATTTTAATCATAGTCATGGAATGTATATAGCAATAGCTATTCGTACATGAGGTGATGGTATATATGCATTGTCCTGTTCACATATATATTTGCTTCTATCTGTTTTATATATGCTTATGTTTTTCATCCGTGCCTTTTATTTGAACATTTTTTACCTACCTTAGTCATATTACTTAAAAATGTTTATTACTCTATATCCCTATTAGGATCGGTACGAGAAGGCACTCAAAAATTCTCAGTATTGTTGAAATAATTTTTTTTTTATCATAAAACTAAGAAAAGTTCGCCTTTGTTCTCCTTCTAAGTAATCTACTTGAGGTGCAATTAACTTGTCTTAGCATTTCTTGGAACATTTACTGTAGTCATCTTTAGTCAGTGCGCCTCGAACTTTCTTGGTTTTTTTTTCAACAATTTTAATTTGAGGAACAAAAATAAGTCACGAGGGAGCGAAATCTTATAAATACTGAATACTCTCCAACTTATTTTTGTTTCGGATATTAAGATTGAAATGAAAAATTAACACCCTGAATAAATCCACAAAATAATGTTCGTGGCTCTTGACATGGCAAATTAATGTTGGTGGCTAACATGTTGGCAATTATGTTGGCACCAACATTATTTTAATAATGTTGGCACCAACATTATTTTGCCATGTCTAGACATGGCAAAATAATGTTGGTGGCTCTAAACATGGTAAAATAATGTTGGTGGCTCTAGACATGGCAAAAGATGATCATAGGAAATGTTCTAATGAATGTAAGAAACGCTCAGGCAAGTTTTTTGTATCTTTACTAGAGTACTTGGAAGAAAAGCAAAATGGATTTACTGTAAATATTACGATGAAATGTAGTTTTTTTTAACAAATTTTAGAATTTCTTGAACCCCTCTTGTAGAAATAACAAATCTACATACTGCAAGTTAGAAATCTTGACGTATTCCTCACTTCGATAACAATTCTAACACTCATTCCTTACGCTTTACTTATTTTGTGACTCCATGTTCATCGCTTACAATACAATAAAGATCATTCCTTACAATACAGTAAGGAATTAACAAATTAAGGATTACTGTTATTAAAAATAGATTTTATAAGTAAAATTGATCTTGAGATGAGTTGTGAAAGACTTATATAAGAAATATGTATGTATAAAATGTATGGAAATGGAGCAATAGGTAGACTGGGGACCGAATGGATGAAAATGGTAATAGAAAGGCAAGAAGTGTGAGACACAGAAGAGCACGTATGATGGATTACATTTATGGATGTGGACAAGGTAAAAATCTGCTTTCTGTACCTGCCCCAAAAGGGACATAATTTGATAATAGTCTATTCTAGGCTTGAATATTTTTACAAAAGTAGTGATGACAACCATTTCCAGGTTATAAATAGGCATTTTTAACCTTCATAAGTTCACATATTAGAAATTCTTGTATCCTACAGGTTTTTTTAACCATGTATATATTTTCTATATAAGTTAGTCTTTAAAGTCATTGTTCAAGTATTTTGTGTTTCCCGAAAGATGATCAAAGAAACCTTTATAAATATCAATGAGCACCTCATTCCTTCTTTCACCTTTTGTGAACTTTGATATTTAATTATGTATTGATTTTGTTTACTCAGAAACTCTTAATGTCACAGGATATTAGCTATTTTATTTCTTCTTTTTAAAAGAGTTGTCCGTGGGTGGGATTGACACATTAATTACTTTGGGCCTAAAACATCAAATGCCTTTTCAGTTTATAATTGTCTTTTGATCTAAGATCTCCGATTTCAATTTTCTTTTTTAAGCCTTGTTTTATGTTCAAATTGATTTAATTTTTTTTACCTTTTAATTGGGTGGATTAATTATTAATTAATTATTTGATTGGGTGGGATACACATGTTGAATAGGAATGTATGCGGAATTGCTGTATACTAATGACTTGGTGGTGTTGCCAGAGAATGAGGATGAATTACAGAGTTTGATAAGTAAATTGTATGAAAAATGTGAAGAGAAAGACCTGAGAATGAATGTTGCGATATCTGAAGTCATTGTGATAGAATAAGTTGAAAGGAAAAGTAAATGTAATATATGGGCGAACAATGGAAATTAGAGCAACGATATTGTGCTATTTAAATATAAAAGTATTTTCTTAGATGATTAAAGAGATATCAAACGGCATGTAGCGATAGGAAACAAAAGTCAATGGAGGACTTAAACATTATATTCGAACCGGAAAGTATCAAAATCTGCTAAGATGATTGTTAACAATAGTATTTAAGGCCAACTTTGATGTATGGGAGTGAAATGTAGACATTGAAATAGACTGAAATGAGCACAATCAATACTGTAGAAATGCATCCTCTCAGAAAAATACATGAGGTGACAATAAATGATAAATACAGAATGAAGTGATTAGAGATAAATGTGAACTTAAGGCTGATGTATTAAGTAAGATGAAGAAGAGCATTCTGATATGGTTTGGTTATGTAGAATGAATGAAAGACTAACAAAATAAATATACCGTGAAAATGTGTGATGAAGGCGGTGGTAGAGAAAAATCAAGGAATGTATGGCTGGATCAAGTAAATGATATGTTGAAAGAAGGAAATGTAAAAATTCAGAAAAGTTATGAGTTTTATGAGCTGTAGGGATAAAAATTTATTTTATTAAATTTTAATTATATACAGTACAACCTGGTGAGCTTATTGCCACCCAACCAGAAAGATATTCAAGGAGTCTAAAGTTTGCACTAGACTGGATACTTTTTATAAAAATATCTGGGTTCCAACGGGGACCGAATCCGCAACCCCCGAGTTGGGATACAAGCGTTTACCAACGAGGCCACGGAGGTTGTGTGTTGCGATAATAAATTTACGCACTCTGTCATCTCTGCCTATGCCTACAGGGAAATGCTATGATGTATAGTTGTACATAATATGTCAATTCATAAAATTATAAAAGAATGAAGAATGTAAAGTATGAGTGATAGTGTAATTGGAATGGCGGAAGTGAAAAATGTATTTTAAAATAGAAGAGTGCTTCATAACACCTGTTACAATATTTTAATGGGTAAGAATATTTGAAACCAAAAATATTATACAAAACTGTGGAATTTATTTATACCTTCTTGACATTAAGGTGTCTACTTTGATCTTTTAATATTTAATTTTAAGTTTTGTCAGAATTAGTTTATTCATTTGTGCTAATATTTGCAAGTTTGTCACGTGCTATTAATTTATCACTTGAACTTTTGTGTGTGACCGATGAGTTTTTAGTGTAATTCCATACTGTTTATTATGTAGAGGAATTTTATGTGAGAAACTTTTATTAACAACTTCATTCGCATTAACTGAAAACATTTATTTATTCAAATATAAGGGATGATTGCTTATAAATGTATCATTTAAAATTTAATGATGTGGCAAACCTACGTAGCCTAGTTCAACAGACTTTCTCTAACATCGATGTATGAGAGTGAAATGTGGATGTAGAAATTTAATGAATGGAAATTTAATAAATGCGGTGGAAACGTATGCACTGAGGTGAATATGTACTTAATGAAAGCGGAAATTATATGTCAGGATCTAACAAAGTGAAGTCTCTTCTCTCTGCATGTCCCAAGACCTGATGGTGATGATGGTATCAGACAGCAAACACGTATGATGGTAGATCACTTGGACATAAACACATTTTATATGTGTTTGCTGCATATTTCAAATTACCTCATAAAATCTGTTTTTGAATTTTGAAAATACAAACACATAAACTTCACGTAATTTGTAACATTAATAGATGAGCAAAATACTTATTTAATGCTCATTTTCCCCCAGAGAAGCATGCGTTGATGTTCAAACTAACCTTGATTTGATTAATTCCAAGTTGCTATTGTAATTATATCATTTTTTAACCTTCAACAATGAATGAATACATTTTTTTGTTTGTTTATTTCTCTTATGGTTGATTTTAGATTGATAACCCTACTAAATATGTAATGAGATCCTAGATTATTTCATATCTGACTCTTTGTTTATCCGCTCTGAACATGTATCCCACATTTGAAAATAGCCCGAGTCACTTTGGCCAGCTGATGCTATATCCGTGTATTCATTACGATTTGATGCTGGTGATCCATGCCAAATTTTCTATTCATCATATAAATATCAGCAAAATATTTACATTATCCTTAATGCTCGTGCATTTTATTTCTTTCTCATCTTGTTTTTATTTCTTTTAATCTAATATTTCTCATTATTAATACGAATGATGTTACTTACATGGTGTTTTGATAGTAAGCTTAATTCTTTTACTGCTTAATTTTTCTGATGGTTCATCTCCGATTTTGGGTTATTTTTTAAAAATCAATACTTTCTTTGTTGACTACAGACGTTTAAATATTATACTTCTTCTTCTTTTTCTCAGTGTCATATCAGGTCCCCCAAACGTTGAATATCACTTGAGAGTAGATATCTTTATCCCCAGCAGCCCGAAAAAGATCTCCAATGCCTCTTATCCCAGTCCAATCATGTATATTGTGGAGCCTGGAGATTTGCCTCCTGCCCACACATCTTCGGCCTTCTATTTTGCCTTGGATGATCAGGTGCAGTAATTTGTACTTTGCTCCTCTAAGTACATGACCCAAGTAGGACACCTTTCGGATTTTAATATTAATCTGCAACTCTCTATCAACCTTGGCTCTTTGAAGAACCCTTGTGTTGCTGACCATATCCGTTCAGGGTATCCGTAGCATTCTCCGGTGCATCCACATTTCGAATGCTTCCAGTCAATAATAAGTCTTCTAAGGTTAAAACAAGCGTAAGGATATAGATTTACGTAATGTTCAGAATTGGTTCTAGTATTGACTGCATGGCCGTACCTGACGGCCATATGTGGGCCCCACAGCGAATCAGTTATTGATTCTTTGAAAAAAAAGGGGTAATTTTCATCATCACCATACACCATGTCTCCATTTCATTCGATTGATATCCATTTCATTTGTTCTTATCATATATCTTTTGCTTTTGTCACTTCCATACAATCATCTATTTTTATAAAGTTGTTTAATGACAAATAAAAGACTTCCTTCTCAGCAGTTTAAAGGAATGAATACCCATTACTTGTGACAAATATAATAAAAGGAACATTACGAAATGGGGAATCAGGGTGCTTCTCATTGCCAATCTCAATCAGGGTGCGATGCTTTCTCAATCAGGGTGCTTCTGATGCTACTGGAGATGAGATGATTTGTGATAACGCATATTCTGTTACTTCAGGATAAGGAGCTTTAGTACTTGTACCTTGTCTGCATCTTCTTTCTACATTGTGTCCCTGATAGCTAGTTAACAATTTTACACCATTTGGCTCTATCTGCTGCTGTTTGCTTCAAGTTATGTTGAGAATTTATGTTTTTGAACCTACTAAGACTACAGGCCAGACACTGCAAAATCTCTTTCAAGATATCAAGGCCTGTTGGCTAGATTAGGTTCAATTCCTCGACCCAAGGCAGTTTATTTTCTTAAATTCAGACGATAACGTACAAACAAACATTACATTTTGTTTTTTATAATAACCACTTTTTATACTTATATTTCTTCTTTAAAATACTGTAAGATGCATTCTAAAATATTTTATTGTATATATATTTGCTCAAGCATCTCATTTTTTTAAACTATATTTTTCTCTCATGGTTTGGTGTTTGTATGACATGAATTTGTTTGTGGTGTGTTTCCATGACATGATTATTAATTATATTTCACTTATCTTGTATTATATTATTTCAAGTATTTTATTACAAAATCCATAATGTATAATTTCTTAATAAATGTTATCCACTTCTAGCCTCGAATTTCCGCATGGCACAAAACAAGCTCGCTGAGCAGGCATCTAGAATGCTCACATCAGAAGTGAAAGGGATCCTTAAATCTAAGTCTGGCGCTATTCCTTTGTTGCCCTTCGCTGGAGATCATGGTAATGTTGCCAAATCTCTGGACTCTGCCAAAAAGGACCATCTGCCTACTGAAAAGAAGATTGTGGACTCAAACGGGAAGAGTGAGGATAATGGAAAGTCTCTGCTGTCTAAAGGAGAGAGCTCAGAAGTGAGTTTTTCATACTTTGTTCAATTTAAGGCACTTTTTAGACCTAGGGATTCTATGATAGATGATATTGACAACAACTAATCAGTAGGATTTTTTGGTTGATGTATGTGCAGCACATTTATTGGATTAAAAATTTACAGAAGTTATTTATAAACCTTATCAGTATTTTAAGGCCTCTCTGGTTTTTACTTGTTTTTTTAATCTATCTAAAAAATTTGGAATAAAACCGTGATGTGCATTTTGAGCGAACGCCCAACAAAAGGCGTTTTCAGCATTGAATGTGTTAATTAGCAACACAAAATAATCTACCTATTTTAGTGATGATTTTACTTTTCAGTATGTATATTTTTACAACAATATAAATAAATAATATAATAATTTTACAACAAAATATATCGTACTATTTTCATCAAATTGATGAAAAAAATTAGCTCCAACCTAGAAATATACCTGAAAACATTATGTATTGATTTCCTAGCTTGTCTTAAAAATTTATAATGTAACCACTTTTAGAGTGATAATCAACTATTTGGGTTTCAGTGAAGGTTCTCTTGAAAAAAAAAAAAACAAGAGTAAAAGACAGCACTTGAGTCCATTAATATAGAAAATTGTGGATGTGCTCAGCCGTCTGTGGTTATTATGTTGAAACGATTATCTTATGGTTTGTTTCCAAGCTAGAAATTACATTTGAAATCTTTTTAATATCACTCCTATTTGTAGAAGAGGTAAATATTGATCAAACTTTATTTATCTCTTTTCACAAAATATTCTTGGAATTTGGTTGCTTACAAAAATATTTTAACTACTTTGTTATTTTTTCGAGTTGGTTTCCAAGCATTTTTGTGCATTACGAGTATGTTCTTTTCAAGTTCATGAATTTTTATACATGCAAATGATTGATATAAGTAATAACTATCAAATTAATGTTAAGATCTCTATTTTTTTATTCAAATTTGATAAACAATTAATTTCATTTTTAATAGGGATTGAAGGATGAAGGCATAGAGAGCTCATCTGATGAAGATAGTGCTTCAAGGTCAAGCCATTCTTCCGAGGAAAGTTGTTCATCTTCCGATTCCTCTGATGAATCGGACAATGAAGACAACAAAAGAAAATCACCAACACCTACTCTAGTCAAACCGTCTCAACTCAAGTCCTCTAGAACCGATTCAGACTTGGCCAGAGTCTTAAAGGACAATGTCAAGAACGAGAGAGGTGTGAAGTTACCTTGCATGGATGAAATGAAAGCACGTCAAATCATGGAGCGATGCATGCCGAAATCTGACAAAGAAAATGCGGCTAAAACCAGGACTCCAATTGTTTTACCACCGAAGACCATGGTTCCAAATCGAACAACCATAGATGAACCACAACCTATAGAAAAAAGTTTCGTCGCTTTAAAAAATTTGAAGAATGGGAACTTTATGATCGGGAAAAATGATAACGCCAATTTGCAAAAGACTAATAATGTCCTGACAAAGAATGCCAATCTGCCACTTGGAAAGATTGGTGACAGTGCTGATCCTGGTATGCCGCAATTTATGAGGAAGTTTATTCCACCTGTTAGCAAGTCACAAAGTATGCACATGTTCCACTCCCAGCTGGCGAGGAACTTGAGGAACGGAAAGGATGACAAATCCGGCGTTGCAGAAGGCGGAGACGGCTCTGGCAGCGATGGAGATAGCAGCGGAGGACGGGAAGTGAGAAGGATTATCAACAAGCGCAGATCTTATCGGTGAGTGTTTAATGGTTTTTTAGAATACTTTTTTTGCTACTTTGTTTTTCTGTTTCTTTTATTGAGAATTTATGGTATCAGGCACTATGATTTTTCTGTAGGTTTCATGATATAGGGAGGCTGTCTTCCTATTGTGTTTTCTTCTTCCGATTTAGGTTTTTTATGTATTATACGGATTGTTGTTGACTTATGAATGAAAAAATATCATAGTCTAAAATAAATTTTAAGTTTTTTTGTATATTTTTTTTATACAAATGTTAGTATCTGCTTTCTACATTTTCGTTTTAAGGAAATGGTCATGATTTTTTGGATATAATTAATAGAATATTGTGATAAATGTGGATGTTACAAAAAATAGTTATTTAGTTTAATTTATTCAAACATTTTTTTTTTGATTAAGAAGACAAATTCGAAAAACAACTATCATTAACTTATTATAGAAATAATTTGAAAAGGAATATATAATTATGTATAGTATATATATGTAATTATGTTTGTTAACCTTTTCCGGTCCACAAAAAAAAAAAAAAAGTTCCATCAGGTCCACAAAAGATTTACAGAATTACAGGGTAAAACAATACATCCAGGTTGTTTTTAATAAAACTATATTTATGTTCACAAGGTTGTTTTTAATAAAACTATATTTATGTTCATAAGAAAAAAATGTCATATGAAATTCGACATAGGACTCACTGAAATAAAGTCGATGTCGAATGAAATTCGACATAGGACCGGAAAGGGTTAACCATTCTTGAAAAAATTTGCAGATTCAAAGCTGCTTTTCAATTTAAAGTAGATTATTACTCACACAGTTAATTAGAACTTGAACAGCTATTTTTCTATTTAAATAGCATGCTATTTACACAGTTAATATATCCTTAAGAGCTTTACGTTTTTGTATTATTGTATGAGTGAAATTCTCAGGGATCTCCTTAAGAATTTTACATTATTAAATAAGTTCATTTGAAATTTACTGAACAAATACACACCACTAGCGAATTTTTCATGTGGTGTAATTTATATGGCTGTAACGGGATCTTTGCATTTTAAATACAATTTTCATTTGATGACAACCAAAATGTATACAAATGAAACTGTAAACAATTTCGCCTACACACGACATACGCTGTGAATTATAATCGGTCATATCGCGTGAGCAAGCATATGTAAATTTAAGTGTCACTCGCTCCACATTTGGCAATGTCAATGCCTCGGACGAGGATGTCTCAACACACAACAGAGTCTCTCACTATTTATTTGGAGAAAGTGGAGGCTGAAACAGAGTGGTTGCATATTGTTTCTCCTGACTCATACCCTTTTCTGTTTTGATGCTATAAAATCATATATTTTGTATATGGTAAAGTTTATTACATATTCTGTGTATTTATTGTACTCGGTTAGCATTCATCCTTAGTTTAAATTGTATACCTTATTATATCTTTGTGCTTTTGATAGTGTATTAGCTACTTTCTAAACTCTTTGAGCATCACTATTTACTAACAACAAAAATAACACACAAAGGGCTGCAGCAGACGGAACTTGCCAATCATCTAGGCAGTATGATATTTTTTGTTGTAAATGCAAAATTGCGGTGGACCGGGCATGTGATATGCATGGGCAATCACAGACTCCCAAAACGCATCTTGTACGGAGAAGTGGGGGGCAAGCGAAGAGTTGGTGGGCAGAGGAAACGCTATAAGGGCAGTCTGCGAGAGTCGCTTACTTTGTGCGGGGCGCCTGAGGACTGGGAACAGGTGGCTCGGGACCGTGAGGGGTGGAGAGCCGTATGTTGTCGGGCTGACGGCGTCTCAGTGGCTAGACGTACGAGAAACAGTCTGCGCGCTGTGAACATGCGTCAACACGGCCAGGCAGCTCAGCAGGGTCCATATGTCTGTGGCATTTGCGAGAGGGAGTGTGCATCCAGGATCGGGCTGTTCTCTCACAGAAGATCACACGATCGACGTGGGAGAACGGTTCAGGACTGACGTTGGAGTGGCGAGGGGATCCTCGACTGCGAAGCCTGGCAATGAAAAAAAAAAAATAATGATATTTTTGGCATCTGAACTTTGGGTTTGATCTGTCAAGAATGCGTGCTTGCGGAAGTGCAATGGATTCACTTATATTTTAGATAAAAAAACTACTTTATTTTGGCTATCCAATTTTTTTATATAATTTCGTCTCGTCTAGTTTGTTAATATTAAGGTCTCAAATTTTCTTCATCTTCTGTCTTCCATTACTGAATGTTTAATACATTTAAACTTAGGGGTTACTGTTATACTTTCTTTTCGTATATTTGGATTGTTGAGAGGAGCAACATCAAATCCAATTGCATTAGAAAGTATTAAATATGGTTCTATGTTCTCAAAAACTAAGGTACAGAAATTTTGATATTTTAGACTAGCAATGAGTAGAAATAAATTGCTAAGAAATATTAACACCAATATTTCGAAAAATATTTTAATGAAAATTACTTTTAAATTATTCAGTTTTCTTCGTAATGGGAACTACAATAGTTGTATCGACTTAACATAGCAGGTATTTAGGTGACGTACATTATAATTAGTTTTTTACTTTATGTATTAGATAAATATAATGAAATAAAATATTTTTTAAGTGGAATATTTTATGTAGCTTATTCAAAAATTTATTTTAAAATCAAACATGTTTACTATTTCCTGATGAGCTCAGAAGATTTCAATGCTTTTTGATGCCGGTGAAAGGCATTTGTTCTATGATACAGGAACACAAATATAGAAAGCTCTTATGATGGGTTATACATAAATATATATATTATATATGATGGCTTTGTTAATTTTTCACCTTTGACTTTTAAAAACAAATGAAGCAATATATTCACTGTTGAATTTGTTGGCCTTGGGAGTGAGTGGATATTAATTTTATTGTTTGACTGTATCTTCCTGCTGGAGGTTCATTGAGATTTATGGCATCATGTTTATCTAAATATCTGCTGATTCACACGTGTTGACATTCACATAACATCATCATCTTCACATCTATCCTTGTTCAAATGGAATTAGATGAATATTGTATATTGTGATTTGTTTATTCAAACACTACTTATTTCACTATATATAACAGTATAACCCTACCGGTTTCAAGGTTTTTACCTCTTCATCAGGGAGCACAAACAAGAATGATGATGAGGTGATAACTTTGAAACCGGTAAATTTATACCGTTATATAAAGTGGAATAAACAGTGTTTGACTAAAAAAATTACGATGTCTTTAAATATCATAAATTATATAAAAAAATCCATTATTATGGCTTCTTACTAATGTAAGAAAATAAGATAGTCAGCAATGGAAATGTAATGAAAATTTATGTGTAGAAGATGTATTGTAATATTACACTTTTGTTGTATACACCACAACCTGGCGGGTTTATTACCATCTGGCTTAGTATTAATGTTAGAAGAACAGTCTGATATGGTTTGGGCATGTGGAATAAATGAACAAAGAAAGACTAACGAAACAAATATATAGTGCTAATATGAGTGGAAGGCGTGGTAGAGGAATATCAAGTATGGTTGGATTAAATTAATTATATTTTGAAAGAAGGAAATGTAGAATGTCTGAGAAATTGTAGGAGTTGTATGAGAAGGTGTATTGATGTGAAAGAGGCTAAATATGTGTGTCGAGATAGGAAATCATATAAACATATTTGGTAATTCCAAAAGGGAAACGGCGTGATGGTATAATATATGTACTCGTATAATATATGGTATAATATAATACACGGGTATTAATTTTTTTTACAAAATTAGTATTATTTAATCTTTTCTCGGAGTCTTTTCAATTCCTTCTAAGTCTAGTTGTATAATTTTGCTGGGTTATCTCATTTGAAGTCTTCTTGTATATGGCTCCTCTAAACGAGCATTCTAGTAAATAATCATAGAGATAGGCACTACACTCACGGTTCATTAATACGTGTCAGCAATTCTTGCTAGTGACAAACTCTTCTAACCATACTGGGACCCTTTTTTAGAACCATCGGGAATTTAAACCTCATGGGAAAAAGACAAGCGTTCTATCAACAAAGCCACGAAGGTCGTCATTTCAAATTATTAATCCATATGGCTCTAATCTAAATGCGATATTTGGTTCGGAATCTAGCGGGTATGTATCGTGAAGGTTATCTGTGACGAGCCAAGGCCAGAGCGAGAACCTATGGCAACATAAACAGCCCGACAGCCGCCACACCACACCATACCATCTGCGCGCGCGCCAATTTATTTGCATAATTTATAATCGCACATGTGCATTCAAGAAGACAACTGCAGAATTGATCGGGCCCATAGGAAATGGGTTCCTTTAACAGGAGATCCACAAAAAAGTGTTTTTTACGATTTTCGAATAACAGATTTTAAGATATTTAAATACGCGAACTAATGAGTAATTAATAATTTGGCAAATATTCCAAGAAAAAAGCGTACTGTATTTGTAGATACATACATCATAGATCCCATCACGCCATTTCCCTGTTGGGGTAGGCAGAAAAGACAGATGGCCAAACCTTCCTATCTCGACACACACAATCTTCCCCTCTTCTACATCCATTCAACTCTTACGACTTTCTACGTCCTTCTTTCAAAATATCATTCACTCGATACAATCACACTTTCCTTGGTTTTCCTCTACCACGCCTTCCACTCACACACTGTGTTGTATTATACTTTGGTTCTATACATTACAATATGGCGGGCGTATTATAATGTGCAATCTCTTCCAAGTGACCTGAAAGATGTTAGAGGCCCTGAGTGAAAACCAGACTAGAATCCTTGATTAAAAAAATCAGGGTTCAAACGGGTATCGAACCCACAAACCCCGAGTTGGGGACAAGTGTCTTAGCAGCTAGGCCACTAAGGTTGTTTTTTGTATAATATTTTTAGTCTATCAATAATAGTAAGTCGATTCCCGAGTTAAAGCGCCGTTGAGGAGAGTCTGTTTTGTAAACGGCGCTATATAAATTTTCCTTTTATTATTATTATTATTTTTCAACGCGTACAGTGTGCCTTAAAAAAGATAGAAAAGATTTTCTCTGGAAACTAATCGGCTTATATTATGTAAGTGGTACAATACAAAGTTATTACTAAAGTATTTTTATGTATTAAAAAAATACAGAACACTTTATTAATTTATAGTTTATTTTCGTCTATTCCTAAAACCGCAATAGTTTTTTTTATCTTAAATTAACCGTACATAATATGTTTTATCTTAAATTAATCGTACATAATATGTACGAAAAATATTATTTTTACCTAGCGACAGTCCAGTATAGACGAGTACTCACGTCTACTATAAAAATGCGATCTATTGCTCGTTCCCGCGTTACGTCACTCATCTATTGTTTATGCCTACCCGACCATATATAAACATAAGCAAGCCTCTTCAGAGTTGTGGCTCCGCACTAGAGATTGTTGCTATCGTGGATACTCGCATTTATTATTTTCCATCGAAGAGATAAGATACGCGCAAATCGGAGGTTTGATATCAAAATAATAATTACACTTGTAACAATATCCTGGGTAGTAGTTTCTCAAATGATGGAAGAGTTAACGAGGGATATCAAACGACGTGTAGCGATGGGAAATAAAGTCAAAGGGGGAATAAAACATATACACTCGAACCGAACAGTATTAAAATCTGCCTGGATGATAGTTCACAATAGTATTTTAGTACACATTTTGATGTATGGGAGTGAAACGTGGAACGAGGCAAAAGTTGTGTTCATGGATATAAATGTGTGAAGATCTATTATCTCTGTCTACTGCAGAAGGGGCATGGCGTGATGATATATTAAAGAAATAAAATTAAATCATATAACACAGTTAAAATAGATTCCTGTAAATCTGTATCCAAACTATGCCAACATATCATTTTTTAAATCTGGAGATATGGTAATATTACAATGCCAACCAAATGCAACACGCCCGCCCCCGACATGGCTAATTTGTATTTATGTACTTTTGTCTTTGTATGTTTACAAAATCGGAAGCTATGAAGGTTCGAGGTGCATTTTATCATATATATATATATATATTGATGTTATTTCTCGCTGAGTCTAGCGTTCGTCGTCGCGATCATGTTAACATTACAATCGCGAATGCAGGTGGTTTAGTGGGTACTTCTTACGTGTTTACAATATTCGGTAATAACGTTTGACATCACCTTAAGGATGAAGGCTACAACGCTTTCGAAACGTTGGCCATCATTCAATCTAACTCAACATGGCAATAATTCCGCAAGTCGTTTTAAACGATTAGATAACGCCGTGGTCGTAATAGCCGTGAAAATCTTCCAACATATCAAACGAATGATCAGTCACGAAGCCTTCGATTAGAGAGAGAGAAAGAGATACTTGACTAACATTGAGCGAAAAGCGAGAATGTACTATATAAACATGCTCTACACTACTTGCACACTACTCCCATTTCAGATATGAAATTTTATTTAACAAATTCGCTATAAATCTCTATCAATGAATGATTTTGACATTAAATCTTCACTTTCAATTGCTGCGATCGTTAAGCGTATTCGCACATTGCGGGATTTAATCTGGAAATTGCCATATTCGTCATTGTTGCCAACTTCAATTCGTTTTGCATAGACAGTTATTGTGATAGTATTTTGAGTGATGCTTTTTTGAAATTATTCATTTGATTTGCTCATTTAATTCTTATTTATCTGCGGCTTCTAATCTTTGGCCAATGTGTTGTATAATAAATGATTTTAAAGATATTTTCTTCGTCTGAATTATTCAAATTCGTGCTGTTCATTATAATTGGTAGAAAGGTGGATGCTTTTTTTTATTCTCTCGCGTAATCGCCATTTCTCTAACTTCTTGGGTGTTATCAGTGAATATAGTATCAAAATACTCGTATATATAGTTCAATATATTTTTACTATCCCCATAATACATAATTGAAAATTTACACATTTTGAAACGAAAGTACAAGTTCGTAACAATGCTAAAAACCCTCTATTTCGTGGATTGAAAAGCACCGTTTTACTAAGCAAGGGCTGTAAATAAGTGGTCTCATTCTTTAATCACATATTTCATATGTTTGTCTTCAAATACTCTGAAATACTAATGCACAGAGCATTTACATCCTTGCACATACTCCAATTTCAAGATATCACACAACTCCAACCACATCAAAGTCATAACCAACAACTTTCATCACACGCTCTGCATTCGCATAAATTGTTCAATCAAATGTGGGAACCTCCAAAAGCTCCTCATTCCTCGTTCTCCCCTGTCAACGACACTGTTACGTATGATTTTAAATTTGAATGCGCGACGTTATATAAATCACTACTCTGCCTTAGGAAATTACTTATAAATTCTTTACACAAGGAACTACATGTCTATTTCCAAATTATGTATGAACCACGTAGGATCGGAAAAAGTAAAATATACGAGTATGTTAAATGGATCAATCCCACATTCTGCTTATCGTCAGATAATTGTTGGTAAGGTGTCTCTCTCCAGATCCGGGAGATGCGGGTTCAATTCCCGTTGGAACCCATTTTTTTTATAAAGGATTCCAGTTTGGTTTTCACTTAATACCTCTAAAACTTTTCTGGTTGGTTGGAAGAGATTGCCACACGGTTATAAGCCCACCAGGTTTTACTGTATACAACGAAATTGTAATACAATATAATTATGGCGATTTTCGTGGCCTAGTTCTTAAGACGCATGTTTTCCAACTCAGGGTTGCGGGTTCGATTCCCGTCGGAGCCTAGATTAAAAAAATATATATTCCATTTTAGTTTTTAGTTAAGGCCTCTTTAACATCTTGCTCATTGGTCACATGGTAAAAGGCACGTCGGATTGTATTGTATACCCATTTAAGTACCCGTTGAATTGACTTGACATGTTTTGCACCAACGGGATTTAGGTATGCTAATTCGATATTACAATTAAACCAATCCAATAAGGTATGTGGTTTGGTTCCTTTTTTATCATATTGTCCAAATGTAATATTTACATGTGAATAATTTGATTCCGTTGGTTTTCTCTCGGTACATTGACCTTCTGTGAAATATTGTGTTATTTTCACTGCAAAAACAGTTTAGCGCGAGATTTGCTAACAGATTTTGCATTAGCGAAATTGCCGATCCGCTATGCCTTATTAATTTAATTCTTTCCCGTTTTTTTTTTACACAAATTTTAATTTTATTTAAATATTAAAAATGTATTCTTTGTACCATAAAATAATCTAACGCAATCTTCAATCTGATATGCAGTCACATTTAAAAAAAGTTCTTTCTAATGTACGAGTATAATGGAGTATGACTGGAAAATAAATTGTTAAGAATAATGAACAACTCACTGTGTATTTTATATTAATTTCAAGTAGATACTCATAAATAACTCTATGGTCAATTATCTTTCGCGCGTGGATACGGGATGTGTGACTCCTGAGAACGGATTACGCGATCAACTTGAAACGTCAGGTTATCCATTCATGAAATTTCGAGTATGTCAAAGAAGAACGGGGAAATATCTCAATAATGTAGTATAATATATGTACTCGTATATTGCGCCAAACTAATATTTACGATTAGATTTTGTTCTTCACTTTTTTCGACTCAACATCATCATCCCTTAATTTCTTTATTGGGATATACAGAGAGAACATATCTTCACTTCATTCTATCCCGGCACACATATGTCGCTTCTGCCATGTCAATACACCTCGTCATGCATAAACTGCTATTATGAAGGCTTTTCAGCTTTTCCTCTATCAAAATTTAGTTCATCTTGCGTACCACGTTTTTCAAGATTTTTTCGATTTAACGATCAGTAAAATTCACAAAAACAACAAATTTTTGGTAGATTTCACTAATTATTTTGAATATTTTTCTTTTTTTTTCCAAATTCAATCTAGTCTGACCAAGGCTTTCCTATATAGCACTATCGTGGCATGTGTCATCCCAAGAAAGCTTGATAAATATTGGATGTGTTTGGTAGCTAGTAAACATGAATAAAATGCATAAAAGTAAAACCAGTCCAAAAATTAAAAGTAAACCAAGAATACTTATCAATAAACCAAAGCCCTTCTTCAAAATCTCGGTTTCCTTTCTTCAAAAATTTTACCTTCAAAATCTCGGTTCGACCGCTAGTATCCTTAAGAGATGATACATAACTGCTAGTCTAGTGCTCCATAGCATACCATACATAAACGTTTACTTAATAAATTGGTATTAATAATAATAATAATAATAATGATTATTATTATTGACATAAAGCTTTTGGTGTTGACAAGCGTTGAACGATTAATATCGGTTGGTGCTTTACCTGTTTACGGACATCTCGACCTGTTTTCGAATGTTCCATGTATGTGTAAATAATATAATACATGACCGCGGATGATAATAAAAATGAGAATCAAAGCGAATCGAACCCGTAATCCTTAGGTTGGAAGACAGACTTCTTACCAATTAGGTCACGGAGGTTGTGTATGTGCATAACAAAATATCATATGAAAGAAAACACAATCCGTCTTACTTTTCGTGGACGCTAAATACATTTTTTGTTTATTTATTTACACATGACAAGACATTTTATAAATACGAGTACATAATTTAGAAAAAAACAAACGGGTGATTTCATGTGGACACACAATTTTTATGGATCAAATACAAACCATTACGCCATTTCCCTGTCAGGGTAGGCAAAAAAGACAAAATCGCCAGACTTTATCTTGACATACATCCATCCATTGCCTCTTCTAAACCTATACACCTTCTCATACAACTCCTGTAATTTCTTTGAATTTTTAGCGTTTCCGTCTTTCAAAATATTTCCTCTATTCACTTGATCCAACCATACTTTTCTCCTTGGTCTTCCTATGCCACGCCTTCCACTCACATTTTTACTATATATTTATTTTATCAGTCTTTCTTTATTTATTCGTTTTACATGCCCAAACATCGAGTGCTCTTCTTCATCATACTCAACACATCAGCCTTAAGTTCACATTCATAATCTCTAACATATTGTGGACAGTAATATTGTAATAAATTACACTTTAGTTAGTAAAAAGTACAGCTGGTCTTTATAAATAAATATTAAACTACATGTTTCTGAATAAACCATTTTATTAGTAAAGAGCTATGTTGTTTGTTACCGAAACCTCCAAGTGGAAGACAAGCAATCTACCAAGAGACCTATTATTTTTATTGCCTATTTATGATTAGACGAGTAAGATATAACTATGTAGTTCATGTAGAACAGCGTATTAAAAAAGGAGATATCATAGACATATTCCACAACACGTCTTATTGTACACGTGGGAAACATACCCTAATGCTTATCTCTGGCCGCCCCCCCCCCCACTCTTAAAACTCGAAGGGTGACTGACAGGGCTGCCACTGAATTTTTTTTGTATATTGTAATATACGTTTGAAAATTTTTGATAATATCTATTACTAACGATTTTTCATCACGACGACACATCATTATTATATTATACAAAATATAATACAACATAAAAATACTACAATACTATTATGAATATCAGTGTATGAATATTTAGACTAAAGAAATAAGAAAAATAAATGTAACGAGGTGGTTTTCATGTATAGGATTGTATTGTTTTATACTTTCGTTATATACAGCACAATCTGACCGGTGTATTATCACCTGGCAATCCCTTCCAACCAATCAGAGAGAAGTCAAAGCCGTTGAATGAAAACGGAATAAACGTTCTAAAAGACAGGCGTTTTAGAAACTAGGCAACGAAAGTTTATTTTGAATCCGTAGTTTTATTTTGTGTTTTTGTATTTTTTTGTTTTTGCTTATTAAATTTAAAAAAAACAAGACTTTAAGTAGTAGCTTAACTATACGACAAATAAAAATTATACCTCATTGTTCGTTCGTATTTTCGTTTTTAATTTTCTACTCTGGTATTTTTATCCATTTCATTTAATAAGCTGAAGAATTTAAAAATGTTGTCTAACATAACATATATATTTTTTATATATTTATATATTTTAATATGATTTGACACATAAATGTGAAAAAAATCTGCACAATAACTTATATTAAAGTTACATCTGTTTCGTTTTACAAAAACATTGTGAAACTAGACTCAATGCATTGTTGACCAAGCTTATATAGCAAAATATTTTACAATATATGGCTTTAAACTAATATAAAAATGTAACTAAGCCATGTATTTAGTACAGTTTGACAATGCTTTTGTAAAGCGAAACAGATGTCACTTTAATTTAAGTTATTGTGTATATTTTCTTACATTAAAATGTGAAATAATTATGTGGCTTAACTTCTGCTTCTATTTTTATCAACCGATGTCACTCCAAAAGCGCTTCGGTTTTATTTAAGCATTTTTCAAAACATGTCAATTTTATAAGTCTATTGAAGATCTCTCTATACTAAATTTACGTGTTATTCATGTATGAATTTTTAATTTTTTCTATTATATATTTTAAATGAATTTGGCTATCCTTGATTTTATATTTCCTCCCCCTCACATTAGCGTGTCCGTTTGTCAGTCACGGTTTGTTACCCCTTCGTGCACGAACTATCGAGTCAATTCTAAATGAGTCTTTACATTTAAGAAGAACCAACTGTGCTAAATGGGCAGATTCACCGAACGCTGCACAAATTGTTTTCCCAGTCGAAATAAGAACCTTTTATCTCTGTGCGCATAATATAACATATATAAAGCTGGATTTAAATTTCATATTTCGAGTAGGATTAACCCCAAGTGGGAAGATTCAGCATTCGAACAATCAGTGAATCCTCCATATTACTTTGTAAAAAGGTTTGAAATAATATTGAAACTGTTTTTTTCTCTGCATTCAAATGATTTTTACTTTTTTGTTTCACTGCTAATAAATCTCTTTTCCGAGCTACTGCCATGAGGGGTCTTCGTTTTATATTTTTAAGAGGGGTGCAAGTGATACTATTCGTGTTTGTGTTAACAATCCTGTTTTTTTGCATATTTAAAATGTAAGCATATCATTATGCCTTTGAACTGTTTAAACTGGGGTATGTGTATATTTATCACATGAAGATGGAAGATTACCCGCTATGCTCACTAAAATACTGTATCTGTTGATTTTTTTAGTTATGATACTATTGTATATTATATACTTCAGTGGTTTGGAAATCAGGCAGGGAATAAACCTCGACGTTTTCTCGGCATTATTTTGCCTGCTTTACAACCCTAATTCTCCTTCACATCTTCGCGAAAAATTTCAGTTTCTTTCAGAACACCGACGTTGTCTTCGATCAAGCGATGATAGGCTATATTTTACACATCTTCGTTTGCGGTTCACTCGACATGACTAAGGAACGAACTTCTTAGATTTATTAGATGTGCACCATCTTTATTTACGTTCAAAAGAGAATTGAAAAACTATTACTCAAAATACTCTTATCTAAATTTTTCTTCGTTTCCCTTTTTATCCTTGAACAAATTAATTTCGTTTAGTTCCACCCTTATTGATGACGATCAGTTATTTGTTTGTGTTTTTTCTTCTTAAATTTAAACATATTTTTTAGTAAAATCTGTCATGGATTAAATGTTTAATGTATCCAATATGAGCTGGTTGGTTAGAATAAATTTATGTATAGTAATAAGCTCCACATATGTACCATGTGCACAACATAATGAAAATAAAATAAATATACTGATAACAGAATATGTAACTTGTGTGATGGATGAAGATAAAGGTTTAAAAACGAATGGAGCGAAAGCCACAGTCTTCGTGTTAAATTGTGAATCGTGAAACAATTTAATTTCAATTATATTTTGTTTTTATAATGCATACATAATTATCTATATTTGTTAGAGACGAATGAAAATAAAACAAATACACAAGTCTGAAATTAAAAGAAAGCGAGGAAGTGGTAGAGCGAGGAAATACTGGAGTGAGTTAGTACGAATATTGGTTTATAGTTGGTTAAGGTTTGACTGACTTGAATTGTGCGTGTGCGACAAGCAGAGACAAAAGTTGTTTACGTGAATAAAAATATGCGGAGATCTATACTATCTGCCTACTTCAAATGGAAGCTGGCGTGACGCTATTCATGTACACAAACATTCTTACGAACCTGAAACTTGTATAAGGGTTTTCATTATTGTAAGTGGAAAATAAAACAATAAAGTCAAGTCGGTGTCATTAAGTTATCGTCGACAATCTTCGTCCCACGAGTATCGATCCCGCCGGGATAGGAACCCGTGGCTCGTGTTGCGCATTGTTTATTATTTTTATTATCATCCGCGGTCATGGATTTCATTACATACATATATGGAACATCCGAAAACCGGTCAAGACGTCCGTGTTCAGCGCCAACCGGTCTTAATTGTCCAATGCTTGTCAACATTCAATTAATATTATTAATACCACACTTTATTCGGTAAACATTTTTGTATCATCGTTTGTTGCCTGACTAGTCCACCTACAGTATTAGGAGGGAGGACCAAGGACTGAGTAAATGTGATGAAATGCAAGTAGCCTGAACGAGTGAACGAGTACATGTTAAATAATTTGTATTAAAATAATTAGTTGTAAGAATTGTTATCTTAATATAAGTTAGTATGAGGTGCTAACTATTTCTAAGTAATCAAATATTAAGGTTATTAAAAACAAAAATTACCTGTAAGAACTAAAAATGAAGTTAGTTTATAGTTATAATATATAAATTAAATTAGTTCTTAAGATATAAATTTGTATGTACTATAAGTATAGCCTTTGGCAAATGTTTGTATTATACGAGTAGATTACTTTATAAAATAATAAAAAAAAAAAATTTGTTTGGTATTGGTTATGGAGCGCTATAATTACAGTTGTGCTCTTATATGTATCACATCTGCATACTAGCGATTGAACCGAGATTTCAATATAATATAAAGTTAGATACAAAAAATCCTACTGATAATCATTCTCAAGATTGTTTAGAATATCGATATTTTCAATGAATGTTGTATAAGGTGTATGGTGTGGAAGACGCGAAATACTCGTATATGTGTCGAGTTAAAAAAAATCTGGTGCTGTCCTCTCTGCCTACCCCTACAGGGAAATGGCGTGATGGTATGTATGTATATGCGTTATTCGGCTCCTTTCAGTCTTTCTCTGTGTCTGTGTTTCACTCCGATACATCAAAGTTGGTAGTGAAATAATATTCTAGACTATAAAGTAAAGAACATTTTTAACAAATTCCAAAGTTTTGGATCCCGTGGTTATGTAAGGTGCAGTGTCCTCCCTGTTCGTAGTGTCCAGCATTATTTATATAGGATCACTATGGGTCCGGCCCGTGGACCGGGATCCCGAGTCACTTCCTGCAACAAACAGGTTTCTTCCTTCTGCGTTGTGTCCACCTTCCTTATCTCGCCGTCTCTACCATCCTCCGCCGTCTGTCCCGTCTACCTGCGCCCTCGGTGCCGCTCCTTATGCACTTGTCTCATTATTTTGAATTGATGAGCCACTCGGTGTTGTGTTCGCCCATTGATGGGGAATAATGAGAAATACATACTAAGACGGATATTGAAAGGAGCACTTTATGGAGTGAAATAAAAATATAGACGAATGATTTTTTTAAGAAAACACGATAGAATAGTAATAAGATACATTGATGGATTATTACTCGTATCGTGTTTATATGTTTTTTTAACATTACCGACGTTTCGAAAGCGTTACAGGTCATTTCAACTAGATTCAGGCGACGCGTTGATTTGTGGACTTCTCCGTACATGTTTGTCAAATAAATTTGAAAATTTTCACAAACACCACAATTCATATCCGAAGTTAACAGAGCACTGTAATATATCCGATTTTTTTATGAACTAACAATATGATAATAATATTTGTAACTTAAGTCAGTGTAGACTTTTTCGATGCGAACTAATATTACAATGTTTATGACTACGATATAGCAATCAACCCTTAGCGTACTGTATCAATTTAAATAAATTAACAATTTCCTCCATTCACACTTTCATACATTTAATTTTCTTTAACTTTTCCAATTATATCAATACTCAACGATATTGAGAAAGTTTACAACGAAACGACGTTGTGTCTAAAATTACTATATGAGTGTGTTGTTCGATTATTTTTTGTAACAAACTAAAGGGTTCATTTATAATACACGTATGGACAACATAATAAGTACTGTTACTGTGTGTGCTATTTTTATATAAATTTAACTTTCTTTATTAATAATATTTAGTTAAATGATATTGAGAAAGTTTACAACGAAACGGCGTTGTGTCTAAAATTACTATATGAGTGTGTTGTTCGATTATTTATTGTAACAAACTAAAGGGTTCATTTATAATACACGTATGGACAACATAATAAGTACTGTTACTGTGTGTGCTATTTTTATATAAATTTAACTTTCTTTATTAATAATATTTAGTTAAATGATATTGAGAAAGTTTACAACGAAACGACGTTGTGTCTAAAATTACTATATGAGTGTGTTGTTCGATTATTTATTGTAACAAACTAAAGGGTTCATTTATAATACACGTATGGACAACATAATAAGTACTGTTACTGTGTGTGCCATTTTTATATAAATTTAACTTTCTTTATTAATAATATTTAGTTAAATGATATTGAGAAAGTGTACAACGAAACGACGTTGTGTCTAAAATTACTGTATGAGTGTGTTGTTCGATTATTTATTGTAACAAACTAAAGGGTTCATTTATAATACACGTATGGACAACTTAATAAGTACTGTTACTGTTTGTGCTCTTTTTTATAAATTTCACTTTCTTTATTAATAGTATTTAGTTAAGCGCAGTTATTTAGTATCCTTATCCCAGTTAGTCGATTCTCAGGGCCTAGGGTGATACCAGGAAGGGAAAATCTGGTTTGATTCATCCATTCCAGATATACCTGTTACCTCCGCGGTGCGGTGCGGTACTTGTCCCTTGTTTTATTCTGTTTACACTTCCACATTCCAGACCTTTGGTTACCACTATCCCAGCTGATTAAGATCCAGTTTTTTGTTGTAGTTGTTGGATAGTGTATCGGGATACGCTTTGTCGGCTTTCGGAATTAATGGTAACAGATCAATTTATTCTACGTGAGTATCAACGAAATTCAATGTTTTGTTTTTTTAACCTCTCTCCAATTGTTGCCTGTCTGGTTTAATACGTATAGAAAAAACTGATTTAATTTTGGGAGTCATTCCTCTTGAAATACATGAACCACTTTTATAAAGAATAATAAAAAAGTTATAATACTCGTACATAAAAAAATACATATATGTTTTTAACCTGGCGAGTTTATTGCCATGTGGCAATCTCTTCCAACCAACCAAAAATAGGTTTTTATAGGCCTTAAGTGTTAACCAGACTGGAATCCTATTTAAAAAAATCGGGGTTCCAGCGGGGATCGAACCCGCAACCTCCGGATCGGCAGACAAGTGTCTTACCACCAGACCACGGAGGTCGAACTATGTTCCGTTTGAATATAATATGTATAGGTACATGCTTGTTGAATCGAGTGACTTAGACATAAACATCGACCCTTCAAACGTAATTTTTTTAAATGTAATATTTAGTAAATGTTGTGTTTTTATCTATTTCATGAAAAGTCATAATAAAATAACAATTTAAATAGTGCCTTGTAGATAGCAGACTCTTCTCAAGGACGCTATACGAGGGTTTCTACTTAAGTTTTGAGATATAGCAATACCAGTGTAGATACATCAAATCTGACATTAGCATCGTAAAGTTTGAGTATCACTTATAAATATTTATTATTACTTGTCTGTCTCAAAACTTAAGTAGAAACCCTCGTAACTCAGAAATTAAACCGATCATACTTGAAAGATTAAAAATACGACAAGAAATAAATTGAGTGTAATGATAGGAAGATGGATGTTGTGGCCTTTATATTGGGTATGTTTAGTAAAACATATTTGGTAAGAAAACCGCAGAAAACTTATCGAAGGATAGCGATCTACAAAGAAAGCCATTTTTTTGTGACAGTTTTTATTGTCTACATTCATTTGTTTAAAAAATGCTACATTAGGATGTCTTTATTTCGAATTGTACTCATAAATGCGTGTTTATTTTTTCATGTATAATAATAATTAATAATACATACATCCCATCACGCCGTTTCCCTATTGTGGTCGGCAGAGGAGAGACCGCTAAACTTTTTTATCGCAACACACATCCTTCGCCTATTCTACATCCATACGCCTTCTCATACAATTTCTCTAACTTTTTACATTTCCATCTTTCAAATTATCATTTACTTGATCCAACCATAATTTCCTCGGTCTTCCTCTACCGCGCTTTCCACTCATATTTTCACTCTGTATTTTTATTATTAATTTTTCATTCATTCCTTATACATGACCAAACCATCTCAGAGTTATCTTCTTCGTTTTACTCGACACATCAGTCTTAAACACATAATCGTAAGTTCAAGTTTATCCCCCATTAGTTCATTTTGTATTCTGGCATACATTTTCACCCTATATATTCATTTTAGTCTTTCCACATCCATGCTTTATTTTCATACATCAAATTTGGTATTATTATATTATTGTGGACTTAGCATATTTCGATACTGTTCGATTTGGTCATGTATTAGGTGTTAACATAAGTTGTGTCCGTTTTTTTCCAAATTTAAAAATGAGCACCAAAAGTAAAACAAAATGGTAAAGGTTATAACATACGAAAAAAAAACGGACACAACTTATGTTAACACCCAATATAATGATGATGGCATAATTCCGAATATTCGATATATGAAGTCCCAACTTTATAAAAAATTAACTGGAAGAAAAAAAATCAAGTATTATTTTAATATGCTAAGTGTTAAGAAAAATATCGAAGGATGGATGTCTACAAATCAAAAGTCATGGTTATTGAAAGTATGATTTCATTAGTATTTGTAATGTACGTGCGAACAATGAAAGTTTAGAGCAAGTTAAACAAAATTGCTGTCTTGGAATCATGTTTCCGGGATTTAATTAAATAAAGAAGATATTGAAATGCGCGATGCTGTAAGAAATAAGGTCAACGGCACACCTTGTTTTTACCAATGACTCAATCACAATGTCTTTAAAAATGACTGTGCACATTGGTGACTAGAGTCCACCTTGAGGTGTCGAAGTTAAGTCTGGGCATTTATAAAAAAGTTATGAAAAACTATCTGATATTACTATGTATGATACTTTAAAGATTGAAATAAAAGATAGCTATATGTAGTATAAATGTTATAAGTAGTATTCATATAGGATGCTTGAGATGGTGTATATATTTACTTTTATTTTTAGGCGGGATTTAGTGACCAAATATATCTCCAAGGGTTTGGCCACATTCAGAAAATGAGTTGTGAAAATTTTGAAAAACACAAATATATGTCTATAATAAATGAAGAGCGAGGAAAAAGTAGAACAAGAAAAGCACGGAAGGATAAAGTTCGAATTTTTTTAACTAATGGAAATTTAAAAGTTACGATAAACAGAACAGCATTGTGTTTGAAGATGTATGAATGTGCATCTGGCTACACCTGTGTGCGTAGAAATCTGCCCTCTCTCCTTTTTTCAAAAGAGACATGGGATGATGGTATGTTTATGTTTGATATGGCCGTCTTTATGCAAAATGTATCCAATCTACATTTTTATCTTTTTTGAGATACTCTTAATTAAGAACACATCCAGAAGCTTTGTATGAGCTTATATGACCTCCGTAGCCTAGTTAATAAGACGCCTATCTTGCCGGAATTGTGGGTTCGAGTCTCGTTGGTACTTAGATTTTCAAAATGTTTTCACTTAAGGCTTGTTTAACACCTTTCTGGCTGCTTGGAATAAAATAGATTCTTACTACTATGCAATAAACCCGCTAGATTATTAAGTATATAAAAAAAGTGTAATGCAATAAAAAAATAGATGGAATGTCACCACGATAAACTTATTCCGCCGGGCTGTCAATTTTAGCATAGGATTGATCGGCGTATTTTTTTGCTAATATTTTAAATAAACCAAAAATATATTTGTGGGTTCTGTCCATTTTCCATGTAAACGTCCATATAAATTAATACGCATACATTAGTGGGCACTAAGCTTATTCAAATTAAATATTAATTTGTCGAAACGAGATAAATGTTCTGCATCAAATACTGTAATACAATGGTTCCCAAAGTGTGCACCGAGACTGACTTACAGGGGCGCCACAGAATTTTCAAATATTTTCACTAAAATGAGATTTAACTTGATTTTCGAATCGGATCATCGATGTGCTGATAGAAATCGACATCTTAGGGACACCGTGCAAACTATTGATTGAGGTAAATTTTTAATATGTGTTTAATTTATTTTTTAACCTTATTAACCTGACCGCATCAACATAAGTGCAACTGTTAGGTATTTTATGATTTTGGGTGCCGTGGAAAAATCCTGATACTCTAAAGGCGCCGTGAACCGAAAAAGTTTGGGATTCACTGTTGCAATATATATTATATCTGTATTCAAATTAACAACCATTGCATGTCTTGTATTTTTTTGTCCACATTAAACTAATCTGGTGCGTGCATTCTCATAAATAATACATGAAATGTTTTAGTAAACAAGTATACTGAAGAAAAAAAATGTTTTTGAATTCAAATATGTTAACATATTACTTAATGTTATGATAATAAGTCTGTCTTAAACGCGGGTGGGCGGGCGTTCTTGTTATATGCCGGAGTTTCCAAAACCAGAATAATATGAGATACACATATGGTTTTCCGTGTCAATGAATTGTTGTACCTGTTTCAAGTTCTTTTTGTCTCTTTGTTGTATCGTTTAATTCCTGATTACACTAGGCAACAAGTTTTTTTGTTAAGTCGGCATGATTAGATTGTTGTTAAAAATGTGTCGTTTTTTATCATTTCGCAAAATAGTTTAATCATTTCGCACCATTTTTGTCATTTGCAAGATACGAAATGAATTTCCAGATTAAGCTGTCAGAATAAATAATTTTTTACTTTAGGATTAAGGGTTAAACTTACTGTAAATATTTTTATAATCTTAATTACAAAGGAAAATAATTTACTTAAAAGCATGAAATTGACATATGTTATGTATGCAAAAATGATTAAACCCATATTTCACATTTATTTCAGAACCGAAATATTTGTGTTAGGATAGATTAAAGTGGAGATCTTTTCTCTCTGTCTACCCAAGCAGGGACATGAAGTCATGGTGATGGTTATCGAATAAACATATATTAAAATTCTACAAGCAAAGTAAGAAACGAAGTAAGAATAAGCAAAGTGTTTCATGCAAACCTTTAGAATAGAATGAAGTGGATATCATTTATCTCTGTCTACCCCAATTGAGACATGGCGTGATGGTGATAGTTATCGAATAAGTATGCATCAATACTGTATATGCATAAGTTTGAAGCCTGTTAAATGTATATTTCATGCTTAAATTCAGTTATGAAAAAAATGTTTTATACAAACCGATAAAAATATTTCCTCAATTCTCCCAGAGCAGGTAATATGTGGATTACATTATTTATGCTTACTTTGAGATGGTTTGTGTTGGGTTCGTGGAATTAATGAATAAAGAAAGATTAACAAAACAAATATACAGTGCAAATGTTAGTGGAAGACATGGTAGACTAAGACCAAGGAAAGTATGGTTGGATCAAGTGAAGCATGGATGAGACGAAATATGTGTCTGGTCTATGCCTGCAATGTATGTATATTATACATATCAACATCATAAACAATCTGTTAACATATACAATACATATCAACTATACATATCAACATCATAAATGATCTGCCAATATATACAATACATATCAACTAGACATATCAACATCATAAATGATCTGTCAATATATACATATCAACTATATATATCATCATCATAAATGATCTGTCAATATATACATATCAACTAGACATATCAACATCATAAATGATCTGTCAACTTTAAGCCAAATCATTTATGATGTTATTAATATGCATAATGAATGACCCAACAGTCGCGTGCAATCAGGCAAATTGTATTTTTTGTAGATTACGCGCTAATATAAATTTATTTCAATTACCTTCAATGTCGACCTTTTGTCTAATAAAAGTTCCAACAAGATTTCATTTTATTATATACCTACTATATGTTTATAAAATCTGAATCATCATGCCATCTGCGACAGACGATGGATGAATTTTATAAAACAGCGAGAAATAATATTTTCTGAGAAAATAGTTTGATATTTTTTTGTCTCTTAATTTAGCAATTACGAGTATATACAACTTCTTCGTAAAATTTTTAACTTGTTGACTAGTGTTGTTATATGTATATCCGCTGTCTCTTTGTTCATTTGGTATGAGCGATCTATAAATGCCATTGAAGTGGGACTGATTAGGCAGCTTTTGTTTTTTTCCTCTCGGATTCAATTCATCATTTCCTCTGACACCTTGGAGTTCGTTACCCTTGAGAGCAGGTGTTATAAAAAAGTCCGTTTATTGCTTATTTGCTATTATTGTTGCTCCACGGCTGTGATCTTTTGAAATGCTTCATTATGGAATGTTTGTTCAGTTGTGTTGTTTAGAATTTAGGACATTTTATTTGATTTTGTTATTTTTATTTATTTATGTAAGTAAACGGTACAATGTACCTTACAATAAAAATAATAAAACATAAAAGTCAGTAGTGAGTGCTCAACGCATTATGATTGACAGAATATATAAAAAAGTATAAATAATGTTGTACAATTACAATTAAAAGAAATAAAACAGGTATCAAATCGGATAAAATCACATGTTATCAATACAATATTGGGCCGTCCATAGACGTACAGCAATACAAGTTTGATGCCAACTTTGCTGTATGGGAGTGAAACGTGGACCTGGAATAAGAATGATAGGAGCCGAATAAATGCTGTAGAAATGCGTGCTTTAAGACGAATACATGGAATGACAATGTATGACATTACGAAATAAAGTGATTAAAATGAAAGTGAACTTAACGCTGATATGTTGACTTAGATGAAGAAGAACACTGAGTTGGTTTGGCCATGAAGAACGTATTAATGAAGAAAGACTTACAAAACAAATTTATAGTATAAATCTGAGTGGAAATCTTGGTAGAGGAATACCAAGGAACATATGACTGGATCAAGCGAATGGTATTTTAAAAGAAGAAAACGTACTAAGTCAGACAAATCGTAGATGTATTATAATATAAGAAAGCGTATGGAGGTATAAGAGGCGAAGGATGTGTCGAGATAGGGGATTCTGGCGCTTTGTCATCTCTGCCTATCTTGACACAGAAATGGCATGATGGTATGTATGTATGTATATAACTTTTGACCAGCTACCATGTGGCATTTTAAATACGGAACGCATTTAAATCGTGGTGGTCATAGGCTGTTGCTACGTCCGAAGATATACCGTTTCATTCGTCATATGGCCGTACCATTTGACACATATCATCCTCCTCAAGGTCTACTGAATCAGGTCTAAATTCCCCCGGAGAAATAAAACCCTCAATAATGGCAATAAATTGCCAGACGACTGACCAGTTCCACCCATTCAATCAATTCGGTCTAAAAAAGTCAAGGCGCTTTTTTCTCTAAATTTTACTATTTAACCTGTCATTGCATTACCCAAGTGATCATCATAATCGTCAGCACCACGATAATGTGGTAGGCAGAGAGAACATTTTCTTATTGGAGTATCCTGGGAGAACATATGTTATTTTAATTGTATCCTGGAATACATGTTTCGCTTTCGTATAGAACGTCGTCATGCATATTCTCCTATTATAAAGGCTTCACTTTTCTCTTTTTAAGAATTTGATTCATCTGGTCGGGCAACATTTTTCTAGGTCTTCCCTAACTTCTTGTATAGATTATTTTTATAAATCTTTCATCATTCATTCTTTCTACGTGGTCGAACCATCTCTATGCTTCTTTCTTTATATTAAGCATTGTTTCTTATTTCAGTCAGCATTATTTCCTACTGTTTACATTTTTTATTTCATTGTACATTGTTTTCACATACGAGTACATTCTACTCATCGTTTTTATTTCTACGGTATTTATTTTTTATTTTTTAATATAGTTTAATACGCTACTTAAATCACATTTATTCGGTATTTATTAATATACTTAAATCACTATTTTGTCACATCCATGTGTCCAAATATTTTGAGACAAGATTATTTTGTGAACAGCCAGATTTTCTTCTCGTGAAATGCTCCGGTCGGTAAGCACATGATACGAGTATAACCCAGCATTCATCCTATTACCTGCTGCTCATCTTTCAATATCGCGCAACCATCCGATGTGAACATGATACCAAGATACAAAATGCCTTCGGCTTACTAAAATTATTTTAATTTTATGCAGCAATGTACGTATGCACATTTTCAACAACGTATGCACATTTCGTCACTGTCTTTTTGTTTTCATTGGATACGAAAATGATATTCATAAACTAACATGCATCGTCAAAAATAATGATTTATTACAATTTATTTTCTAATTTTGTGTCTGGTACCTGGTTCGTGTGACCTCGAATAATTATTTCTTATTACGAATACGGAAATATAGAAGCACTCGTAGATACATATGTATTATTACTTTTCTTTTAATAACGTATTATTTTTAATATCAATCCCCAAATTACGATCAGACACAGTCAATTTTGTATTATTTTGATACACGTATGATGTAACGATTTATTTAGATAATAGTATACTGTTTTTTTAGAAACAATGTTACATAAAGTGTGAATAGAATCTTACTAAGGTTAGTTGTGTCTTATGTTTCGTTTACATTTCGATTTCGATAGAAATACTACAAGATACTCCAAAATCGTTCTCCATTAAAAAGATTATCTATAGGTACATGCGAGTATTCATGTATAACAAAAGTATAATGAAATGTTTCCAATATAATAATGTACTCGTAATTTGTTCGAGAGAAATTGTCCAGTACCTACAGGGTACCATGCACATACATACCTATTTTATTTTATTTTATTTTATTTAATTAACTACACAACAGTGTCTTTATATACTATACAAATCAACATGTGACAGGTTATACAAGTACTTAAAATTATTGACAAAAAATACAAAACTTTATCTTAAACTAATATGAAGATACAAAAAGCAGTAGTAATAATAGATTAGTCATTGTTTAAAATTATTTAATAATTATTTGTATATTTAGGTTCAATATATGTACGAGTATGTATACCACAAAATATTACCAAACTTCACCAAGCATATCGCGCCGTGTCCCTTGCGAAGTAGGCAGATATAACATACTCTTCGCCTCTTCTACATACATCCATATAACTCCAACATGAATTTACGTTTCCTTCTTTTTAAATATCATTCACTTGATTTAACCATACTTTCTTTGGTCTTCTTCTCTCTCGTCTTTTACTAACATTTTACTATATATTTGGTGTATTAGTCTTCATTAAAACACGGCCTTATGAAAATAAAATTTGCTTTCTATTTTACTGGATTATGCTTTCGTTGTATACAGTTTAACTGACGAATTTATTGCCAAGTGGCAATCTCTTACATCCAACAATATATTACTGATTTACACTTATAAAAAATACTACCAACGAGAATTGAACTACAGCCTTCGAGTCAAAAAAATAAGTGTCGTACGATATCGCATATTCGACAAAATGTTCGATGTATTTATTATCTTAGAAACGGTATTTTGGTTGTAAAATCAATAAAATTAACAAAAAAATACATATCGTCTTGTGTGAATCGTTCTTTACTTATTATTATTAAACAATTAACACCCAAGTTTTTAAAGCAATAACCAAATTACGTTACTTAAATTTTACGGTTTTATAATTTGGTAACAGCGCTCAGTGGTCCGAAAACGTTATGAATAGCGCACCTCTTATTAGAGCATTAACGTTATTAAATGCTCAATTAAGCACTATGCTCATTTCGCATTTCATTAAAAAGTGAACGTTTTTCGTAAATTTCCCGTTCGATGTGGTCTCGCATCGAATCGTGTAATGATTTAATTTTACAGAAATCATTATGTAATGGTATGTAAATTGATTAATGGCCATGCAAATCTTTTTTATGTATTATTTTATATAATTTGTTTGTGCATATCTCAGCAAGACATACATATTTCATCTTTTTGATTCAATTCTTGAAATCTGGAAGGATTGAAGAATCCTAGTAAAAACTAACGTTGAATTGGTCCTAAACTTCCATTTCTCCATTTTTTATATGTAATAAATCAGACATTGTCAAACTTTTACTCAAGCGAGCCATATTCTGTCTTACAAAAAAATGTAAAATTCTATAGTTAAAAGAGACGATTGATTTATTTATTATAAGACAATAATAACACTTCAAATTATAACCATATAAATCAATTAAAATTTAAAAATAATCCGTGAGCCGTTTCGTATCATCCATTATTTTTTCCATGTCAGACTAATTGCTTGTTGTTTACATCTTTAATTTCGCTTCCAAATGGGTATAAGTTATTCTTGATCTTGTTGGGTTTTATAGATATGCATTATTGAGAAAGTTTGTTCAGTTATACCGAATATCACAATCATTTTCATCGCCGATTCTTTCAAATTAATGTATATTTCTGAGTTTACTGATAATATAATTCTAGAGATATAACAAAATGCTAGTTTTATGGCAAAACAATAAATACGAAAGAACATGTGTTATAGTACGAATTTTACCCGCTGCATTACTAGGTTATTCTAATGTATAACATGTGCCATCACGTTGTATACCTGATCCACTAAAATGGACCTCTCAATAGTACGCGGGCCGTAGTTTGGGGATAGCTGTAATAGTCAAAGGCATGCAATAGACAAAGAATTTATGTATCTTGCGTATTCCAGTGACTGTTAAAAGAACCAAACGATCGATTATTAAAGAGCTTGGGGGTGAGACGCGTTTCTGTAGAAGAAGAATCATTGGACACAAAACTTGAGAGAGGACGATAGCCTTGTGCGATCAATTGTGGCAAGAAATATGAATCGCAAAAAGAGCACAGACTGAACACCTATTCGATGGAGTGACCAGGTGAAAAAAAACAGCCGGGTGTTCATTTCAGGGGACGTTACATAGGACAAGAGATCCCGTGCACTGGAGATGGATCGTTGATGACCACAACGATGATGATCCTCCGAATTAAGGCAACGACCAAGAAAAATTTAGTATATAGTTTGTATTTCATTTTTTATTATTTTGTGTATATTATTATACATGATAAATCTGGCAGGCTTTACTAGACAGCAATTTCGTTCAACCAATCAGCTTATGTTGTATAGTATAATAATTTTGAATCCATTACAGTTTTTTACAAAGAAAATGTTTATTGAAATTATAGTAGAAAATAATAAAAATCTCTCAACAATTTTGGAATGACTAGTGGAAAGGATTCGTCAAGTAATACGTAATTTATATATTTGTTTTGTTAGTCTTCATTCATTCATTCGTCTTACATGTCCAAACTATCTCAGAGTGTTCTTCATATCACCTCATGTATTCTTCTCAGTGCTCGCATTTCTACGTAAGTATTGTCTTGAATATTGTATTTTTATCGGATCGTCTACTTTTGATTAAGGAAATATATAATATGTAAAGTATGATTTTTTCATTGAAACAAGATTCCCTTATCTGCCGTCCTTGGTGGTTTGTGGGTTTGATTATTACAGTGTGTGGTGTCAAAGCGTGAAGGAATTTCCGGTTTTCAAAAGGCTTTTGGGTGAGAATTATTCTTCAAGTCCTTTTCAGGATGACCAAAAACGGTCGAGGTCGGGTGTTACGGTTGAGAGACGTGGAATTATTCTGTCAGGATAAATTCGATATTTAAAAAAAATAGCTTCAATAGTTGAGGGTTGATCCGTTTAGTTTCTGACTTTATTTTGATCTAAACTATTTTTATTTTTAAGAAACGAATCTTGAAATGGTTTGGTTAGATTGACAAATTTTTTTGCAAAATACTTACTATACAAATGAAGATAAGTCTGAAATAAATGGGAAGTAAAGAAGAGGGAGACCGGAAAATAGTTGTAGTAATTTTGATAGACGGATGTGTGAGGAGTATGAGGAACGGAGGAGTATAAAGACGATATGTGTGGATGTAGACAAGGCGAGAGCTGTGTACGTGGATTGAAATGTGTGAAAATTTGTCCCATCTGCCTACCACGAAACGAGCATGTGATGGATGGTATATGTTTTTTATAATACGTTCTTCGTTCAGTCCATTTTTATTTATTGTCAAAACTTTGCAACTAGGTTATATTGGATACAAGGAAAGTTTAATACAGGACAATCACCTTTATACGGGAATTTATTAAATTGTTCAATATCTGCTGTAATATCTCTAAGATAACGTATTTCTTTAGATTGTAGATAAAAAAGGTGATGCGTATTTAAATTCTTCTATTAGCTTTGAGACATCCGACTGTAATAAATTGATCCGCGATTGGTGTACAGTGACCGCTATCTTTCATATAGTTTATGATATGATATACCTTCTTAAACGGTATCCAAGCTGGACTTACCATTTGTCTGTAGAAAGAGACGATGCCTGATTAATGTATTTTTAATGTGCCAGTTGGACTTAATTGAACTTTAATAACGGAATACTTTTTAAGCCTTTAATAAATATGCTAATTTTATTTACATTATTCTTTTGAAGTAAATCGTGAATAAAGTTAAAAAAATTATTACAATTTCCATAAGCCGATATGAAACCGCTTGATACTTTGAACTTGTAATTACTTTATATATATAACTCTTTAGTGCACTTGGAATGCTCAGGGTGGAATGACCATCAAATACATACTTGTTTGAAAAATTGCCTTAAGTTAAATTAAAATTTTTCTTAAGTTGATTGATTGCTTTATCATAAGTTATATTAACGATACCGTGCTTATACATTTATGGACGAATTTAAGTTATTGACATAAAGGTGTTTCAATGAAATTGCGCTAATATAATTTTTTTGTTGCTGAGAGTTGTCAAATCTCACGAGCGGCTTCAACTTAAACTTGTTACATTGCTTATGCGTGTGTGCCTGAATTTCCTTTGTGCAAGTCAGATGTTGAAAACAGGCAATGAGACAATATATAGTATGATATACCGTTTTTTTGTTTTGAGTATAATTTAAAAAAAAGGACATTGCAGAAATGGTCCTATTTATAAAGTGCCTGATATTTGTTGAAATTAAATATTGCTCAAACTTCTCGTGCCTTCTACATATGTACGAGTACTACTCGTATAGATTTTTTTGTAAATCTTTCAGCATTCATTATTTCTGCGTGGCTGAATTATCTCAACGCTCCTTTCTTTATCTTAAGCCCCGCATTTTTTTCCAATCCGCATTCTCTCCTAATCTTCTAATTTCTAATTCTGTCGTTTATTGTTTTTTCTAACACATTCTTCGTAACTCTCTCGCCCCAACCAAGTTTTGGGAAGATCCATGAAATCTACCAAAAAAATCGTTGACATTGTGAATTTTACTTACCGAACTGAAAAGTCCTACAAAAACGTGGCACGACCAAATTAATCAAATTCTGAAACAGTGAAGATTGAACAACGTATATAATAAGGTGAGCGTATGCATGATGAGGTGTATGGACGTGGGAGAAGTGAAATGTGTGTAACAGGATTGAAAAGAATCGATATATGTTTTCTTTGGCATTAGTGACATGGCGTGATGGTGTTGATGATTATCAAATATTTCCATGACTATCTGAAATAACTAAACTTAAAAGTAAATAAAACTACCCCTTATACGCTTAATTTCCAGAAACCAAGTATATTATGAAGACGTGCCATGTATATTTTGCATTAACGAGTTTATGAAACAGAAAACTTCTTTATATTAAGAAAATAATTAGTTTATATGTTTATAATATTTGATAATTTGACAGCTGGTAATGGAAAACGTGATCGGTATATAATCCGTCAAATCTCACACGCGCCTCTAAAATCGTCTGTTTTTAATATTGGCCATCTGATCGCCTCCTAACATATTGTTTGTAAACTCTTCGCACGAACATCATTACTCACTCTACCGTTGCTTATTTTGTTCAAGCCGAGACTCGATAGATAACCGGTCGCTTTGAACCGCATGCACTACTCTCCTTCACTTGGCTAGGCCAGTCCGCACGCTTCAGTCAGTGCATGGAAGACCTCCCCGCGCGCGGGTCGTCTCCTCTCTTTGTCAACCTGGCGTAGAAACGCGCGCGAAAATCTGACGTTTCGTGAGGAGAAAAAAAATTTGAAAACAATTGCGCGCGCAGTCCTGCCATTGGCCGAGCGGCTGTCAAAAAAGGGACTGAATGTTCCATAATATTTTGAATTTGAATTGGAAATCTTTGATTGGTGGATTTTTATTTGTTTACTATGATTACTTGTTGTGTTGTCACCTTATATGGTCGTGTGTAACCTTGGCGTTAAATTATATGTGGAAAACGAATGATAATTCAATTAATTATATTATGTTTCAATGTTACGAGGAAGTTAAAATGTTTTATTTTTCTGTGTTTATCATATAATTTCCTATGGAAATACATTTATGTATAACCTGTGTTCGTGATTTCTTAATAGTATAATTTTATTTGCAAAAGTTACTTATTAAAACAGTTTCAAGGATCGTTCATCAAAATAATGAATCAATTTTAATGTGAGTTTTATATTTTTTTCTTATTACCTTTTTAAGTATAGTTGAATCAAGCGAATGATATTTTGAAAGAAGGAAATATAAGAATTCAGAGAAATCGTAGAAGTTTTATGAGGAGGTGTATGGATGTGAAAGAGGCGAAATTTGTATGTCGAGATAAGAGTCTGGCGCTCTGTTCAATCTGCCTATCCCAAAACGGAAACGGCGAGATGGTATATATGTATTTTATCAATAAAATAAATACGCTTGATTCGTTTACGAGTACATGCTCACAAATCGATCGATATCTTTAATTAATTATCTTACAGCTTCATATGCTCGAATTCATAGTCCGACACTAATACTGAATTTGAACTATTTGAAGAAATTAGTTTTTAAAGATAAAATTGGTCGTAGCTTCATACTTCACTTTAAATGTTTTGAGTATGTGGTTCGACTGTGACTACACACCGCACCAATTTTAAGGCTAGACATTAGAATTTTAGCTGGATTGTGAATTCATGTCATAGTCTTTAATTAATTAAGCTATTTTTTCAACATTACCCCCGAGTATATAAACAATTTCCATATTAAATTACTAAAGCAATCACATAGAGTAACAAAATAAAAGAAAAAAATAATATAATTTATTATAAAAATAATTTGTCCATGGTAAAAAAATACTTTACAAAAGAAACACTTATTTTTTGTCATTATTTTTTTAGGTGGATAGTTTACCTATAATGATTTTCGCTATTTTAACACGTTGCCAAATATTTTTGCGTGGCTTAGCAAAACAAACCTTGAAATGGTTTATTTCAAATAATGAAGTAAAAGTGCCTTGGAAATGGGTAAAGAATCCTTACATTTACAATTTTATTTAGTGACCAAAGACCACCCCAGAGGAGCACCGTTTAGTGATCAAAGATAACTCCGAAGGTACTTTTTTATGCAATTTTCTCTTCTGCATCAACACTCACTCTCTTGGGACGGTTTAGGTTTCCTTACAGTGTAATCGTAAACTAATAAGAAAATTGTATTTAATGATATTATGCTGAAAACACTGTGCTTTCTCTGTGTAGTCTTAAAGGATAGCAGAGACACTGACATAAGATCACATACTACGGATATATAGGAAATGTAAATTTAGAGAGAAAATAACAAAAAAAATTACACTCTGGCCAAACAGAAGGCTTTTAGATGTTTAAAAAATCAGCAATTTTTCAACAAACATTAGAGAAAGCTGTACAACTATCCCTGGTTGCCACAAGGTCAAAGTGGCCAATCAGGGCGAAGGTGGTTCCACTTCGTGCTGCTCATAGAGCGCCTCCGTATTTTGAAAGATTTTACTTTCCTACTGTTGCAAAACTTCTAATGGTATATGATATAATAAATATTGCATTCTAATGAAACTTTGTCAAAGGCAACACCTTTCAAAAATTTCCTATGGTTCGTCGTCAACCAGCCTCATTTAATTAATCACACTACGAACTTATCGAGTACTTGCGTGTTTGTAGTGATTTGTCTGTCCAGTTCTATAATATTGTAAATAAAAGTTTATATTTATTAATTTCTAATTTAAATTTGATTGAACATCGTTTGGCCTACATCGTTTCAAGATTCTTAAGTACATAAATAAGCATGTCATCGTTTGACAATTATATTAATGTTTTTTGCTCCGACAAGGATTGTCGTTGACATAACGAGACGCCAAGTACAGAATGCAGTGTAAATATCATAATTGATCAATCTCTCGTATCTTCTGAGAACCGCCTTCGTTGACTCAACGCTGGTTTTTCCAGTTCATGGTCAGATGTTTTTACGTCATTATATTATTTGATGGTCAGTTAGATTAGATTATTTCATTATGTAAGATTTGCTGAATAGATGTTTATTTAAAAATACGATTGAGATGTTTAATGTAGATATACATTAAAAACATGTATAGATATCATTGTTTATCATCTTCCAGATGTTTAATGTAAGATAGAGTTTGAACATTAAAAATATGTACGAGTACATAGGTCAGTGTTTGTCAACTTCGAGATATTCTATGTAAGATAGACGCATGAACATTAAAAATATGTACATACGAGTATATCAGTGTTTGTCACCTTAAAAATGCTCAATGTAAGATAGCCAGATAAACATTAAAAATATGAACATACGAGTATGTCATTCTTTGTCAACTTCGAGATGTTCAATGCAAGGACAGATTGACTTTAGGAATAAGTACATCCTGGTATGCTTACGATTTTTGACCACTGCTCGACATAATATTCTCTTTATCATCATCATTGTCTCACCCTTCTTATTTCGGTTCGAGGTTGCAGACTCACTAGGGGATATCTTTTTCATTCCGCATCCACCCAGTCCAGTACCAGACTATTTGTGCACTACCATCAACTTACTTCCATAACTAGTTTGATTTCCGAGCTAATGTTGAAAACTCGGAAAAGTTATCTTAGAAAAGTTTTAAATATTGTCAATAATGGCTCAATATATTCTTTTACATTGTGATTGTATATAGCTTTTCTAAAAAAAAAACAATGCTTTATGTGAGAAAACAAGCAGGCTGGGATATATATTTATTTTCAGGTAATAATCAGGATTATTGGGCACCATAAAGGTTCGAACCCGAATTGATCGACTGATACTTGAATACGAAATCGAAAAGTTAATTTTAGGGAATATAGTATATACCTTATAAAAAAAATAACTACACGTAATATCACGTGATACTCATTTTGAGTAAACCATCATTTTCTATTTCTCAACATTTTTACTTTCTCCTATGTTAAAATTATTCCAACTAATTCCTTTCTTTCTTCCCTCGGTCAACTTCTTCTTCACTTTCGAATTATTTATACTGTAATTACATCATATGAGAACGGGGAGAAAATTTTCATGGTACATTTTGTCATTATAATTCAATTTGAAGTGGTATGATATAATTTTGATGTGGTTGTTGAGAGTATGATGGGGTTTAGATTATATGTACGAGTATGATAGCTTAGAATTTAAATGTGCGTAAGAATGTGAAGTGTGGTGCAGATGTGAATATGGATGTTTCAGCTGAATAGTTTAGTATTTAGGACCAATATATGACATTTGTGATAAAAGAAGAGACCCCTTTGTCACAGGCCTTGTTTAATGAAGTGATTATCTGTACCAACAAAATTAAGATTTGTTTTGCATTGTTATGTTTTGTTCTTGCACACTACAATTCACCTTTCCATAAAAAAATATATGAGAATAGGAAATGTTGTATTTTGAATAATGAAAAAAAAAACTGTTTTTCTATTGAGGATATAGAATGTTTGCTTTAATGTCGTTTAGTAAATGCATTCATACTATATATGTTCGATTGCCATAGTAAAGTAAATTCCGAGAAAACATTTTAATAATGATGTAAAAAATATATCATTCTACACTAATGTCATTTAAGTTATTCCTGCATTTTATTAACCAGAATATAAAGTAAATCATGTGGTATATGATAAAGTAATAAATATATCACGCATCCGCCTCATTTCAATATTACTTTTGTTTCGCTGTTAATTTATATCAGGTAGTTTGTTCAACTGGTTTGAATAAACCAAGCTGATTTCAACGTGTAGTCGAAAATCAAAGTTGACTAAATCTACTTTTGATAAAAAAAAATTTAAATTTTGTTGATAATAAACGGCCTTCGTGGTCTAGTTAACAAGACACCTGCCTTCCGGCCCGGAGTTTGATTCCCTTGGTACCCTTTTTTTTTTAAGTTTCATAGTCTGGTTTTCACTTCAATTCTCTTTTATATTTTCTGATGTAAGAGATTGCCACGTATCAATTAAGCCGCCAGGCTATGTCGATACAACGAAATAATGATGCGAAAAATGTATATTTCAAAAACGATAACGTATTAAAATCCCTAGCGTAGGTCTCATTTCTTCCCTTTTCGTTTAAAAATAAATCAATCTTGGAATGTATAAAATACTGTTAACGTGCGGCGATTGTCGTGTAAGTCAAAATGTTCCTCTTTTTTTAAAATTTTTTGACGTGTACGTTTCAGATTTTTTGCAGTCAAATTTCTGTTTTTTTTATATGCGATGGATTTGGCAAAGTTCGATTTCATCGATTCGAATGGACGAAAGCAAAAAGGACCCATGTCACAAAACATATTTTTGGTTTATTGAATAAATCGAAAAAATATAGATGAATCTTGTAAGTGCAAAATAATCAATCCCGTTCATATAATTGCATAGTGACTTTAATTTGGTGGCACAACTCATCCTAGTTTGGGTGAATTGTGTGTTAAAAAAACTTAAATAAATGTGGTTTGGCTCTTTTTTGTTTACAATTTTGTCCAATTATCTCAAAACAGATAAAATGTGGGTTTGCTCTTTTTTGCATTATATCCGTTCTAATAACCAAATAATAATCGGTAAGATAAAGTCTATGTGGGCTTATGAAACAGTTATTCGGTCCGTAACGTATTCAACAATAGCAAGTGATATTTGTGCAGGTGATTGGTAAGTAAGAAGAGTTGGTAGGTCACCGGTGGAGGTATTTAACAATAACACGGAGTATTTTTTTGTAAAACAAAGGCTAACAGTCTGTAGTCAAGTGGCGCTCGATAGGAGCGATGAACTACATAAAATCATCGTATATGTTGAAAAATAATACTAAAACAAAATGTCTCTTTTAGTGTATATATATATAGACAAGTTTTCAACCGTTATGATCAAACTTAAATGATGGCTTGTCGGGTAGAACGTTTGCCTTCCATTCGGGGGTTCCTTGTTCGATTCTCGATGGTGATCAAATATAAGTGTCACTGTTCATTTTTTTTTCTTTATTTTATTTTTGCTTGTCGTAGCTTAGTGGTAATCATGTTTGTTTATAATTTAGGTTTCCCAGGTTCGTTTCCGAAAGTTTTGAGGTTGTTTTTACCTAAATCATAGCACAATATAACATAATACGAGTAAGACTGAAAACAGTGTTTTAAACAGAAGTAAAACTGGCTGATTATAATGGAATGTTATTCCCTACATTGGGATATGGAAGCAAAACTTGGACGTGGCAAAAATAGTGATGACATTAAGGTAGAAAAGAGAGTGTTGCGTAGAATGTGTGGAATAACAGTGGATGACAAAATAAGGACTGATGACATAAAGGGGCTGACATATAGTGTTGGTAATTATGATCATATGTACTTACATACCATCACATAGTATTCTTTTTGAGGTAGGCAGAGATGACAGATCTCCACGGTTTTTTATTCATGCACGCAGGTCTCGTCTCGTCCACATTCATACGTCTTGTTAAACATGCTCTCCTTTTATACTTCTAACCGTTGCCTCAGTCAAAATAAAAAACGATGGTGACAATACAATAATTTCTTAAGTCAATATTTCGCGTTAACTGTTAGTCAATATTTTGTGTTGTGTTATTTTTAGCCGATAATCGTTATCAACGCCTCGCTTTAAGTTTCTTGCGTGTTTGTTTTAACTTTTGTCTTGTGATAACTGTCTTGCTAAATGTTCTTCGTCGTTATCTATGTTTTATTTTAATTTATTCGATTATTTGATCGATGCTGCCATATTTTATTTAAGCGCACAATTTGTCATAAGTTATGTGAGAAAGTTATGACTCATTCGCATACACAAGTCGGCAACAACTTGATTCTTGGCATTGTTGTTCTATTCAAGGTTGTTCTATTTTTATGTTTCTGCTCCACTTAATTTTTTTTATCAAATACTGTTTTATCTGTAAGTTGCCCACAATTTTTAAATTGTTAATTTTAAGAATAAGTTGTGACGAATATCTCTTCGGAGTCTCAGTTTCCACCTGGATACCTTACTCCTTCATCGGACAAGCTTTGATGTTTTGAACATTTAGTCCTGAATTCATAGTCTGGCATAGTTAAATGCTTATTTCTAACCTTAAACATTTGTAATTTATCTTCAGAGTCAGACTTCATACACTCCTAACTTTCAAGTGACGTAAACAAACCAACCACTCGACTCCTTTGTTTAAAGAAGTTACATGTTCCTTTCCTTCTTCCCTCGTTTTTTGCAAATTTTGTGCAAAATTTTACTCTCTATACGTATTTCTTCAGTAAAAAATACTTACGTTATTTATCGTCAAGGTCGGACTATAAACAGACGGGCCTTGGTGTTGAGATTTGGGGAGATTTTTAGAAATAGGGTAGGATCAAGTTATTAAAAAAATTATTATAAACGTTTTATTTTATACGTTTTCTGTTTTAATAATTTAATTATAAATATATATAGTTCTAAACTTTTTTTTCTTCTTATTGTACTGTCTAGTCTTATTCACTTATGTATATATTGTCAGGCACGAAACGGCGTCTTTAACACCCTTAGTATGGATAACCGTTCTTGATTGATGTTGGGCTATTAAAATATAAACTCTCATGTATGTCTCCTTTCATTAGTTTAATTGTTTTTCAATGTTTTCAAAATAAATCATTTATATCTTGTCAGAAAAATGCACACGGTATATGTATTCTTGATCTGGTCTAATGAGCCCTAAATACATGAATTTTAAATAATTTTTATCACACTTTTTTTAAATACATCGTTTTGACGACCTCTGTGCACTAATTGTTAAAATACCTTCTTCCAACTCGGAAGTTACGGGTTCGATTCCCGTAGCTACACTGAGTTTTTAAAAAGGTTTCTAGCCTGTTTTTCACTCAAATCTTGTTTAACAGCTTTCGGGTTTGTTGTAAGAGACTGCCACTTGCCAATACACCCGCACTGTTGTACTGTATATAATGAAAGTGTAATACAATATTCAGAGTTGAAAGTAGTCGTCGGCGCTATGGTTAACATGCTTGCTTAGCACCTAGACGTCTTGACTTTAATTCCTGGCGGATACCGTACTGGTCTTACTTGGGGGTAATTTTTATCTGGATTAAGTATTGTTCTGACGTTTAGTAGCTGTCGAACCACAATTCTTGAACGATCTTGGGGTAACCGTTGCTACGGAATAACGCTATATGAATTCATAGTTTGTTATTTTTAAGACGGCGTTGTGAAAAATAGTTGGAAAATCTATTTTTATTTTGTTGTTTTTGTACGATACTACTATATTATACTTTATTATGTGTTACTTACATACAATGTATGTAAAAATGTATTCAGACTTTGAAATGAATTGTTTTTATTGGAGGACAAAATGCTGATTGAACACAAATAAGTTTTTAAGGCTTCTCTCATACGTGTAGGATGACCATCAGTTTTATATCGTGAATTAGATGTTTTTGTGTCAATACAAAGGGATGCGTTAATTATTAACAAAGATAGTGTTTAATTTTATAAATTTTTAATTCAATTTTTAGTTTTTCACTAATGTTACCTAAGTCTAGTTCATTCGGTTGATGTTTTTTTTAAATTTCAATGATTTTATCATATATTTAATTGATATCAATTTAAAATTAAATTTGTGACTAAATCTTTTTCATCTAATTGTAAAAAGTATTACCCGATAACCTAAAAATTAGTGACAAGCATGTTTCGTTCTATGTCCAGTTCAATCTGCATATGACAGTTGCAGTAAGTAACTCATCATTCGTGAGAATGTAACAGTTTAGTAACTCGAGGCCTGATGTGGTGGGTATTTTGATGTAGATATTGAGTTTACGAGGGTCCTTCTACGGCATTTCCCCAATCTTAGTTCTTGACAGAGACTGCTTATTATTTTATCATCTTAAGTGGTTTTTTTTTGTAATTTGTATCAATTTTGTATTTTCGTTTGTACACATTTAAGTGGAGTTGAGTATGGAAACCAGTTTGAGCTAATATATACGATTTATCAACGATATTGTGAATAATCTTATAAACATTATATAATGAGGCAGGATAATAAGTCCAATGCAGCTAGTTTTGAAAGCTCTGGTAACGTACGGGACTATATATTTGCACTAGCATGTCGTTCGGTCACTGGACTCGTGATTGTTTAAAAAAAACAGTTAAGTAAAAAAAATGTCATTGTCTGATGCTATGGTTTACCCTCTCGACATATAAAGTGAATATTTATGCTTTTATTGCATAATCGTAACTAGTCTGAAGACTCATTCATACTCTTTATTGTGTAATCTATCTTAACTTCCTCGTTCTGCGTTGCATACAATTATAATTATGCACGCAATTTATTTGCATTAGCTGCAAGCTCTTCCTTTCGCCGATACTCTCTTGTTCTCAAGTGCAGCGTTTGTTGAGAATTCATATTTTGCAGGGCCGGACTTTTTTTATCCTCGATATGTTACTGCTTTATCCATCGATACAAACGAGGTATTATCGATCTTATGAAAAAACTTGGCGTTATGTGGTATTTTAAAATCCTGTATTGTTATTCATTCGATTATTTCGTATATACTTATTATAAAATAACATCTATGTAAGAGACTACTTGGTTCGAGTTGCTGAAGTATTGATATTTTAATTGTTAATTTTTAGCAAATAATTTCATTCATTAAAAAGGCAAATGAATAAGTATGCGGAAAGAAAATTAAAGCGTCTAATTACAAAAGTAACATACATACATAACAACACGCCATCTCCCTGTCGGGGTAGGCAGAAAAGACAGAGCGCCATAATTTCATAACACGACACACATCTTAAGCCTCTTCCACATCAACAGTAACGAGCTAAGATTATCTGTTAAGTTTATGTTTGTTCTCCTGTGGCATCATCGCTGTAGGCATCATCTGGAATTTTACAATTTATGAACTAAAGCTCCTGCTGAAGTAAGCTCTATTGACATATCGCCTTATCACCAGTTTGATATTCTAGGTGTCAATCAATATATCCTTGGAGAAATTGTCCTTCCGTCTCATTCTTAGTCTGCCAAATCGCTTTCTTCTTTCACTTTTAGGTTTGTCATCGAAGGAACGTTTTAGAAGATGAATCTGCTGCAAGCAATGCAATCACCACACTCAACAAATTATTTTTCTTTTTTGTAAATTAAGAATTACTGGGTTATCTATTGAGTTCATTCAAGTTCATGAGTTTATCGTTGTGTCTATCTACATTCTCATGTACTGTTCCAAAAAATCAACACTTGTCTTTCATTAATATCCAGATTTCACCTGTAGTGTATGGTGGATTGGAAGGTTTTGCCGCATGACAATAACGAAATGAAACAATGAAAATGTAATACGAGTATCATAGCAATGGCATTTGGGCGTGCTTGTAAGTGACCACAAACACTTTAAAGGTGTCTAATAATTTAGCCACTATTTAGGCTTAATACTTTATATTTATTTAACAGCAACTAAATAACTGAACAATTAATATCATTCGTTATTTAGACCCGTCCCTGTTAGATCAGAACAATTGATTATGCAGAAATGCCATAATGATTATTTGTGTCCTGAGACTGCTAGCATTATGGTCCATACAAGTGGCGCATTCTCTTCTTGTAGTCTGTGCCCATGTTTATTATCTACGAATTGAAATGCACTGAGTGGGCTCCCGCATTGCACAAAGTGCACTCCTCTTGCTGGATATTACCGTCTGTTTGTTTCTCAACATACTTTGATAAGGTGCGAGAGACACGAGTTGTTTTAGATGTAGGTTAGTGCATTGAACTTTTAATTGATGTTCTTATAATGCACCAAATTAATATGCTGTCCGGAAAATAGTTTCATATTTTTCGGATAGGTGTCGTTACGATAAAATTCTCATTGCATTCTAAAAGTGTTGAATGTATATTATTATGGAAGGAAATAGTTTAGGGCATTTTTCGGTCACTGTTTATCCAAATCGCTTGAGCGGTCTTTTGGCGTCATTTTAAACATGAAACAAAATATTCTGTTTTTCGATGATTACCGCTTTTTTACAACTGCAAATTGCGACACAGACAAAAAAATACGATTTTTTCAATCACTTTTTACTCTTTCAAACAATGTTATATCAGATATTCTACCGAATTTATTCTGCTGTTATTACGAGTACGTTCTTTCCCTATAAAGGTAATACGTGATAAAAAAAAAGCACTAAAATTGTAATTTATTGAGCTTTAGACTTTATTTGTAATCTCTTCACATCCACGAGATCTATATTCTGGACTCGAAGCTTGAATATGATTAAAAACCTGCCAGCATATTTCTTTTTTGATCTACATCGAAAATCAAACCTTACTTAGAAGGTAAATAAGATGAAGAAAATACAGGATGGTACATGTCAATTAGTCGTGTCTTCCGTCAGTGGACCATTCTCATTTAGTTCCGTGCAAATGATCTCTTACCTAGCGTGTGGAATGACGTCTGGCTGATGAGAAACGCCGCTCTGGCGTGGCGTGCGCCTCATTTGACCTGTCGATTGACTGATGCGTTCTGGCTTTACCCGTAGCTTCAAGTGCTATCTCTGCAATTGAGAAATGCATCAGGAATGTTGAGGGGAATTAATCATACGAGCCGCACGTGGCGCCTCTTCAGATCATCAAAAGAACAAGTATGATAGATGTATTGATGGGTTGTATTTTTTATTAGTCTTTTTCGCTGTGAGTGAAAGTTGATTGGCATGCAGTACATTACAACTAGTTAGTTACATTGGATCCACATTTACATTATAACACTTTGTGTTATAGTTTAAATGTGGATACAATGATCCCGTATTTCACGTGATAAACTCGATCCCGTGTTTCACGTGATAATCTAGATTTGCGTTGAGTTCCGGTCCCGTGTCTGCACGTGATCGGTACGTCTTCCAAAAAAAAGGATATATTATTAGCATCTAGTAAATATTTTTCTAAACGATTGAATCTTTAAACGATATTCTCTTGATTTCTGATTGCTGATTTCTAACATGAACTTCGACAATGTGCATTAATTATGACGTCGCATGTCAATGTGCAGATCTTCAAAATGTTGACCTATGAATCTGGAGACCAGCTACAGTCTCCAAGCCCAAATAGAATAAGGATTTTGCAGGATCCTCCAAACTAGTTGTCAAATAACGTATCTTAACATGTGTTGATATATTATATGTATATTCCATCAACGGACAAAAAGATAAACTCTGCATAACTTGCAAGGTATGTGCTAAGCACAAGAAGATAAGTGAGACCCGGTACATGTGTAAGCAGTGTATGTAGCTCTCCACAAAGGAGAATATTGACAGAATTAACACATTAAACTAAATTATTAAAGTATTTCAATCAAAGTCTCATAACAGCATTGCTAATATTTACTTAGATATATGATAGTAATTTTGTGTTAACCCTTCACAAAAATCAGAATTCCTCAATAATGAGCCGGGCACTGGGAAAGGTTTATTTGATTTTCTTCGTGTTTGAAGTGTTAATACTTATTAATTAAGTCGGATGAAGAAGAACACTCTGAGAGAGTATGGGCATTTAGAATGAATGATTCAAGACAGACTAACAAAACAAATATAGAGTGCAAATATGAGTGAAAGGTATGATAGAGGAAGGGCAAGGAATGTATGGTTAGATCAAATTAATAATATTTTAAAAGCAAGTATTAAAAGTCAGAGAAATCGTATGTGAAGGTGTATGAATGTAGATGAAGCAATAAATGCGTGTCGCAGTAGGTAAGTCTGACGCTCTGTTCTTTCTACTCGTGACCTTTTATCGTTATTTCAGTTTGACTTTGCCATCGGCTATCTTATTTTCCTTATTAAAAACATTTTCATATTTGGCAAGATGCTGCCTTATCCAAATTCGAAGTAAACCCAACGTTTTATTTGTACAATATTATATTATTTACAATATAATTAACATGAATTTTATTATCTTAAAACATAGACCTCAAATATGAAATAGGAAATGCTTAGCGTTAACATAATTATTCTTAATATACATATTTTTGTACATCCAAGATATTTTTTTTGATTTTTTTTTGCATTTTTGTCTTACCGACTCGATGACCCCCGTGACCAGTTCTTATGACTTCCAATTCTTCAAATTCGAGGCCTGTGAGTTTGGTTCCCGTTAAGGCACAGATAAAAAAGGGGGTTCCTGTCAGGTTTTTATTTAAGGCATTTTAACATCTTTTTTAGTTGCTTGAAAGAGATTTCTACGTAGCAATTAGCAATTTCTGCAAGTTGTACTGTATAAAACGAAAGTATAATACAATATATTACTTTTCTCGTCTTCCTTGCGTATTTTTGTTTATGTTACTTGACGAAGTATGTATCTTTTAAAATTTAAAGAGTTAAGTAAATTATGGATTTATTATGAAGAAATAGTTTAGAAATATTCTTCACCGAAACAGACCGGTGTGTTGAGGAGTTGCTTCATGCAGCGCAGGGCCTAAAGTAGTTCTATGACCTAATCGACGTGATGATCGTTAATGCTTAAATCAGACATGGCACAAAAAGAAAGTGAAATTTATTTCAGTCTATGCTTATTATTATATAACGCTTTAAAATTGCGGGTATTCAATAATAAAGTTTCAGGTTATCGATTTTTACAAATGTATAATACTTCGTTCAACAGCCCTGTCATTCTTAAAACCACGTTATTAAAATCATTAATGTTCATCGTTTTACGAGCAACATCATCATCCTTAACACCATAAAATCGATTAAAGGTGCCAAGGTGCTCATTCTTGAACCGGATGGTCGAGAGAACCGAAGAAGTTACCGACTTGTTCATGGGTTTAATGTTCTCAACACGTGCAGAATTCAGTCATTTCTATTGATAGAGCTACTGGCTGCTATTTCCATTGACTTCGTTCAGCTGCATTGGTGCAATGCGCCAGAGAGAACTGGCTATTGCCGTTTTTACCTAATATGTCACACTTGTTGGTCCACTTACGCACACGGACTATTTAAAGTCTACTAATGTTAAATTCTTTCTTAGTTAACAACACAGTTACAAATATTCTATGACTTTATTATGTTCGTCTTCACTAATCGATGTTTTGACTAATTCATTAGGTTATTGGTAGTGTAGTTAAAGTGTGTGCGTTCTGATCGAAAAGTTGTCAGTTCGAACCCTTTGATCTTTTAAAAGTCCATAAATATAAATTTAATCATATTTGAATGTTTTGTCACGGTTTTCAGGGATAACGGTTAGATTTTTGATTATTTGGATATTCCTGAATCTGTGCATAATACTCCCATTATATTTGTATTATTTTTTTATTGGATTTAGTCGAGAACAGTTTCGTTTTATGTTCTTTTATTGCAATATGCATATTATTATTGCGTAATATTTCATGAATTACGGATCTTTATTAACTTCTTTAATCTTGATTGTGGTATCTTAATTATTAGGTTGAAGTCTTAAGCATATTTTCTTAGTTATTTTGAGTTTTTTGGTGCGCAGAAGTTACTTTTATCTCGGCTGGGGTGGGGTAATTTGAACGTGTTTAGTTTTCAGTTAATGTGGATGAACTCATATTTTTTTTAAATTTATTTGTTTCAGTGTATTTTTTTTAATGTTTCACGTACTTATTCAGTATACTTTAGTTTTTTTTACATTCCATTGCAACAAAAGGCGGACGACACATTGTTTCCCCTTTTTTTACATTTCTCGTGTTAAATTGACCGTGGCCAGCGGGAGCTCTTTTTAACGCAGTCCACTGTTGAACCTTTATAAAAAATAATTCTTCATTTTCCCACGCAATTTTTAAACGAATGTTCTTTCTTCGACGACTCGGCTAATTTCTTTCTAGAAACTGTTACAATTAGACAGTACTTTTCACGTTGATGACTGTATCTTTCGCATGTCCATTTATTTAAACCAGATAAGAGATTTTAAAATTCTTCACATGGATCCTGCACGTCATTAATTATGATTGTTTTTGTTGTGTTGAGTTAGTTGTAACCATTCACTGTCTTTTTTTGGTAAGCTGAAAGAGGGCAGCAGAAATCACAGTGGGCAATGCAAGATATATAAGGACGTACTGCATGACACGCTTAAAAATATAAATGCTCAACACAATTGAGAGCTATCAGGGGCATATTGAGCTGAATTGCTTGGACTATACCTAGCTATCAGGGACCCAATAGAGAAAGAAGACACTGGCTGCATGTACTGAAGCTCCTTGCTTTATATACACTAGGATATGCCAAATTGGCTATAATCCTAATCTCAGACTTTGTTTTATACCTTTGATTATACTCGTCACGGGTAATGGGCTGTGATTCATTAATTTAATCATTCACAAAAAAATAGTTCCTTCGTCATCATAGATAAACAAGTCCAAAAGAGATTTTGCGCGACAGGTTTATTGCAGGAAATATTGATTTTACCCATGGCTCGATCCCACATTTTAAATGGGTTTGCTTAGCTATTACTTCTAGACTGTTAGAAGTGCTAGAACAGGTCTACGCACCTGCTTGTACATAAACAACTAACAGAGAATATCAAGCACCTTGTTTGTTGGCAAACTTTTGTTTAATGTACTTGACAATTATTTGCATCATCGTGAATTATGATTGTTTTCGGTGCCATATCGATGAACTGATCTATTAAGAGCGTCACGGAATGACTTTGTGGAACGAATTTTCCGATATTGATATCTTCCGGATCTCGGTGGATAAATGTAATATAATGTCCTTAGTAACCGTTGTAAACTTGACTAAGCTACTTCTCAGGGAAGTATGACTAATTATCATTCGAATTATTATTTTTAGACTATTATCTAATTTTCTTTAAATTGAGTTAAACGTATATCATAAAATAAAATCATCATGATTTTTGCAAAAAAAAATGCATAAGTTTACTTAACATTCACTTTTGCCCACCTGGTATAAGATATCAGAAAAGGCAAAAATTCAAGGTACACACCATACACACAGTTTCCCGAATTTCTTCTCCTACATCTGTCTCAACAATACCATTGTTATCCCTACCTATCCTACCGCACACGGTTCCGTTTCCATGGGGTGCGATCCTTCCCCCTTCATCATCCGAGCCGAAATTTATTGCTTTTCGGCGTGGGGTTCGAGTCCCCCTCGTGGTAAAAATATCCCAGCTCGGGATTTGAACCCCTCTCGATACAAGGAACAGCTTCCGCTGCGCAAGCCGACTGGCGCAGATTTATCAATTATTTGCTGTATAGTCGCTTGGTGTGGTTTTGCTTCTAATTTTGAATATTTTTTATTTGTAATAAATAAATTAAATAAATATAGGTTTATTGATACCAACATAGTATAAACATGTTTAAATACATTCCAAAATAACTTATATATCTAAAAAATAGCAGAATACATTTAAAAGATAAGCTATCAAAATGTCTGGTTCATCTCATAACATCTTCCCGGCTGAGATACACCCACCAATATAGGGCGAGCGAGGACACCAAATGTTTTTCAATCCACACCCTAATTGGTTCGTATTGCATTATATTGTATTACATTTTGTTATATACAATTCAACCTTACGGGCTTATCACGTGGAAATCTCTTCCAACCAAATAGAAAGGTGTTAAACAGCCCGTAAGTGAAAACCAAACTCGAACTCGTTTAAAAAAAAAGGGGTTCTAATAAGAATCGAACACGCAACCTACGAGTTGAAAGACAGCTGTCTTACCAACTAGGCCACGGAGTTTGTTAGCTACTTTTATCATATCAACAATCCATTAGAATGTATATGTGTAAAATTAACGGAGAGCAAGAAAATTATGGAAGGAAATTATAACTGAGGGAAGGATAAGAAGTGTTAGACACCGTAATTTAAGAAATTATAACTGGGAATAAGATACAGTATGGCGAGATACATTGATATGGGCGAAGTGAGAGTTGTGTACGTGGATAGATAGGCGTGAAGATATGTCTACTCGGCCTACCTCAAAAGGGACATCGCACAATGGCATTTATCATGTAATTATTTTAAATTATGTAAAGGTTTGCTTTTATATGGAATGGAGACATGTACCGTCAAGGTGAACACCATGATTGTTAGTGTAGAACTAGCAATAGTTGAATCAGCTGTAAATTATTGTTAGTGTAGAAACTAGCTATAGTTGAAGCAATTATCTTCTTATTTTATTGTTATAATAATTATTTCGTTGTAACTATGCCAATTCTTATTGACCAAGTTCTTACAACTTTCTTAAATATGCCTTTTTTTATTTGATCTGTAATTTCACTTTTTTTTTCCTTCTCATATGTTTTATTTATTATGGTATGCAATGAATTGTATTTGATATTTTTTTTTACTTTCCGTGTCGTTTTGTAACATATTATTTTATTTTCATACGTCATAGTTAAAAAAGATAAAATTATTCTATCTAATGTATATGTTTTTTATGAATGTTAAATTTATCTCGAGTTTTATATATTGTAAACAAATGTTCTCCCATCAGTTTGAATGTAACTGCGATATATTTAGGACGCCTTAAGTGACGTTTATTTTTTCATATTTATGAGGACTTAAAAGTCTTAAAATGAATATTTTGTTTATTTGTCTAAAAAAATAGGCAATTATTCTGCTTAGTCTTTGAAGGTAGCGATTTTGTTCGTGTACGGAATTCAAGTCGAATCGTTAATATAGCGAGACATTCAATTGTAAAAAAGGCAACACGATACGCTTCAGATATTTTTTCTTAGTCACAAAAAAGTAAGATCTCGTATTAGAAGTGAATAGCACTGGTTATGACGTGACTTGACCTCTTGTTCGGGATGGCAGGAGCAGGTATTCCGGTTTTAGAAGGTTTGGTTTTTTGCTACGATGAAACGTCGTCGTATAATAATCATTGACGACAGTACAATTAGTCATAGTTTTTTTTTCTATCAAATTATGTGATAAATTGACTCCGCCTTACTTGAAAAGCAGTATGGTCTGGAACCATGTTACGCATTATTTGTGAACATTAACGAAATTAAGATTTCTGCTAAAAAAACTACTAATTATCGTTTCTTGAACATTTTTTTAATAGATGCTCTTATGAAACTCGATTTGAAAATTAAACAACCTTTGTTATGTTGGAGGCTGAGAAAATATATTGGTGATGAAGAATATATATTTTCTTTAACGAATTTTTCTGGTAACTTGTTATAATGAATTACATAAAGTTTGTCACGGAGATAATTTACAGGATAAATCTTAATTATGATCTCGTTCCTCCCTTGTGCAGACGTATCTGAAGTGATAAATAGCTGTTTGATCTTATACCGTTCATATGGGATTTTAATTTCTTCATACCTCTTGTCCATTATAATGGACACATAGTTCACTCTGCAAACAACTTTGTGGTATATTTCTGTTCCCAATGATAACAAACGACGTATAGGATACTGTATAATCGACTTTGAATGTTTTGGGCACCATCCATCTAAATTAATACGACATAATGTTTCATTTAGTGTTAATAATACACTCACAAGCAAATTTTTTTTGGATAAACTTAGAATTAATTCAGGTCTGAAGAGATTAATAAACCTTTTTTTGGTGAAAGAGATAACTGTTTCTCTTCAATTAGATATGATTCATATGGTTAAATAACATATTTTTGTTGAAGAAAATAATATCGATATTTTTATGCTCCATTGATCTCTAAGAGCTATGAGTATTTATTTCCAAAAATATATTAAAATAATAACGAAATATTTAGTTAGTTACAGAGAAGTTAGTCATGTACAGCGTTATATTTCTAAAGATATAGTTTATGTATCCGGTCGGTAAGAGAGTTAACCTGGGTGTTTGTTTTATGGATACCAAACATCAAATACACCCCCGTGGACTAGTTGTTAAAGCGCTTGACTTTCAACCTGGAGGTTCATGATCGATTCCCAATAGAACCTCAAAAAGTGTCCCAATCTGGTTTATGATTATAATCTGTTTTTTTACATGTTTCTTATTAGCGAAGAAAAAAATTATAATGCAAACAGCCAACCAGATAATACTATATGAAATGAAGTTCTAATGCAATACATTCCAACATATTGTCACCGATATTTTATTTATTGACAAAATATACGACTCTGAAGTGTCCTTTTCATACAATAGTAACAGTCATAAAACAAAACAACAACGTGTCTTAAACAATTCAGGATATACATATTTTTCAAAATGTTATGTCTGAAAATAATATTGTAAGTACAACAAGAAAAGTAAATACAAATAAAATATATTGAATAAAATTCAATTAACAATATAAGACTTGAATAGGAAAAAATAAAATCTTTAGAGCAAAGAGAATAAATGTTAAATTATAGGGCAAATCAGTATAACATATTTAAGTTAAAAAATAATAACCAGCCTCATAGTCAATATGCAATATAAAGTCTGATTATATTAACAAATTATGTTTGGGGCACGTTTTTTTACTATAAGTCGACTTTTTTCCATTCAACTCTACCCGCAACCATTAACAAGGTATATACGAGTATCATATATGATGACTCACTGTTTATATTCTATTCCAGTTAGTTTCGGTACATTTCTCTTGCCATGATGTGTCGTGAACGTGCCGTGCCGCCCAGATAACTCAATTAACTCGAGTGCAAACCAATTAGTTAGACAAAACAAACGGAATAATTTTTGTGACAAATTCGACTGACAGCTGTCGCGGCCGATGACAAAAGACCTCACCTTCCGCATTGTCCGTGGCCATCGGTCTCTGTAGACGCGATCATTCTTATATTGAAGAGAACGGATATAGCGGTACCTCACGCGACAGTTCTCAGGAACAACTTTACTGTTGAGACGCATTTAAACGCAATGGCAATGTTTGAAGTAAAATTATTTACAGACTGCGATTCAATGAGTATTATTAAACCTTACCAATGATTCTAGTACTTCCAAAGGGTAGACAAATTATAAACAAACCATTATGTTGATTTCATATACAGGCCTTTTAACATATTGTTCTTGGAGGCAATTTATTATGACAACGAATAGTTAATAATTGTATTAAAGCATAAATAATACGTAGAAGAAATTTTCAACAATGAAAAAAAAATGCGACACGTGGCGCTTTCATTGATTTCATATTATCAGGGAATACATATTTTTTTATGATAACGTTTCATCGTATAGAAGTTAGATGATATGTATTCCAAAACTTTAATGAGTTTTTAACAAAATATGTAGGACTATTTATTTATTTATTATTACACATGACAAGAAATATACACAATTTGAGAAAAAACAACAGGTAATTTGATTTGGACGTATAATTTTAATGGATCTGGGTTTGTTGCCTTTCATTTGTCGTATCCCCAGTAAACTAGGCTTTTGCCTGTATCTCACTGAGGATATTATAACAATAAGATAAGATGTTTAAAACAACATTCATAGTTAAGATGTATGTAAGTGATTGTGTGTCACAAATGAACACTCGAAAATTAACAAATGTACATCACAAATTAACTCTTGGAAACAAATTAACGTATTATATATCATAAATTAACTCTTGGAAACAAATAAACAGACATTATAAATAAATAATCGGAAACAAACGAACGTATTCTATATCGTAAATTAAACTCTTGAAAACAAATGAAGATATATCATATATCACAGATGAACTTTTGGAAACAAATAAGCATAAATCACTAATGAACTCTTAAATACAAATGAACTCTCTAAAACTAACAAATGTGGTATAACATATCACAAATTCACTCTTGGAAACAAACTAACGTATTGTATAATATATCGTAAATGAACTCATGGAAATAAATTAACGTACATCACAAATGAATAATCGAAAGCAAACACGAACGTATTGTATATCGTAAATTAATTCGTGAAAACAAATGAACGTGTATCATATATCACAGATGAACATTTGGAAATAAACAAGTCTACATCACAAATGCACTCTTAAATACAAATGAACGTAACGTACGAGTAGGTATATCACAAATTAACTCTTGGAAACAAATGAACGTATATCACAAAACAAAATTAAATCTTTTATACCTCTATTGAGGGTGTAAGCCGATAAAGAGTGTAATAAATATGATAGAACTCTCCATCACTTTCACACGTTGCCTTTGTTAAGGACCGAGGTGCAGATACGATCTTCTTCCGCGTCTGCACTTGCAGTGTAGAATTGAAATGGTCAATATTACTTTCAGGCAGATACAGATCTTATATCTTGATTTCATTTATTGAGTTGCAAGGGAGAAGTTTGTACAAAAGATTTGATTCGTCATGCTTTGCAATTATTTTTAAGGATTCGAGATATGGTTTTGATTGTAAATTAATACGAAGTATTTTGTCAATATATGCTGGAAGTAGAGCATGTATTAGAGTGAACGATGCCTTGACTGAGTAGTTTCATATTTCAAAAGGGGTAAAGCAAGGATGTGTCATGTCACCAAGGTTGTTTCATATTTACATATATTTGTGTGTGAAGGAATTACACAAGTCAATGAGTGGTATTCAAATGTCGAATGGGAATCTTTGCAAATTTTCTGTATGTTGATGATATGGCAGTGTTAGCGGAAAATGAGGATGACTTACGGATTGTGTTAAGATAAATTGTATGAAAGATGTAAAGAGAAGATGTAAGATTGAATGTTGCAAAAATCCTGTCATTGTGACTTAAAAGTGTGAAAGGAAAAATAAACGCAAGACTGAAAAGTGCACTTAGAATAATACAAGGGATGGTTATGTATGATAAAATACGGAAGGAAGGGACCAGGAATAAGTGTGAACTTAATGCTGGTGTGTCGAGCAAAATCAATAATACCACTCTGAAACGGTTTGAGTAAGTGTAACGGATGAATAAATAAAGACTAACAAAACAAATACGAAGTGCAAATTTGAGTGGAAGGCTTGGCAGAGGAAGACCAAGGATAGTACGGTTGGATCAAGTGTACATAATTAAAAAAAAATGTAGTCAGAAGAAACGTAGGAGCTGTATGGATGTGGAAGAGGCGAAAGGTGTGTGTTGCAATGGGAAAGTCTGGCGCTTTCCTTTCTTCCTACCCCGATAGGGATACGGTATGATGGTAAGGATGTATGTATGAGATTGGTAAGAACGAATAATTAATTTCACAATATCTTGTCTTTTTACATTTTGACGATGTATTCCAACTAACCAGAAAGTTATTACCCAATATTTATTTGGTAAGATATAGAATGAGCCTAATTGTCTCCTAATCATTGAAACCTAAACATACTTGTAAATGTAAGCTATATATTAAAGTCCGAATTCATGGTCCGGCCTAAATACAAATTTCCAATCCTAAAATTTCGTGATTTGTATTCAGAGTCGGACTTCATACACTCATGACTGACTTCCTTATTTAAGGAAGCTACAACAAATTTACGAACAAAAAAAATTCAATACTTATGTTATTTCTTCGGTAAGAATAATAGTTAAGATTTAGTATGTGGTGTTAAGGTCGGACTATGCATTCGGGTCTAAGAATAAATAAAATGGCATGTATGTTGTTTTGAAAATTGACTAATTAGAATATTTTATAAATTGGAATTATGTAGCTTAATTTAAGATTTCATTTAAGATCTGTTTATTATACTTAACTCACCCGCCACCTCTTCGTACCTTGCAAACAATTATTATGTGTCACACGCAGCCCTTTAGCGTAATGAAGTATTTCTTGGTTATTCTGGTCCACTGCTCTTCAATATAACGCTTTCCTTTTCATCCCTTGTCTTTTAGCCCTTACAATTGCACCCTCCTTGACTTTCTTAAGTAGCGGCTTAAAAGCATTGAACCTCCATTTAGTAAAAGGAGTTTTCTTATATTCTTCGCTTTAATTCCCCTTTCCTTCCCCTTCTCTATTTAATTGGTAAAGATAAACATTTTTTAGTCAAAAAAAATAATTTGGGAACCACCAATCACTTTATGACATGTTATCTGATCAAAAATGTTTGTTAATTTTTTTTTGCTATAGTATCCTGAAGACGAACCCAGAACCTGTTCTTCTGTGTAAGGTTTCTCTTTCCTCTGAAAATGAATCCAATATGTCTCTTCTTGTTCCAAGTGTTCTTCTATTACGGTTATTGTCAAGGACTTTCTGCGCAAAGCATGATGTGGGAAATACGAATGCTATTATTGTGCGTGTCAGGGACTTCACAATCACAATCTTTTAAATTAAAAAAAATCGTACATTTCAAAGCTTCGGACATCCTTGATTCTATCCCAATGTATTTTCCTGTAATTCTTCGGATGATTCATATTTCTGAGCTGAATAATCTGGCCTTGATATTAGTAGTATTTAAGGGAATTTTACGAAGTAAAGTTCAAAAGTTTCCGGCCCAAGGATAACACAGATTCAATTATCTCATCATAGAGCATTATAAATTCCTCCTCAAGTTGTTATTTCTGGACAACACCCAAAAGTTTTGGCACCCATCTTGTGCTCACCTTATCCATGCCAAGATAGCCGTGCAGAATTTGAGACACTGTGATTTTGGAAAGCCCGAACCTTTCTGCTATTTATTTTAATTTTAGTCATGCATCTTGTAATACTTGCTCTTAAACTAATGCAACTGTTTCTTGAGTAAGTTATTATTCTGGTCTGCCTTTACGAGGGTCATCTTGGATCGATTATCTGCCTATCTGAAACTGTGAAGCCTAATTTTTCGCAATCGTTACAAATCGAGCATTACTTTTTGATTTTTATCAGAACCCTATTTTATTATAATACACTTTTGTTGTATACCGTACAACCTAGTGGGTACATGTGCAATCTATTCCAACTAACCAGAGCGGTGTTATAAAGGTGTTTAGTGTAAAACCAGACTTTTGTTTAATCTGTGTACTAACGGGAATCGAATACTCGTATGTTTCAACCTCCGGCTTGGTAAATATATTTCTTATCAACTAGACCAGTGCTCCGCAACCGGTGTGCCGTGGCACACCGGTGTGCCGTGAGCCGGATACAAGTGTGCCGCGGTCAAATTAAATGTATTTGACATTTTACAATTTTTCATTATGTATTTAATACACAATGACAAATTATTTTTCATAATATTGTCTATTTTTCAAAATGTAGTATAGAATAATTATAATAACTAAATAATTTTTCAATGGTCCCCCCAGCGCCTGGTGCCAACTGTTAAAAACTGCGTAGTGTGCTTTGTACACACCATGGCCGCACAAAATTAGTCATAGACAAAGAAAAATGACCCTCATGCGCGTCGCTGAAGACTCATGCGCATGCGTTATACTGCATTTGCACGCGTTACATCACGTTCACTCATCCGTCATTACTGTCGTGTGCAGAGCTGTCACATTAATTCATTATTATTTTATAATAATTATTAACAATGCGTAAAAATGAATATGTTATAGTTTTATGTACGAGTATGTATACTTTTCAAATAAAAAACCAAAATTTATTGTAAAATTTGTGTATCAATTTAATACCTATATATTTTAGCTTTTGGTGTGCCGCGGAATTCTAGGAAGAATTTTGGTGTGTCGTAGGTGAGAAAAGGTTGCGGAGCACTGAACTAGACTACATATGCCCTTTTTTAGATTTCAGTCATATGATTGGTTGAATGTTAGAAATAAACGCCAACTTCACATACTGTATATTGTATGATATCCTGAAATGTCCCGCCGACCCCTCTTATCTCGCCGAAAATGTTCAGCGTCTTTCCAATCAGGGATTAGCGCTACGCTCAAACAGAGAGTGTCTATTGGCCTTTCCAGTTCACCGCTCCTCTTTTTATACATCGTCATTTACTGTCCATGCAGTGAGACTCTGGAATCAGTTACAAATCAATCTCTGTTACAATCAAAGACTCGCTCCATCCTTGGCATGCTTTAAAAAGCGACTGAAAAAACTCTTAATTTCTAGTCAGTTAAATAACGTGTTTCATTCCTGATTTTTCTTTCCTCTCCACCATCCCTTCCTTTCATTTTGATTGATGATATCTCCTCACTTTATGTGAAAAATAATGTTCGGGTGATTGTCCGTCTTTGTGGGGTTTGTGGGCATATGCTCACGTATGTGTTTATGGATTTCGTGGGGATGGATAGTCATTTGAATGATTTATGCGACCACGTGACTTGCTTAATTTACTTTTGTCTGGTTGATTGGAAGAGATTGCCACCTGGCAATAAGCCCGCCAGATTGTATTTGCAATAAAAGTGTTAAATAAATAAATATGATTGCAAATTGAATGCATGAAATATATTGAAATTTAAGAGCGAGAAAGTTTGTTTTACTTCGAAGGAGACTAATAAAAATAAAGGAGTTGATAAATATTAGAAATTTACAATTTAACTTGTAAAAGAGTTTCAGCCGTGTTTAAAGAAATGATACTAGCTTACTTTAACGAATCAAGTTGCAACTATATACTATACATTCTAAGAAGAGAAATCTCACTAGTAGCAGTATATAACGTTCATTATTTATAACCGAGAAACGCGTGAATGAAGCACATTTACTGAAGTAGTAATCAAACGCAGCACTCGGTATCTCTGGACACCGATAAATTATATATTGTACGTACTCCTTGGTCTAACGAGAACACCATATCACGCCGAGAGAGAAAGAGAAATGAGCCTGGACACAGTTGTCCACTTTATGACCACACGCAGATTATGCAGGTCACCGGAACGAAAGTCACATCGGATGGGGAGAAATCTAAAGATATCTCGATCTTTTGGACTATAGATGGTTAATTATGGTCAAATAAGGAAGTTTAGTTAACAAAGATCGTATTTGAATACGTGCCAATAGATGCATAAAATACATACATACGTATCAATCAAGCCGTTTCCTTGTCAGAGTAGGCAGAGATGACATAACACCTGCCTGGCTTATTTGGCACACATCCTCGATCTGTACAACTGCAATTTCTTTTACTCTTTACATTTCCTTCTTTCAAAATATAATTGATTTAATCCAACCATGCTTACCTTGGTGTTCCTTCACTACGCCTTCCACTCACATTGGAACTATATATTTATTCTGTTAGTCATCTTTCTCCATTCATTCCATAATAAACTCAACACATCGCCGTAAGTTCACAATCATTTCTAATCATTTCATTCTGTATTCTATTCTGTCATACACTCTCACCTCATGTATTATTCTCAGTACACGCATTTCTACACCATATATTCGGCTCCTTTCAATATTTTTCCACGTCCACGTTTCACTCCCATACATCGAAGTTTGTACTAAAATACTCTTGTGTTATCATGTTAGCAGATATCGATACTGTCCGGCTCGAGTATATGTGTGTTTGTGGGTCATTTACTTTGTTTTCTTTTCAATAGTATTTTGGTGCCAACTTTTTTTCATGGGAGCGAAACGTGGACCTGGGAAAAGACTGAGATGAGCCGAATAAATGCTGTAGAAAAGCTTTCTTTGAGAATAGTAACGAATGCACGGAGTGACAATGTATGTTAGAATACGGATTGAAACAATACTGGATTAATGTGAATTTAAGGCTGATTCGCCAAGTAAGGTGAAGTAGAGCACACTGGGATGGTTTAGGCATGAGGAACGAATGAATGAAGAAAAACTATAAAAAAAAAAATTGCAAATGTAAACATAAGATGTGTGAAGAGAAAGCCGAAGAAAGTATGGTTGGATCAAGTGAATTATATTCTGAATGAAGGAAACGTTGAGAGTCAGAGAAATCGTTGAAGATGTATGGAGGTGGACGTAGAAGAGGCTGTAGATGTGTGTTGAGATAAGAAAGTATAACACTCTGCCTTTTCTGCCTACCCCGGAATTGGCGTGATGGTATTTATGTATAATAAAATGAGTATATGTATTTTGTAACATATTTAATCTGTCAATAATAACGGATTTTAGTCCTGAATTAGAGCGCCCTTGAGGGGAGAGTCTCCTCTCTTAACGATACTTTATAAACTGTCCTTTTCTTGTTATTATTGTAGCATATTATGGTAACCATTTAAATGTGTTAAATATATTAAATTATCTTCTTGATGGTCTAATCGTTCCCCATTTCAATGTATGTGAGTGGTGGCAAGTATTAGAATATGTTGAGCAATGACGATTGCAGTGCATAACGCAATTGTCTCCTCTAATTGGATTGCATCTGCCCGTGACGTTCCACCGTCCCGCTGTCTCGAGATCCGGTGTCATTACCAGACGTAGTGGAGTGGCTAAGTACTCGGCTAATTACTAATGCGCTGTGCAATTCATCACCAACCGATTGGCTAATCAGACATATTGATTTTAACTGGCGTCCTCTCATGCTTCAGCTCTTTTTTGATGTTATTACTGAGCTATCAATCACTTGTTGAAATCGATATCAACTGTCATTATCCTAAGAATGGGCGTCTTCTGCATGTTTTTGCTATTTCTCTAAATCTCTAGTTTTGTGACTAACGACTGTTTCAACACTTTTTATAGCAGGGTAAAGGTTTGACTGCCGTTGGTACAGTTTTTTTTTAAAAAGGGGTTTCAATCTAACTTTAACCTAAGACTTTTTAACACCTTTCTGGTTGTTAGAAAAATTTGCAATAAATCCGCCAAATTGTACTAAATATACCCGGTTATGGGTCTGAGACTTGAGTCCCCTGTAGAAGGCATATTCAGAGTTGAAATATTCCACCAGTGTTTCCTTGATCATGCCACAAATATATCAGTGCTGCAGCACTCCAACCCTAAACATGTATAGGATTTGGTTGTGAATGCGAATTGATGTGGACTGGGCATTTGATACGCATGGGTTATCATAGGCTCTCAAAACACGTCTTATACGGGAAAGGAATGAGTAAGCGAAGGGTTGGTGCGCAGAAGAAGCGCTATAAGGATCGAGAGTCACTAACTTTGTGCGGGGCACCTGATGACTGGGAACAGGTGGCTAAGAAACCTGGAAAGGGGAGAGAGCCACCTGCTCCCAGGCTGATGGCGTCTCAACAGCTAGACTTATGAGAAACAGTCAGCTTGCTGTTAACATGCATCAGCATTACCAGGCTACTCAACAAGATCTACATATCTGTGACATCTGCAGGAGGAAGTGCGCATCTAGCTCAAGATCGACGATCGACTACGAGTCCCAGCAACGACAGTATATAACGAAAATGTAAAACAAACCATTTTTTTATTGGAATATATTGTTGGATTGATTTGTATCTGGAACGTTTGTCGATACTTACTGAATTGCAAAGCTGAGACCATCGGCTCCAAGTAACGTATTTGATCTTGATCATCACACCAGATAATGAATGAGATAAATTGGTGACTGGTAATCAAGTTGAGGATCAAACTGTTCTTACATTACTCTTGACAGATTTTACGCGTGCGCATGAAATCGTAACAATTTTTCGATTCGTAAATAATCTACAATAATAAGCAAAACGACAACAGTGTATATTTGCAATTATCTTCGGACACCCTGTTGTGCATCATAATCTACTCTGTCCACAGTGTTTATGGTCCGCTGAACTTTTATCAACACTCTGACAGTAATGCTCACCAATAATTTCACGGGGAATCGGGGCGAGCGATTGGAAATCGGCGCAGAAATATAACAATCTATCGAATTATCATCGTGGCTGCATTTACCGCGACACAGATTTACTCGTAACTTCACCGAGTTTCAACCGATTCGCGGTGGTAACTCTACCATACAGTATTTCCAGCATTTGGCAGTCAATTTGTTACCAACATTCTCCCGAAAAGTAGGAACCAGTTAAATGAGAGATATATATCCATTTGAATATTATTGTAAATGGAGCTTACGTCCTAATAAGCACTAGGCGTAGAGACTTCTTGACTTAAGCTAAGCGTTAAGATTTCGTTTCATGTTGATACCCATTTTTTAAAACGGTTGACATGCTTTCTGGTTTTCACATCATACCACTTAAACGTCTTTTTGGTTGGTTGTTAGGTAATGCAACATGTAAAACAATCGCCAGATTGTACTTTATTAATATGCAACGAAAGCTTAATACGATACGAGTAATATAATTTGAACGTATATTTGCAAAAAATACTTAACACATATTTTATTTACTCAATACGAGTAATGTGAAACATTGGATGATCTTGTATGAAATAAACATTTTTTAATATGTAACTGAACCATGAAATTTTAGACCCATTCAACTGAATTGATATACGAGTACTTGCACATAACATACGTGATTGATTTATGTTTTTTTTTAATGTTTACTCGTCAAGTAAAATGAAAATAAAATTTGTGGGTTACGAGTTCAATCCCCGTTGGAACCCAGATTTTTTTAAAGGATTCCAGTCTGATTTTCACTAAAAGCCTCTTGAACATCTTTCTGGTTGGTTGGAAGAGCTTGCCACATGACGATAAGCCCGCCAGGTTGTACAGTATACAACGAAAGTATAATATACTACAAAAATACACACAGTTATACCATCACCCCATGCCCCTTTTTGGGGTAGGAAGAGAAATCAAGTTTACACGCCTTTCTATCCATACAGAAACCTCGTCCATACATACGCCTCGTACACATCCATATTCACGCTTTCCTATTTTTCAAAGTTTTTTCCCTTAGTTAAATTTTCTTTATCTATCTTTTTACAATCTTTCCATTGTCTATTACTTTCTCACTCTCCGGAGGTTTTGTATTTATATTTATATTTCGTTGTATAGAGTACAATCTGGTGGGCGTATAACCATGTGGCAATTTCTTCCAACCAACTAGAAAGATGTTAAAGTGGTCTTAAAGGTGAAAACCAAACTGGAACCCTTTAAAAAAAATGGCTTTCAGCGGGATATTGTACCCAGGCTTTGTACTCAAAAAATATATACGCCGCTCCCAGTCTGGTTCAGAGTTCTTCTGGTAATAATACTCGTTCGCACTAGACGGGTGAGCATGTTGTACTATCAATTCGTTAGCAATTTTTATAGATATCACTCGTAAAACTAGGAATTCTTAAAGCGGGAATTCGTAAATCGCGAAATACGTGTAGCGGTAAAACGACGATGGTCGTAAAAGCGTAAAACGTAAAAGCAACCATACCGATGATAATTCGATCGTCTTTCAAATTATTAGTGTGGTTGCTTGTATCGAGGCCTGGTTGCTACATCGCTGGTAGTTGTTGCTGTCATTAATGTCATTGTACACGGCGTTAATTTTATCAAATCGATTTCACTATCTGCTTTCTGTTCAGTCGACCAAAGTCAAGTTGAAAGTTTCGAATGTGATGGGTCTTAGCGATTCTTTGGCACCGATATTGATTTATTGGTATGATTTATAGCTTTGTTTATCTTTCGAGTCTGCCTTTTTTATGTTGTTTAGATACATTAGAATTGTTCATCAATTTTTCTTGTACAATATAAACCAAATGATAAAAAATTGGAAAAAAGTCATAAAACAGAATAATCAGGAAAAAAATCATCAATAAGAACAGCCACATTTGCTCACTTTATATTCATATGAATATGACTATAGAAGGCCAATCCTCTTTAGCTATACCTTGAATATATTCGCCAAAACACAAGGGTATCTAGAAATTCCACTATACATCATGATAATTTTTTTATTTATGTTGTGTCTGAGAAACGAGTCGCCTCTCTCCATCATGCTTTATCCAAAATCATATTCGCAGCCAGATTAAAATCACTCTTAGTTGATGTTATCCTTCTATTGCTTCTTTAGACGACTTCTTCTATTTGTATCGACTTCCGTTCCAAGTGTCTGGTTTCCCACATATTCAGCATGTTTCAGTTGAACATGTCCATATTTTTTCAATTTCAGCAAATCGGAGCAACTTTCAGTCTACCTCTAACATTCCCTATTTTGTCATAATTGTAGAATTCTACTATTATTTTCCGAAATGCTGACGACTTTGGAAGATAGATCGAACGTTGTAATTAACACACTTAAAGATTTAGCGAAATCAATGGGCTTTAAAAAGTTAACTAAAATGCAAAAATAATGCCTTAACAAGGCGGGTTGAAAATTTATATTGTGGTGATCTAAAAATAGTGTTCTGTCCAAAACGTTTTAACGTAAATTTCCAGTAAGCTAACTCTCAAATATTTGAAAAGTTATGACATCATAATTTCAAAGAAAGATCTATTTTAATATAAGTATTGGCTATGATCGGAGTGTCAGTTGTTCACCCGCTGTATAGTGGTGATAACTTAGCCGCCAGCCGCGCGCATACGCTCCAATCTGCCGGCACGCGCATACCACACGTGTACATCATAACTTTAAAGAACTTTATCAGAATTCATACTTATCTTTATTATCACAAGTACTTGTGAAGGAAGTACTTCCTTTGGTTATGTATTTTGAAATACAAGCTTGGTGACTTGAAGAAATTGCTTTAAAGTAATAAATCAGCATTTTTTTTCATGAAAATGTTAAAATTAAAACAGGCAGCATCCATATTGTATTACATAGTTCCATCTAATGATATATTCTATTTAATACTATAAATTTTAATTAATTCCGTCTAATAATATAATATAAACACTTGTCGAGGGTTTTTGAATAGGCAATCCACCCAAACTAAGATGATTTGTGCCACAACTTGTCGCAGTTATATGATAAATCACTTAATTGACTAAGTTATATGTAGTTCATTAATTATCAATATCAATAAAAATACTATTCAACTATAGTACCTACACTAGTATGAATTACTTTGCACTTGGAATATCTGTTGATGACCCTTTCGCCCACTTGCTTCAAGTCAATCGTATCCTTTCAAATCCGCTTCAGAGAGCCAGTCATTAACCTCTCAGCTGGTTTACGCTATACATTCGTCAAAAAATCCATTCGGAGGCGTTGTGGAGGTTTGATATCGGGTGATTCATGGGAGCGAGTCCTGCTTCACGCAATCATTGCAGTAATGAGGTCGAGCAAGACGCAAGACGGTGTAAATTACTTTAAGATCTGTTAGTTTATAATATTATCGGACCAGATGTCAGTAGACTCCCGCGAACATAAACAACTGCTTATACATAATTACTGACAAAATTGTAATCGCCGTGATTAGTTGTCCACATTAAGTATTTATAAAAAATACGTTTTGACATCTCACGCGTTCGCTACTCTAGAGTACTGAATGATTTGTACACGCGGATATAATATATTTATTTGGCCTTAAGTTATTTCTGCATACTTTTATATATCTTAACCTGATTTATAATAATCTTGGGGGGGGGGGGTTTATTGGAACATGGCAATCCCTTCCAAGTAATCAGACAAATGTACGCAAAGAAAGTTATATGGTCTCGAAAATTATTCAGACTCTTGTTTATTTATACAAAAAGCATGCTTAGTGCCAATGATATTTTAAAGGAAAAGGAGTGTAAAAATATTTGGAAAACTACTTTAGTAATATGTTAGGAGTTTTGGAAAATAAATTCAGATAGTGGACTGTAAATTAGTTTAGAATTAATAATAGCAAATCCCAGAGAATTAATAACAGCAAATCCGAGTTTTAATTCGTTTTAAGCAGCCCTCTTACAAGTAAAATATGTTTTAAGCAGTCCTCTTACAAGTAAAATATGTTTTGAGCAGTCCTCTTACAAGTAAAATGTGTTTTAAGCAGCCCGCTTACAAGTAAAATGTGTTTTAAGCAGCCCTCTTACAAGTACAATAAAATGATTATGTTAAAAATAACCAATTCTCGACCCTATCTTACGAAATTGTGGACTATGAAAATAGGCAATGAATCCGTTTTAGAACGTTAATTTATGTTAAAAGCGAGGAAGATGAACACCTAAAAAAGAATTGAGGAATATTGATTGCTGGATATTTTTTTTACCCTGGTAAAATCAAAAGTATGAGAAACAGAAATACATGTATAACGGAATATATGGATACATGCTCGTAATTTACAATTGACATCGTTGTAATGTAAAGGCGAACCGTATAGTACAAACGCATACATAACAATTTAAAAAGCCCTCCATTTGTGGATGTAGAGAACCGTTTCACTTGGTAAGGCCTGTGATGATTTGGTCTCATTTATAAATCGAAAATTAATTTGTCCTTAACACTGAAACACAACCGAAACATACACATTCTGCATTTACATCCTTACATATACTTAAATTCTAAGATATCCCACACAACAAATTAGCCGCATCCATCATAATCTCAACAACCACACCAACATTTTCAACGACTTCTCATCACACATTTTACGTTCGCATTCACTTCACTCACATGCCCTGTATATGGATTTAGTTGTATATGATGTATTTAATTTACTCAATAATTCCAGATTTTTTTTAAATTCTGTTTTAATCACTCAATTCTATATTGACGACAAACACATTATCACGCCATTTCCCTGCCGGGGCAGGAAAAGACTAGAGAGCCAAACTTTCCTATTTCGACTTACATTGTTCACATCTTCTACACCCATACACCACATACAAAGACGATTTTTCTGACATTCTTCGTTTCCTCTTTTAAAATATAATTCATTAGATCCAACCATACTTTTCTTGGTCTTTCTCTACCATGCCTTATAATTATAATAAAATGATAATTTATGTAACACTGTTTGGAGGACTCATCTCAATGTCCTTCCACTCACACATTTGCACTATATATTCGTATTTGTTTTGTTATTTCTTCATTCAGTCGTTTTACATGCCCAAACTATCTCAGAGTGGTCTTCTTCATTTTACTCAAAATATTAACCTTACGTTCACATTGACTTATACAAACGATAGTTTACTAATATTGCAATTTTTCCCCCTTTGTTTCAGGTAAGAGACTTCACATTTTGTTACTCCGCTTTTTGACTACGTCTATAAATCGTGAGTATATTCATCAAATTATCACAAAATAATAATGAATATTTCGTGCATATACTAAATTTCACGATGTTGTGTTAACCAATTCGGAGTCAAAACGATGATTATAACCACCTACGTAAGATCTCACTCACACAATCTGTTAATATTTTTCTCACGTATTTCACATTATATTCGTGTATTTAGGGACTCGTTATCAATAGGCTATTTTGTGTTCTTTTTAGGTAGATTTCGAGTGCAACCTATTGCATGAGGCAGCAGGCAACCTATACGCAATTAAGTGCCATTTTTTAAGCATTGTACACTCCGCGTGCCACTGACGGGTCGAGGAATTTTTCATGGGGGGAGGGGATTTTTTGAAGAAAAACTTATCTTTAAGAAATTGAATATTTATTTCATTACTATTATGTTACTTGATTATAATTCAAATTATTTACATGGCCCCATGCGCAATATAAATTGGAAGCCCTGTTCAAAATTAAAGTGAAATTATGCGCAGTAATATTTTTTTATTTTCTCCCTCACAAACTGATAACATCTTTTAAGAAAATGAGCCGCGTATCGAGATTTTTTTAATGTTACCCCAAAAGCTAATAATTTCGTGTAAGAAAACGAGCCGTTTTGTATAAGAAATTGTGCGCGTAATTTGTTAAAGTACGGAAGAATACAATTATTGGTTATTCTTTATGCCGTGCCACCAAAAAACCTTCCGTATGCCACCTAGTGGCACGCGTGCCATAGGTTGCTGATAGCTGGCATAGGGTATCATGTTCCAACTTTCGGAAGATTTTAATGCGCTTTCCTCGATCATGATCAGAAGAGTTCGAAACTACCCTCTGTTAAAAAGTTCTTTATATTCAATTATTACCGGCATATAATGAATTGTTACAATAGAATGATTCAATTTGATTTTGAGAAATGGTAGTGTACTTACAGGGTACCATAAAATGGACAATTTCACACATAGACGAAATTTACCTGATTCTTGCTGTCAGTGCCGAGAGAGCTTTTTTATTTTCATATATGGTATACTAAAACAAACATAAAACTAAATAACGTGGCACAGTTTGTGTAACTTCCACTATACGAGTATATACCATAAATGATAATATATGACAGAATACGGAATAAAAGGATTAAGGATATGCGCGAAATTAAGGCTGATGCATCAGATAAGGTGATGAATAGCACTCTTGAGATGGTTTGGGCACGTAAAACGAATGATTGAAGAAATACCATTATACAGTGCAAATGTAAGTGAATGGTGTGGTCGAGGATGACCAAGGAAAGTATTATCGGATAAAGTTTAAAGAAGGAAATATCAAAAGTCGGAGTCAAAGCTATATCAGAATGATGTGTATGGATGTAGAAGAGGTGGGAAATGTTTCGCGATCCTTTTCAATTTATTCCAAAGAACTTAATCTCAATCTCAAAGCTCAAATCTGTTCATTATCTCCTACGCCCAAGATTATAAGTGTGTTATCTTTATTTTTTATCTCCTACACCCAAGATTATAAGTGTGTTATCTTTATTTTTTATCTCCTACGCCCAAGATTATAAGTGTGTTATCTTTATTTTTTATCTCCTACGCCCAAGATTATAAGTGTGTTATCTTTATTTTTTATCTCCTACGCCCAAGATTATAAGTGTGTTATCTTTATTTTTTATCTCCTACGCCCAAGATTGTAAGTGTGTTATCTTTATTTTTTATCGCAATTTAATAAACAATGTTCTCATTACATACAGCAAAATACCACAGATATTTTATTTCTTAGATCACAAACCGCTTTGTTGAGGTAAATTGAAGATATAGGTCAGGATATTTATGTGATATACTGCTTTCTGATTAGCTATGCCATGGATTATATGCTATTTCCTCTGAAGTGTCGGTTAACTAACAACATTTAAATTATTTAAGACATAGTTTGATTTATTTTTTATCAAATCAATCCGCTCTTGCATTGAATTAGGTCGCTAAACACTCTATAGGAGTAAGTTGATTGACCAAATAGTTTCCGCTTGTTTTACCTTATCTAATTGCATGTCAAAGTAATATAAGTTTATCGCAAAGTGCTCCCTGTAATTTTCCTGAAAAATGTGTCATCGACAACGAACATAATATATAGCGGGAAATGCATAGGAATAATCTAAGATGCAGGTGCCAGCATTAAAACGATATCGAGCGACGTCAGAATGGCTTTACGATTTGACCTGCTTAACAGCGCAGGCAATATTGAATGGGACCTGATCGAAGGCCCCCTCGCCACTTGGCTAAGTCGTGCATTCCACTTTACTAATGCATCGGTCACTTTGTAGGCTTTCTTATTCTATTCATTTCTTCACAGCTGGCTGGTTAATCGATATGAAAATTAAGTATTCATTTGAGATAAAATTATATGGCCATTATCGCAATCACCTGAATTTTGTTGTACCACTATATTCTTTGAGCCATTTGTAAAAAAGCATATTTACCTTTGCAGTATTTTTTATAAACGATTTAACAGTTCTAAATAATGATTATGTATATATTTGTGTGCTCTGAGGCAAACCTGGAACTTTGTATATCATTCGATCATATTTTGAAATTATACTGAAGCTTGAAAAATACAGTTTTGGGTCTAAAAATGGGTGTTAAATTACATACGACAAATCTACGCAAAATCTATGTTAATCCGTTTTCATTGGCTTTGTATTTATAAAGAACACATGTACTTTTTTATTGCGATGTGTTTTTAATTACAAATATTTCTTTACATCCCATTAACCGCTTAGTTTTGCATTGTTTGAACTTAATATATTTTGGTGACAATTCAAAAATATCATTTTGTTTACACTCCAGAATGATAGATAGTTGAAGACTTTTTTGATACTATCTGTAATACTTAAAATACAAAGAAGTAAGTTTAAAATGTCAACGTCAAATACCATAAACTCAACTTTCAATTGAATATTCTTTGAAAAATTCAAAATTATTAAAAATATCCTAATTCCCTGTCCCAGTCTAGTAAACAAAGTTAGTCTGCTATCTATCAGTACGCACACACGGTAGACATATGCGAATCTTGTTGCCTGTTCACGTGCGGTAGTATTGCTAACATGTGCGATTACGAACAATTTGTTTCGTGCTAACTCCAGTGTTTTTAAACCTAAGGACTCGATTAATAGGATGAGCCCAGCTACATTTTTCAATATGTTCGAGTTACCAATTCAGATAAGTTGAAGGGTACTTTAAGAATAAATGAAAAAAAGTGCGTGTCCTACAAAAAATACATTTGCTCGGAAAATTGAATGCCGTTTTTGGATCGTCTCTCGTAGCTACTAATAACATCGATCTATCATAAAGATAATTGCATATAGCAATCTAATACCGCGAATAAGATAAACCCACATTTACGCACGTACAAGCCTGTCCAGTATTTAAATGTGTTGCTTCATCAAAGGTGGGGAGATGGATATTGGTTCGGTCTACACCCACACCTCAGTCGAGTTGTTGGGCCATACCGCCTTGCCATCGCAGTCGGAGCAGCCGTCATAAAAGGAGCGAAGAAACCTGTTGTCCGATACGTTTTTGCCTATTCTAATTTGATGGGTTTTCTGTAAACACAACAGACGGACAGGTGTTGGTCGGTTGGTAGTTGGCGTGTGGCGCTCGATGCCACGCTTTGCACATGTTCTTATTGTATAATCAATTACCACACCTACGTCCGAGGAGTTCGGCTTTATTCTCTTCACTGGGACACTGGGTGATTTTGTTGGTTTCATTTCGTGGAAACAGACAGTTTTGTTTTATCTGAACATCAATACAAATAATGTAATCGTATAAGATATCAGTTATGAAAACAATAGAAATGTAAAACACGTTCTTTATTTTGTTTTGCAACTGATAACTTATTGATTGCTAAGCAATCAGTTGCAAAAAAGTCCAACTAAATAAAGTTATCAGTAATGTACAAAAAACTATCAACTTCTTATTCTTCCCAGTGTTATGTCAGGTCCCCCCAACGTTGAATATCACTTGAGAGTAAACATCTTTGTCCCCGGCAGCCCGAAAAAGATCCCCAACGCCCCTTATGCCAGTCCAATCACATATATTGCGGAGCCAGGAGATTTGCCACCTGCCAACAACTCTTCGGCCTTCTATTTTGCCTTGGATGATCAGGTGCAGTAATTTGTACTTTGCTCCTCTAAGTACATGACCCAAGCAGGACACCTTTCGGTTTTTAATATTAGTCAGCAATTCTCTATCAACTTTGGCTCTTTGAAGAACCCTTGTGTTGCTGACCATATCCGTCCAAACTATCAACAATATTAAAAAAATCAATTAAGTACAAAAAGCTATCAACAATATATTAAAAAGCTATCGATGATAAAAAAAGTTATAAATAATGTATTGTACAAAAAACCATCAACAATATAAAAAAAACTATCGACAGTATGAAAAAAAAGCTTTCAAGAATTAAAAAAGCTGTCAACAATGCTTCAAAAACATTATAAGTGTGAGTAAAATATTCTTACGAACCGTTAAAATGACCTGACTTTTTCTTAACTTTTAATTGAAATTGTGGTATCAACCACAAAACTCCATCCAGCCTATTCAAAATCTCTGCTAGCGGTAATCGATCAATTTTTTTTGCTGTCTTCTGTTTCTCTTTCTGTCTGATAGTTATTAGGATTTCATCTTGGTTTTTTCTGCTTTGGTTATTACCGATGGCAAAATAACCTATTATTACTAATGGTTTAAATATTCATATTAACTCAGTTCTTGAAATGGGATGATACGTTACATTCATATAACAAATAAATTTTGAACCAATTTGAGTTGCATTCGTCAATTTCTGGAACACGTAATTATTAAACAGTTTTATTATAATTATATTTATGTTACATACCATCACACCATGTTCCCTTTAGGGTAGGCAGAGATTACCTAAATGTCAAGAATTCTGTATTTCAACGTAACCATCCATAGACAACAAGATCCTTATCACTGTTTCTAAATGTGCAATATAAAGCTTTCTCAAATTCAGCAATATCCTGAGAAAAGAAGCTTTAGTGTGTATTCGAGTATTTAAATAGTAAATGGCTTTCATTCTGCTGGTAATGCATCATCACATACATCCTCGTACCGCCAAGTAGTTCATGACTGGACATCGTGACTTTAATGATAACACTTGATGTCTCCCCTGCATCCGTCTCTGCACTCCGCTTTTCGAAAAAAAAAACCAGTTGTTAAAGATAGTTATATTGTGTCTTTCACTTGGTCAGTCCAACCCATTAGGACTCTTCCTCTTGTGCTAGTTTGGTCTATGAGTTTCAGAGCTTATTCTATGAGTTTCAGCGCCCTTTTGAAAACCATTTTCTGTATACACGTTTACCTTATGCTCAAAACGCCAAAATCTGAGGTTAACATATGAATGGTTGAATTAAAATAGGCTCTAAGTACCAAAAAAAACAAAAAAAAACTAAGTATACAGGTTCGTTCTATATGTCATATATAATGAAACTGCATACTTAGTTTTTTTTGTTTTTTATTTTGATACTCAGTGCCTATTTTAATTCAACCATTCATATCATTTTCCAGCACTGGATTTAACCATTTTCGTTGGCCTTATGCTCAAAACGCACAATATCTGAGGTCAACATATCATTTTCCAGCACTGGATTTAACCATTTTCGTTTAATAATACATATTTATATTCACATCCAACTAATATCACCAACCGCGTTTGATGAATATGGCGAATAATAATTCCAATATCAATTTACCAGAAGGAGTTTTATAGAGGCTAATCAGCGGCATATCATCTGGCCAAACCGAATGCTATGCGGTGTGTGGTGCGGTGCGGTGCGGTGATGGCTTGATCACCATTCTCTTACATAATTGCTATTATGCATGTTATGATCAACTTTTTTGTAGTTTGCCCATACGTCAGTGGCGTGTGTATGTCTTATGTGTATTAGACAACGTCTTCGATTGGTAAGGGCGAAATATTGACTGAATTCCAGAATCTAGAACTGCCAAACAGTAACATTTTTTGGCGAACTTACGATCGTCAGAAACAAAAACGGGGTTACCAAAAAAAAATACATTTTACAATTATATCGGCGCGCAAAGCACTTAATATATAAAGACAGTTTTTGAATTGTATAGTATTACACTTTCGTTGTATACATTACAATCTGGCGTTGATTGCCATTTGACAATCACTTTCAACTAATAAGAAATATGTTCCAGAAGCCGTTAGTGAAAACGAGTATTGGAACCATTTTCAATATAAATCGTGTACGAACTGTCACCCAACAAGTGGTGAGGCAGTTTGGCTAATTATTTGTTATAAAATATGCATTTCTAAATAATAAATCATTAAAAAAACATGGAGATCTAACCTGCAACTCCGAGGTTGAAGAGCAGAGTCTTACTAATTGGGCTACGGAGGTCGCCGGTTTTTGGCTAAAGTGAGTTGATAACATTTTTAAAGTTTACCTGTTTGTTTCTTAAATCAAATTACTTTTTCATTTTCGAAAAATAAAAGCGATTGTACCTTACATAACGGGATAAATTGAAATAAATTAAAATATAATTACCTTAACATGGAAAAAACTTGCTAAGATTGTTTTAATATCTCCAAAAATATTAGACATGTTTTTTAATAATGTTAGGCTTCATTGTATGTTCTGCTTTTGCAATGTCTTAAAATAATGCGTTCATGTTTTCAAAATATCTTTTGTTCATTTAAGATTTTTTCCCTAACAATGACGACACGTTTTATAACATGATTTTGCTTTCTTCAGATTCGTTTAAGTAGGATATTTTGAAACAAATTTAATGCTGCAATAATATTGACGATCTCCGTGGATTAGTTGGGAAGACTCGGGGGTTGCTGATTTGATTCTCGTTGTAACGCAGATTTAAAAAAAATAAAGGGATCCATTCTTGTTTTTACTTGAGGTATTCTTAACATTTCTGTGTTGGTTGGAATATATTACCACATTGCAATAAAACCGCCAGATTCCAACGTGTATAATACAATATAATTCAGTTTTTCCAGACGTAACATCCTAATTAGGGCTATTGTACACCAATACATAAAAAGGTGACCTCCGTAGCTTAGGGGAAAGATTCTTGATTTCCACCAGGAGGCTTCAGTTTAGATTATCGATGGTACTGAAAAAAATGGTGCCAGTCTGATAGAGTTCATCTCGGAAACGCCGAGCGGTAGTGTTGGCCAGCACGTTCAACGACGAACCGCGAGTTCTGCGCCTATACTAGAGGTTCTAAACTCGAAGGCTCGCTTACTGGGACTGAATACATTATTGTCTTTCGGCCACGCTCTACAATATGTGCGATACACTAATTCGGATATATTGAAGGGTACCTTATGTAAATTATTTTTTTTAAATAAATAGCACCTTTTTATTATATTCATTTTTGTTCTTCATTTCTATATATTTTGCACAATGCCAACTTTTAGTGCAGTTTTTGTTTGCAAATATTATTTCTTACAAGAATAAAAAAAATATTTCATTAAAATTGTTACGCATTTCTTGAGACGGCACTGTGTGTTGTAATACGAGTATACTCTGACACGGATTTTGATCTGTCTCGGATAATGTGAACATTTTGTGTCTAGGTGATGTAACTTGCCCGGATGCTGTCTATAAAGATCATCGATATGTATATCTGAATAAATACAGCTTCAGCTGTGTAACGCAGGAAAGATCAGAGCGCTCGCTTCTTGATATGATTTTATGATGAATAAACAAAATGACTTTTAATAGGTCGACTTAATCCATTAAAATATATTTTATCATGGTACCGTGGAGACAGTATTTTTTTCGGCCCCAGTAATCGAGCCTTCAGACTAATAACCTCTGGAGCATGCACGGAACTCGCGGCTCATTATTGAACGTGTTTTTTTTATTTTATCTTTTGGGTACTACCAGAAATCGAGCCCCAAACCCCCGGGTGAAAGTCAAGAATTTTACCACTAGTTACGAGGTACAAGAATGTCATGTACAAAAGCGCAATGAAAAGTAACACAGTATGTTAAATAGTACCTTATTTTGCGAATATCGCGCTTTACATAAATTTATACAATGGTTTTAATACCATGTTCTGTTTCGTGAACATTGATAAGATCCTCTCTTTTTCAAATGTCTTATTTTTCCATCCAATTCTGCCATAGCGCATATATTTTTATTTTATAAACTACATTTCTAAGAAGTTGGTTATAACATTAATAACATTGGCTTGGACAAGGCACTCTTCTATGCAGCATCCTACACAAAAGTATATACGGCCTGCGTTACATTGCATTACGGTACTATACCAGCAGCTCTCCTTGACACTTTGCTGTTCACTGTTTTATGTGCATTGATCGACTCCTGGGCCGCACCATCAGCGCTTGATTTAGACTGACGTGTGAATGGGACGTGGGGAGACCAGACCAGGCCCTCTGCATAATTCATATTGTTTCATATTCTGCATCCTTGTTGCAGTAAATGTGGGCAGACTCAACTTTTTGATGTTGTAGTTCTTCGTTGTCTTCTTATGATATACTCTAGAGTCAGATATATTTTTCTATTTTCCTGTCGAGCTATGCAAAAGGACAGAACGTCAAAATTCCTATCACGACTAACCTCCATGATCTTCTCAATATATTCTCATAGATTTTTTGATTTTCTCTTCTTACTTTAAAAATTTCATTCATTTGGTCCAACTACACTTTTCTCGGGCGTCCTGTACATGACTTACGCTGGCATTTTAAAATTGTTTGAGTTCAACATGTCCAACGTGTTCTTTTCACTCTATTTAACAAAGGAGTTTTTATGGCACATTTATTCTTAATAATTCGCGATTTATCCTTACATTTCTTATTCTATCATACATCTACACACCATATATTGTATTGTATTACACTTTTGTTGTATACAGTACAGCCTTGGCATATTCCCATACGTTAATCTCTTCCAACTGACCTAGGAGCATTGAGTGAAAACGAGACTGGAATCCTTTTTCAAAAAATATGGGCTCCAACTGGAATCGAATCCACAAACCCCGGGTTGGTAATCTGGAATCGAATCCACAACAAGCGTCTTACCAACTAAGCTACATTCTTCTTAATGTACTTAAATTTATTATAGTCTTTATCTTATTTTTTTTATTTCTTGGCTAAAACATTTCCAAATTTTACAATAACTGTTTCCTCTCTGAGAAATTTATTGAATTCGATTTATTCATTTCTATTATTGTATCGTGAGAGTGACTTGAATAGGGAAAACGTGCAGGAATATCGATATTCTAGCTTCAATAAACGTCGTTGAATGACCGAGCCAGGATAACGTCCGAGTTATGAAAGCCGCAAGAGACGCTTCCTTTGCAGTATGCTCAATGTTTTCCTTTTGTTAAGTTATCCTTTTCATCAGGACCAGTCTAGGAAATTAAGTGTAATTGGAGAAATGTTTCGTTTTAATAAAAACATATCAGGTTGCATAGACGAGTCGTTGCTAATCAGACCGATCTCGATGCTAAACGCTCTGACCTGGTTAGTGAGAATTTGGTGATGTACAGTTAGTATCGCCATTTTTAAAAATGAAGTGTATGAAGGAGAAAATAATCCAAAAGATTTATATGGTCCTATTTCGAGAAACGTGTCACCCTTAAATCGCCCTATAGGCTGCCAGAGATGATCCAAAAATGTATGTGATTTTCCAAGTTGAGATAGGCAAATGTGACAAAGCGCCAAACTTTCTGATAGCGACATACAGCTTTCGCCTTCTACATTCGTACAATTTCTCACACAGCTTTCGCGATTTCTTTGACTTTTTACATTTTATTCTTTCAAAATATCCATTTAAACCATAGTTTCCCAAACTTTTTCGCCCCGTAGACCGCTTGCCGATTTTTTTTGTTTTCCGTAGACCCCCTGCCTGCCTAATATTGAATTTTCCTAAACTTATTAACTTCAAATGTATTTTTGACAGCTGATACAGTTCTGTTCACCTTGATATGGTTTTTTTATAGAGTGGACAATTGTAAAAAAATTAAAACATGTACCTACAATTTTTATTCATACTTTTATTGAAAAGACTCAAAATTCAAGTAAATATTTGGCTTTGGAACTAAACAAATCAAAACCTAGTAAAATTCTTCCATGAAATTAATACACAAATAATACTGTTAATGAGAGGGATAAACCTGATGCTCTGATAGCAATGGTTCAATATTTGGCTTCAAATTAGTAAGGTATAGCTTTAAATCTCCACGTTCAGTGACTTGTACTCGATTTCTTTTTTTCGTAAGAAGATTGTCAACCACCCTAAAACCTCTTTCTACGAGGTATGAAAAAGCTAACAAAACTTTGTTTGCAATAGTCCATAATGCAGGATAAGCAACAGGAATATCTCTGAAGCCAGCCTCAGATATTTTCCATTCCTGGGACCTATCCTGGAAATACTCTCACGGCGATTTCTCTCACGACTCTGCATCCATGTTCAGATTTTACTTATATTGAATAGGCCAGACAGCATGTATAGGAAGCACCCTTTCAGCTCTCCTGTATTCATACCGATATCTCTCAGGTGTGTCCTTCCGCCGCTCTTCAAAACTTCCTGTTTGTGGAAGTCTGGATTTCAAATCCCGTCCGTAGCCCGACATACTTTTGTTAGCCACTCATAGTGTTAACTTGATTTCAATGGTTTTCAATTCGGATTATTCGCCTGTTCAGTAATATATTCTACAAACTGTCTACAAAGGATTGCCATTCTTTAAAAAAATAACCTTTACTAGTTTTAATTATTTTCAATTACTTTTTTTTTCTGTCATTCGTATATTTCTTCATTCGATTTTTTTCTTTCATTCGTGTATTCTTCTCAACATATGCACTTTGTTGAAACTGACATTATGAACATCACAGGCGTAAAACAATATTCTAATATTTATTTATGTAATACTTTATTATATCATGTATTAAATAACTTTGTTGTAAAGTGGTAATCTCTTTCAACCAACCAAAAGTAGAGGGAAAAACTTTCAAAAAAGAATATTTAACAATGTCATCGATGGCGAGGAAGGAAGAGAGGGAAATTAGAAAAAAAAATCCAGGAAAACACGTTGTCACTGAAGGGAGATAAAATGTTTTTTAATTCGCTTTTTGAGATAACAATTAGGTCTTCGAACCAAGTATATCTAAGATAGTACGTAAATCAATATAACTGCATTGGTGGAAAAATTATCAATATTCTTCATTTAATATTTATCGTATTCATCAACTGTTATAAATAATAAGTTTCTCGTCTTCGGACGTAGCAGCAGCCAATATTCTCCACAATTTGGGAGAAGGGTTGGAGTTAGTTGGATGACGTATTGAGGATCCCGCCTGCCGACTAGATACGTATTAAGCGTCCATCTTACATCATCTTTTGCGGTTCACTCAGCTCGACTTTGGATCGATCTTCATGACTCAATCAGATGTGCTACGAGTACATCTTTTTTGATTTTCAAGAATAAACTAAAGAAGCATTATTTATCTCAAAATATAACTCTCCCTCGATTCCCATACAATCCCTATTATTATCCCCATTTTCCTCTTGATTTATCTTTTATTTAATTTTTTTTAATCAAATATTTTATTCATACACCATGTCAAAGATACGATCATGGATACCAATAATAATTATGAAATAAAAGCTGGTCGATTGGAAGAAATTACTTTAAAACAAAAAAATCGCCACATGTAATTTACATGAAAGTGTTAAATAAATAAATAATAAACCAATATTATTATTGGTAGATTCGCAGTCTCGGCCAAAAGTAGTGTCGGGATAAGGACCTGCCTGGATATAAGGACCTGCCTGGATATAGCATCGCTGTGTTTTTTGTCGGAACTTATAGGGTGACAGTGATGAATAATATGTTTATCGAATGACAAACTGGTTTCTTCTTGGTCGTTCCCTTAATTCTAAGGATCTTGATCATCATGGTCACCAACGATCCCTTTCCAGTACAAGCGATATCTTGCTCTATATTATAGTGCTTCTTGTAATAAGCAACCCGCGGCTTTTTCACCTGCTCACTCCATTGAATAGGTGCTCGGTCACCTCTCCTCCTTTTGCCCTTTTGAACACTTCTTCTTTCTTCTTGCACACAGCACAGAGAGACGCGTCTCAACCCCAAATTTTTATTATGTAGTCCAAGAAAACTCGTATACCTCAAAAAACGGTAACATTTTAGTTTGTATGCATAATACCTTTGTATACTTTGTCCTAGATTTTAATTCAAAGTGATTCGTCTTATTTCCGAACCATTAATTTAACTTGTTCCAAAGGTTATGATGATTGACATAATGGTTATGTTATACTTATTGTACATTACAGTGTATACTGAGCCGTTTCTCTTCTCACTTGGATTGGCACAGCCGTACTATTTCGCGATAATCAAATGCCATTTCTACGGTAGGTTTCCAGTTTACAATGGGACCGACACAAAAGACCGTCCCGATCTGATGCTGATGGAAATGCCGTGGCTTTTGCCATTTCTGCGCCTTCCCCGCGATTGCTGAACCGGCAAATGTGGTGCAACGTTAGAAGAACATCCACGCTCGTGACTGATGACACCTTGTAAGGTGGGAAATTCGTGTAAACTTTTGAATTGTTTACGTACTTTTGATTGATCGTAGATATAACATATAGTGTTTCTTTTTGTAATATATATTTTTCTTTTTCTTTACATAATATACATGATCGATATCATAGGTAATCTTATACCCTCGAGCACTAGGAGGATAAAGTGTTGTGTCGTACGAGGGGAGTAGCACAGCGCGGGGTTCGAACCGACGACCTTCCGCACGGAAGTCCAGTGCGTTACCTCGCGGTCATGCACCTCGACTATATTCAACTTATATTATTGTATTACTTCATTATTTTAGTATATCCAACCAACCAGATAGATGTTCAGTCATTCATCTGCACTCCCATCCTGAATGGTTCATGTCTTTAAAACTCAGACTATCTTCTTTCCATTCCCCTTTCTTATCCGCCTTTATCGGTACTTCAGCCCAAAGTAGTCGTCTCTCTTTAGTATCATGATCTTCCAATTGGTCATTTTCGTAGACGAGTCGTCAAGTAAACTCGTTTTGGCAAATAATCTGGAAACATTCTTAATATGTACCTCAGCTAATCTGGAAACATTCTTAATATGTACCTCAGCTAATCTGGAAACATTCTTAATATGTACCTCAGCTAATCTGGAAACATTCTTAATATGTACCTCAGCTAATCTGGAAACATTCTTAATATGCCCCTCAGCTAATCTGGAAACATTTTTAATATGTACCTCAGCTAATCTGGAAACTTTCTTAATATGTACCTCAGCCGCCTCATCTGAAATTTCTCGATATAATGAACCAATAGCTCTATATTTAAGATCACGCCTATTTAGTAATTTCTTATTTATCCTTTCGCGTAGTAATTTGAGATTTATTATTTCTGTCACCTATTTTATTAATCTGACCCTCTCCACTAGGACCCATTGTTCGTGACAGTGCGCTTTTGTTAGTCTGTAAACCGTTTTACAGGCCGTCATTTTAGATTTGTACTAAGTTCTTCTTTCATAAATTAAGGGATATCATAGCGAATGTCATAAAATACATGTGCACGTATATAAAAGATGTCATATAAGGCTTATATGTGAAAAGCAGAACTTGGACAATTTTATTTTGTGGGTGGCTGTCGGGAATTAAGTATTCTACTAATAATAGGATATAAATTTTAAAAACTTTTGACAGGTTATATATTAGTTATAAAGTATTCAAGTTATAACTTATTTTTGCTATTCACAAAAACATACAAGTTTGTTAAAGTCCAGTCCGTTTTTCTTTAAATTTTGCAATAAAAACATAAAAAAACTAAATTCGCTTCTTTTCACGTAAAAATTGAATCAATAAATCTGAAATTGAGCATATTTAAGACGAGTAGTTTTCAAATTTATACTTTAAATTTTCGTTTTTTAACTTACAAAAGTATCAACCCTTTTTCAACAACACAAAAAAAACGACTCAGTTTATAGCATCTTTTTTCACAATCAACGGGGTCAGCGCATCGTCATTTATTTTGGTCAACATCGTGTGATTACCATAATCCATGTGTCTATTATTTTGCATATCAAAATCAGCAGGGTTGAGCGCGTCGTAATTAACATCGTGTGATAACTCAAAATATGTGTCTTTATTTTGCATATCACAATCAACACGGCCAAGCGCGTCGTCATTTGTGTTGGTCAACATCGTGTGACAACACAAACTATGCGTCTTTATTTTGCATATCACAATCGACAAGGTCAGCGCATCACCATTTGTGTTGATCAACATCGTGTGATATTGTTTTTTTTTTAAGAATATATGTAACCTAAGTCATAGGTTTCCTTATACCCCCGAACACTAGGCGGAAATAATGCCTGTGTCATTCGAGGGAAGTAGCACAGCGCGGAGTTCGAACTGACGACCTTCTGCACGGTAGTCCTGTGTGTTACACGCGACCATGCATCTCAATGTGCTTTTATATTTTTAAGATTGTATTGGAACTAACCAATAATCTCACTGTCTTTTATATTTATTTTATCAAACTGTTAAGAACTAAATAAAAATAATACCGTGAAACTTAAGTTTTTAATCCTCTCCTAACCATTTCCGAAATTCACCATTTTTCTCTCTCCCTCTCCTCCTCTTTCTCTTACTTTAATGCCCTATGAATGTAGGAAGCATTTTCTTTCTCACTCTGCATAGCTTCTCCACTTTATTTCCTCCAGATTTTCTTTCTAATAACCCTAAGGGTTACTTAAAGTATGTCCCAGCCAGCTCGATCGAGATTTATCTATATGGAGCTCAATATATGTATTTTTAAATAACTAGAGTGCGTCGCGAGATAAATGCATATAGGAGAATAATTGGTATTCGCTAAACATAACAGACCATCGAGTTATTTATTAATTTCCCGCCCGGCGCGAGGAAACGACAGTTCCGCCGCCGGTAGACCGCCGCGCCGCCCGCCCCGTCCCCACGGTCAATTATACAAGGTGGCGCAAATGTCACCACTCTATTGGAAGATGTTGCCATTTTTTTAAATTTTTATCTGACATTATTTTGATAACAGTTGTGTAACACATTAATGCAAAATAAACTGTGTACTTATTTGCATTGACGTAACACATTAATGCAAATAAGTACACAGTTAAAAAATATTCCTAAGTTATTACTAATTGTATTCATATTTATGCGGCGTGCACTGGTCACCGAGATCAACCAATCGAACGGTCCCGAACACATTTATGTTATTTGAAAACCAAAATGTACAGCTGGAACAGTTCAAAGGCACCCTCCGTGGCCTAGTTGGCAAGACGCTTGTCTTTTAAACCGGGGGTTACGGGTTCGATTTCCGTTGGAACCCGTTTAATTTTAAAACGGGTTCCAGTTGGGTTTTCACTTTTTTAACATTTTTATGGTTGGTTGGAAGACATTGTTATATGACAATAAACCCGCAAGTTTGTACTATATACAAGGAAAGTGTAATCAAATCATACGAAAAGATGAAATATTGAACAAGAGCCCAAGCTCATAAAAAAAACCACATCGTTTTTTATCACACTTTCGTTATATACAATACATCTGGGTGGCTTAGTGAGATGTGGCAAACTCTTCCAACCAATCAAAAAGATGCTCAAGAGTCCTTAAATGAACACCAGACTGGAACTTTAAAAAAAACCTGGGTTCCAGCGAGAATCAAACCCGCAACCTCTGGGCTAGAAGTCAGGCGTCTTATCAACTAGGCTACGGAGGCCGTCATATTTATACAGTGGCTAGATATTTTTTTTAAATATTCGTAAAATATATAAAGAACAAATTAAACATGAAAAATCCATTACTTTTCATTATTGTGTGGACATTTGCCCACCCTGTACTGCGGCATTATCACGTCGCGATCAGACTGTGATCGTATTTGATGCATCGCGGTCATTCCGACGCGATTATTGCGCCGCGCACCCTAATGAGGATAAAGCCCTGATATAACTTATTTGTTTAAAACTACGGACAGCGTATGAGATTGAAGCTTGTCATTAAAGCTCTTACGGCCAGAAAGTAATTGGGTAGTCCAATAGTTTGGATAAACTCATGAGGTACTGAGTGCAAAAAAATACAATGTCTGTCTTCGTACAGGGGGTGACAGTAATTGTTCTTGCCAACCTAACAATTGCACGTCAATGCAGGGTTGAAGAAAAGTGCGAGTGGGTTAACTGCTGAAGGTGAATATCACCTATCCTCGCAGGCTCGAGTCGTCGTCGCTACTATTATTTTTACACTCATGTGTGTCATCACCGTAAGAAGAGTTTCTTTGGTATATTCCTTCTCCATCACTACGTGACGTCGCGCTCATAATGAATAAAGAAAATGTCGTTATTGTAGTGTAGATTGGTCTGAATGGGGACTTATTTTGTACCCCATAACAGCGTGAATGATGGTGGGATCGAACTGAACTGTAGTGTTCAATATGGCGAGTTTATTGTTAAGAATCAATTTCTTCCAACCAACTGTACAGTTGTTTTACAAAAAATTTAATGAAAGGTGGGAATTCTGGATTTAGAAAAAAATACTTCTGCAATTAATAAAAGGAATATTTCATATTTCGCAGTTTCGAGAGCAAACTTTCCTCAAGGACACTCTAACTAGGGACTCGAACACACTATTATTAAACAAATTACGTCTGGCAGCTTTATCAGCTTCCGAACCAATAATGTATAACACTTTCTTTGTATACAGTACAACCATGTGGGAGTATTGCCATCTGGCAATCTCTTCCAACCTACCAGAAATATATTTATGAGGCCTTGAGTGAAAACTTTTTTTTTTAAATCAGAGTTCTAGCGGGAATCGAACACGCAACCCAGGTCGGAGAGGCTTCTTACCAACTAGGCCATGGAGGTCGTCAAATACCATAATAGAGCTTGCATAATGATTTTTAGACTCGCAAGAAATAATAACGAACATCTTAAAATTACGTAAATATATTCTTGAGAAAGTCAAGAAGTAATAAATTATAACCAAACAGTTGTTAAATACGCGGTAAGGTTAGATAACTTATTCGTATTGGTAACTATTAAGTAGCACCATCACAATATTTTACTTAGGTGCTCGTGTATCATTACTGAAGCTTGAAAATCAGCTGTGACCGTTTTGCTTTTATTCAGCTGTTTGAGTAGCATGCTACTAAAGCTTCAAAGTCATCTGTGACAGTGCTACTTTTACTCAGCATGTTCCTTAAGCTTGAAAATCATTTATGACAGTGCTACTTTTACTCAGCATGTTCTTTAAGCTTGAAAATCATTTGTGACAGTGCTACTTTTACTCAGCATGTTCCTTAAGCTTGAAAATCATTTATGACAGTGCTACTTTTACTCAGCATGTTCCTTAAGCTTGAAAATCATTTGTGACAGTGCTACTTTTACTCAGCATGTTCCTTAAGCTTGAAAATCATTTGTGACAGTGCTACTTTTACTCAGCATGTTCCTTAAGCTTGAAAATCATTTGTGACAGTGCTACTTTTACTCAGCATGTTCCTTAAGCTTGAAAATCATTTATGACAGTGCTACTTTTACTCAGCATGTTCCTTAAGCTTGAAAATCATTTGTGACAGTGCTACTTTTACTCAGCATGTTCCTTAAGCTTGAAAATCATTTATGACAGTGCTACTTTTACTCAGCATGTTCCTTAAGCTTGAAAATCATTTGTGACAGTGCTACTTTTACTCAGCATGTTCCTTAAGCTTGAAAATCATTTATGACAGTGCTACTTTTACTCTGCATATTTCTTAAGCTTGAAAATCGTCTGCGACAGTACCACTTTTCAAAATATTTTAAAATACACTCGATTTATTTATTTTTGTCCTAAAACGTGTTTTTGTCCTTAAAAAAGTGTAGTGAAAAGAGATTAAAATTTATTGACGATAAAACAAAATAGATTTTCTCTAATCAAAGAATCCAAGAGAATACAGATACAGAATTCTCGATGTTTATGCATCATAACATATACTAATATTGAGTGTGGTTATTTTTTGTGTGTGGTCGTTTATATTTTTTTCTCTATTGTTTATTTAACTGAAAAAATGAAAATCTCATTTCTAGAGTAATTGCTTTTTAATGTACTTTTCAATGACGAGAGTATTTAATATACTGACGTGATAAGCTGATTCTTTATGACAGGATTTCCTAGTTAGTCGGCCAGCAGGTCTTCGATATCAGAGCGTAGAAATTTAACATGATGATGGATGGGTAATATGTTTATTTTATATGATTGTTGAAGTGTTTGTCTTTAAATTGCTACTTTGTTATTATCAGGTTGATGAGAATGTGCAGTGGGGTTTTGGTTTTATGTAATCAAAAATCGGAAAGAAGTATTGATTTATTTTTTCATGCTAAATAACCACAGTGAGATATAGGCAAAAACCTAGTTTGCTGGGGATACGACAAATGAAAGGCAACAAACCCAGATCCTTTAAAATTGTATGTCCAAATTAAATTACCTGTTGTATTAATCATCATTGAAAAACTTGACATTAATCTTGAGGAAAACCATTTAGACAGTCGATCGGAGCGTGGTTGTTATTGCGCAAGGATTTTCAGTACTTGGGCTTTCAGGATGAATGACGTGTGGAAAATATTTGTGTGGGCTCTTGAGTGTGGGTTTCTTCTTGTTGTTTTGTATTTTTGTTTTTATTTTTGTTCTTATGATTGTGTGCGGTATATTATGGGATGAACATTTTTGGTCTTTCTGGAGTGATGATGTGTGAGGAGATTGATTTCGCATGATGTTTCCAGTTGTAATTAAGTGTCACTGTTTGTCAAGTTGATGAGAACGTGCAACGGGGTTTTGTTTTTGTGTAGTAAAAAATCGGATATTTTTTCATGCTTAATATCCTCAGTGAAATACAGGCAAAAACCTAGTTTACTGGGGATGCGACAAATGAAAGACAACAAACCCAAATCCATTAAAATTGTATGTCCAAATTAAATTACCTGTTGTTTTTTCGCAAATTATGTATATTTCTTGTCATGTGTAATAATAAATAAATAAATAAATAAAAAACTTGAAAATGTGATGCCTGAAAATAGCAATGTATAATATAACATGAGATATGATAAGTAATGTACGTTATGATAATTAAGGACATGCCCGCAAAATATTTTCCTCTAACGCGGATAATACAGCAAGGTAAACAAAGGGCAGCTAATCAGCAGGCAGATTGTGTACCTAATACTTTCAAGAGGGGCTTGAAAAAACTCATGACAGCAATGTCAGCTCTTCCGGCTTTGTTGCACCCTTTCAGTGGGCGGGTAATCATTTCAGGAGAGGGCTGTTGATTTCAGCTTAGGGCTGTTGATTTCAGCTTAGGGCTGCACTAATATCTAGATGAAAGAACACGTACAGTGGGTGGGTTATTGCGAAGTTTACATAAATTTTGCTGATGGTTGCAACGGAGTTTATTTTTAAATTCCCCAATTATTCGTACTTGAAGAAAATTTTATCATGATGATTTAGTATTCATTTTTCATGTTTCAATGAGCGATTTAAAAATATGTATTTCATTCCCGATTTGCGTTTACTCTTCATCATCGCTTCCTTCTTGCATCTGTTTTTAATATGTTACTTTCGAACATTCCAGATTGATCTAGGTAATTATAATATATAAATCATTTCGACTGGAACTTCGTATTAGAATATTTTATGATACATTGATTTATTTTTCTACTCATTACATCAATAACCGTGACACGTGTTTCTATCATCTCTCTCAAAGCTCTTCCGCCTGATGAAAGCCTCGAGATAGAAGAAACATGTTTCACAGTGATAAATTTAATTAGTGGAATAACAAAGTAATTTATTATTCACATATTATTTAACGATATGTGATATTTACTGCTAAATATTGTTTAGAAATTTAACACGTTTCGTTTTTTTTTGTTGATTGCTCAAAATTTGCTGAATTCAGTCAACTGTTATTAAATTTCAAGAAAATCTCTCTGATATTTTCGCGAGCTTAATTTTCTTGGTTGATTGTAATTAAAGATCGTAAGATATTTTTCTTAATCTAAAATTTGACGTAAACCGTCTTCGTTTCCTTGACAAAGGAATAGCTCCGTGTCAAGGAAACGTTGAGATAGATCACGCAGCTTGCTCGACCGTCTACCGTCCCCTGGCGTGTTGGGGACCCGGCTCTTTGTGTCTGGCGGCTGTCTGCTCTCTACTCTTTGCTTTGCGCTTCATTCTGGCATCTCCTCATTCATGCATCTCTGATTAGATGCCTCAGATATGGCCGTCTTCCATGCTTGTTGGTACCAGAAACGTGGGCTGAATATTCATTACTGCAAAATTTAAGGAGATCTGCTGTAGTCTGCCGAGCAAAACATATAGTGTCTTGTTTTAGACATCCACATATTTACGAGTTATCTCAGGTTCTTGTCATCTCAACCCTAAGGTGGTTGAGCGCCTTTCAGGTAGATGAGTTTTTAAGATTATTTGGAGTCGCTCCTTGGGTTATTGCCATTCTATTGTATGGAAATCTTTTGTGAACTACAGAAAAAAACTTAAATCTGTTAGGAATGCCAGGTGATTCCTTTATAAGGCTTAATTTGTATTTTAAACGAGGTATTAAACGTTTATGGTTGGATAGTGGATGTATCAAGTTAGATATGATCTTTCTCCGCTCATCTCTGTCTGTGACCTCTCCGTATTGTTGGAAGTGTATGATAAGTAGCAGATCAGATCATCCGTTTGTAAGAGTTGAGCATCACATGGAAGCTTTCCTTAAGAGTTGTGTCCATCTGTCGTAATGTGTGGATCGACTTCGATGTAGAACACAGGACTTAACATTCATTCCTATCATCACGTCGTTTCCCTTTTAGGGCAGGCAGAGAAGATACAGCGCCAGATTTTCATATCTCAACACACATATTTCGCCACTTCCACATCATTACATCTCATACAACTCCTACGATTTCTCTCTCATTTATTTTTGTTTTGTTAGTATTAATTCATTAGTTCAACGTGCCCAAACCATCGCACAGTGCTATTCTTAATTTTATCTTATGTATCAGGCTTAAGTTCACATTAATTCCTAAGCCCTTCATTCCGTATTCCGTCATACAGTATCACTTTCTTAGTGCACGCATGTATTCCTCTCTGTGTACACATTTCTACAGCATTTATTAAGCTCTTTTCACTATTCTTCCACGTCCACGTTTCACTCCCATACATCAAAGTTCATACTAAAAAAATATTTTTGGGAACTATCATCGTAGCAGATTTTAATACTCTCCGATGTAGGACTTTAAAGCACTTACGTTCAGTTTGATTTAGTTCAATATATTACAGTAAGTTTACTGGCAGGTGGATATTTCAGTTTAAGATTTTAAATTCACAGGATTCTTAAAAAAATAGGTTAAAAGGGAACTCGTTACATGCAATAATACATACATGTTGCGCCTCACGTTACTGAAAAGTAAGACCCAAATCCATTCAGGTTAAAAGTTAGAAATCCTCGTAAAATACATAACTATCCTTATTCTGTATGTTTTAAAATAATTTCTTTGTCTTAGTTTTTATGCCAATTTCTTTCTAAAAACTTATCACGTAAAAATAATAAAATATTTAAATAATCATCTATGGTAATAAAAGGAGTTTAGGGGAGACGAGAAGTTTGTGAAGAGTAGTAAAACTTAGCACAATAAAATTCTGAAAGAGGCAAGGGTGAAAACACTTTATAATATGAGATTTTTATAAATGTTGATGTAAACTATAATACGAGTATGTTGTTATCGCGGCTGACCATGGTGATACTTTGCGATCGCAGAGTGGTGTTTGATTTGATCTCGCTTTTTAAAATAGTGAATGGGGATAATTGACTATCCAAAGTGACTGGAATAGATTGACTTCCGAATTACATCAGAATGCACTTCTTCATGTTGCTCAGTATATCAACCTTCAATTCGCACTCACCCCTGATCACTTCATTCCATATTTTCAAAACATCAAAAAAATACTTCATAATGTATTAAACCTCCCCTTTATACGCGTACAAAGTTATGAAAAACGTTTATTACATTCCATTTTGCATTCGTCGATCCTCGAAATATTTTTTAGTTTTTTTTTTTTAAAACTATTGTTTGCATTAAAATAAGAGAAAAGTTTCCAGATAGAAATTCTTATTCGCGAAACCGTTCAAATAATCAAGTAGACCGCTTCATCTCCCGCCCACGTCTTCATTTTGCTTCTCGGGGGATAATTTCTTCCCTCACTGCAGACGGCCTCATTCCTGAGTTTTAATCATAACTTTGAAGGATAATTTCGAGGTTTTTAATTCAAAACTAGTCGCTTAATACTTTCCCTTTTTACTTATTTGTTTATATTTTTTCTTGTTTTATATTACTCTACAGTTGTATATAGAACAACCTGACGTACTTATTGCCATGTATCAATTGCTTTCGACCAACCAAAAAGATTAAGTGGGATTGTGATTTTTTGTTTTCGTCAATGTGTACTATTATACAAATATATTTTTACTATATTATATTTGTTAATATTCGAATTTTTCTTTTACTATTTTTCCATTATTCTTATGTTATTGTATTTTTTATAATTATTATTTAATTATATTTATATTGTTGTTGTAAACTACATTTTCTATTTGTAATTACTGTAATTAGTTGTGTGTATAGTGTATACTTTTTTTTAATATTTCGATTTATCGTGTAACATTTATATGAGTCATTTTGATTTCATTATGACTTTTGACACATTTCGCTCTGTAAGCATCTACAGAACGCTTCCAATCTATGAATTTTAACACTTGAAGGGATAAAAATAAAAATAGTTAACAATATTCACATAACATATAATATAGTATCAATTATTTGGTGTAGTTTTAATTGATTATACTTTGACCAATCGAAATCCACTTCGTTCCTGTTAAATATCATACTAGCAATTACACAATAAAAAACAATCCAAGTTAATTTATTCATGTAGCGTACTTGAGCAAAAGCTACAGAAGTGGCATCGTGTGATGTAAAAAAATATTACATTTTTTTTTCATTACTTTGTAACAGTCATATTCATGTAAACTTGTTTTTTTTTCATCCACAATACAACATTTACAATTTACTTTGTTTTAATTAAAATACCAACGGTACAGTACAAGTGCATACCAATGTAAAAAAATACTGTATTTTGTGAATTTCAAGAACTTCTTTTTACTAGGCAAAACCTGTGACGAAGTGGTTTGACTCCATAATGACAAATTTCATATATTTATCGTTTTTACTAAAACATTCACATTGTAAATTTGCATTCTTACGCATTGTATACATAATTCCAACCACACCATAATCTCAAAAAATAAATCAAAATCATTTCTAACATCTCATCACACATTTTATTATATATTTACATCAATCATTCATTCACATGCTTATGTGGAGATTTCCAAAAGCTGCTCACTCCTCGCTCTCCACTTGTCGTAGTGCCGCCTTGTTACGTGTATTATATTGAAACTCTCGTTGAATAAGTATCTATGAATCACTCTATTTAAAATTTTTAAACAATACAGCGTAACCTTGTATCGAAGAATACGACGGTGTTGTTATCAGACCTACGTAACCTTGTATCGAATAATACGACGGTGTTATCAGACCTGCGATAACAAATTTTAGTTACAACAAACAACTCCTTATTGAATTATCGACAATTAAACTGTCGGTCGTTCTAAGACTGCATAAAGGGAATGCGACTTATTTACCCGTTGGCTAACGTTGTTTTACTCTGATCCTTTGATTTCGATTCTTCTTTGTGGATGGTGTTGAATAATTAAGATTAACTATGTATAGTCGAATTCCGTCGACATCGTTACCTCCCTTTTCGCGTTAATCACCGACACTCAACTTTTTATATGACGGCACATTTAATTGTATACACCAAAAGAGTAATATAATACAATTAATTATCATGTGATAACCTCTTTCGGCTAGTCAGAAAAATATTCAAAAAGCCTTGAGCAATCTAGACTGGAACCCCTTTTATTTTCTTTTTTTTAAAAGTGGCATATCAAAATTGAGTCTGCAGCACCTTGTGTGACCAACTTTGGCACGAACATCATTATTGTATTCTAAGCAATAATAATCAGATCAAAATTGAGTCTGCAGCACCTTGTGTGACCAACTTTGGCACGAACATCGTTATTGTATTCTAAGCAATCATAATCAGATCAAAATTGAGTCTGCAGCACCTTGTGTGACCAACTTTGGCACGAACATCGTTATTGTATTCTAAGCAATCATAATCAGATCAAAAATAAATTGAGTTTAGTAGTTTCATTACTGGAATTCTCAAATTTTATATCAAACATTTTCAGTCAAAAAATTATTTATAAAGTACAACCTGGCGGGTTTGTTACCATGTGGCAATATCTTCTAACCAACAAGAAATGTGTTAACGATATCTTACATGAAAACCAGCATGAAACTTAACAAAAAAAATTGGTACTAACGGGAACTGAACCCATTACCCCGCGGTTGGAAGTCAGTCATATTTTCAACTAGACGACGGAGATCGTCGTATCACGTCTGCCAGACAGTACCAGTCTTAATATTTAAGGCTTTTGATAACAAAGACAGTTTTTCAATAAAATGTCGTTCACCTATGGGCCGTTTGCGGCACACCGGTTGAGAAGCATCGCTCCAGGGGCGCAGACGGTCGTTACACGGCGTAGCGTCTAGACGCCCGCAACAAGCATTCACCCCGCCCCCATCTCCTATTTTCATCTCCCAGTACTCGCGCGCAGTTCTTCTAACGCAGCCTATCTCAGTCCTTTGTTTCGGATGTTGGACATTTTTATTACACCGCGGAGGCTTCGTTTCTCTACTCGAATCTTAGTACAAGGCAGTGGTTTTAAGCTTTTAATATTAATATACCATAGATGGAACGGAGAGGTCACAATCCTCAGGCATTAAGATTTCTTCTTACAAATGCCCTTTCATTATTTACTGACTACACCTTTTTCTCACTCTCGATTCATTTTAGACATGCCACAAAGATTCAAAAGTTTCCAGTCTGAACACGTTAGAGCGTGTATGAAGGCAAAAGTTGCAGTGGTCAATTTTTACAATATACCACTTAGGTTCAAACATTTTAATGTCAGGTAATATTACAGTTAAAATTGGACCCACCTTCAGTGGTATGTCAATTGAAGTCAATAGATGACGTGTTGGTTCGTATAATTCTGGAATGTTAAAAAATTTATATCGCGTAGTTATCAAGTTTCTTTCAAAATAAAGGAAAAATCCGACAGAAATCAAACAACGTTTGGATGCCGTTTACGGAGAATCTTTTCTGTTGTATTCCACGATGAAATATTGGGTTTAACAGTTTCATTAAGGCAGAGCATCGATTGAAGACTCTCTAAGGGGGTATCCAAAACCAGTGCTTCGAATTCTACACGATAATAAGGTGAGCGCGAGGATGGAGACCATGAAGGGCCATGTTTTCAGGGGATCTCGTTTAGAATATTAAACAATAAATTAAATGTCCCGTTTATTCCTTTCTTTGGTCCATCCATCCTACAAGACACTTTCCTCTTTATCTGTCCCCGTGATCACCAGTTTTGGTATTTTATTCTATTATGAATTTTAACACCAAATATTATTGAAAAAACTCGCATTTCTACTGCATTTTTCTACTGTTAACATACTTTTTCTAACTCTTACCTTCTCTTTTATATCTTTTAGAATTTAAATCAATGCTTAAAAATCGTTAATTCCCAGCTGTTTTTTTCTTTATTCATATTTTGTTAATTGAAATCCTTGCCTAAAAACTCGGCTGTTTTCTATAATTTAAGAATTGAAATCAATGCTTGAAAGCCGTTGAGTCACGGTTGATTTTCCATATTTTGAGGGTTGAAACGATGTTTAAAAACCGTCGCCTTCTGGCTAATTTTCTTTGTTTAGAGAATTGAAATCTATACTTAAAACCGATCCGCTAGTTTTTCTACGTCAAAAGGCCGGTATTTTGTTGTAGGGATCCATTGAAACCTTAGAGACATCAAAACGAAAAAAAATACAAAAGCTTTCTTTGAAATGGATCCATAAGCTTAATTCGTTTCCCATGAGCGGGCAATTACGGGAGTCACATACATTAAATGACGCGTCGCACGCCTGCATGGGTGATAAGCACTCGAGGGGTATCCAATATCACTTTAAAGTGTAAACAATCCCGGAGATTAATTCGATAGATCTCGCGTTAGCATGGAATTAATTACATTCCCTTTTTTTACCGCCATATGAGTTTCTGCTGTACGCTTTTATCTGGCAATACATTGGAATGACATAGTTTTCTCGTTAAAATAATACCAATATAACAACTTTAAATCTGACTACTTCTATCATTATAGAACAGTGTAAGTGTGTCATCGTCACAATCACGCCATGTACCTATTGGGATAAACAGAGAGAACAGATTCGCACTTATACCTCGTCATACATGGTCTCCTATTATAAAGGCTTTTTACTCTTCCTTCTTTCAGCATTTAATTAATTTGGTCGTGCTACGTTTTTCTAGGTTTTCTAAAATTTAATTTACCTCGTATATTTTTGTCTATATACATATATGTTACACGAATAGATAATATTTGTAATTCATCCGTTTTACATGACTGAAACACCTCAATGTTCCTGTTTTCATCTTAAGTACTACATTTTATTTCAATCCGCATTCTTTCCCCTTGTTTACATATCTTATTCTGTCGTACATTGTTTTTTTTTTCACACATTCTAAACAATTGTTATGATAATGTGCAAATGTGTGGTCCAATGGTTGATTTTTTACCTATCTTACGTAAATAAAAGTTATCACAATAGTTTTTTTGGTTTTACATGTTAAGAAGATATAATGAAGACATAAAAAATAATGGATATGGATATTTCAAGTAAGATAAAAGTAGCTGTAAAAATGATTTAGACATGTGGATATAATGAACGACGAAATAATGACTAAGCGAGTTTACAAGATTGTAAGGTATTCGTAGAAGAGGTAGACCGAAAAAAATGTGGCTGGACCAAGTGGATAACATTTTGAAAGAACGTAATGTGAGAAGTATGACTAATAAAATATTGTGTATGGCGAGATATATGAATGTGAAGTAAGCGAAATTTGTGTGGTTGGATTGAAAAGTTCGGAGATTTGTTCTCTCTGCTTACTCCGCAAGGGAGACGGCATTATATGTATCTATGTGTTGGCACGTGTAATGTGACGGGTGATGTTTGGGCACATGTCTAGTGTGCCGTAATATGAAAAACCCAACGGGACTTGTCAAGAAAAACCCTAAGTCATTATTTAATACCGTTTAATTTACAATCAAAAACTTCAATTCTATTGTCATTTCGACTCTTGCTATTCCTTTCTCCCGTCATACTTTTTAACACCACATCCTTTTTTTAAACAAAAAAATAGAACCGTTTATTCCCTAGTTAGATGCATTTATTTCAAAGTTGAGACGAACATTCGTTTTATTTAGAGAAATATCAATATTTAAAGCTGTGTACGATGCACATTTCACCGTAATATCCTGTAAACCTCTCCAGGAAACGCAGCCCACTTTTCCCGGGAGACGTCGGCCCAGACTGCCGACCAGGCAGATTTTCAAATTATTTCAAAATGCATTCATAAACTTTAACTGCAAATTTTTCGTAAAATATTATTTAGATTTGACTTTATTAAATTACCATATCCATTATGTATGCGCTTTACTTATAAAAGGGTTATTCATTTTTTTATGTTTATTTTTATACTATCATAGTTATACTCGTATCTCAAAATTTGTATTTATGTCTTTACCCTTAACCTGTATTTTGGCTCTATTAAGGTACGGTGTATGAATTTATTTCCATTGGAGTGGCCTACCGCCGTGGTCTAATTGGTAAAACATCTATATTCCAACCCATGGGTTGCAGGCCGATTTCCCGTTGTCACCTAGATTTTTTTTAAAGTTTCCTATCTGGTTTTCAATTAAGACCTCTTTTTCGTTTGTTTAGAAAAGATTGCCTCATGGATTGACAGATTGTACTGTATACAACGAAAGTCCAATGCTTCTTTCTTCTAGCTGCTTATCAAAGCTGTGGGTATTTGAAGATGCCTAGATGTTTAACATACCGTCTTCGTAGTACGTATTATCCTTGTTAATTGACCACATAGGACGACGATAATACTATGGCGTATAGTGAAACTGACAGTGTTCTGTTTTTTTGCATCTTATCAGTTCTTTGTAACATCTTCCCATATTCTGTCATTGATCCCATATTGTTTCAAATTAGTATATTTAGTATTGAAGATCTCCTTGCTTATACGATATATCTCCCAATATCTCTTATTCATAATCATTATACGCCTGGTTCCATTCAATTCTTGGTACAAGCGTCCCTTTAAGATTAAATTTTCTGGACTTTCTCATTTTATCCTATTTACACTGTCATGTCTCCACTTTTTTATAGGACAATCGAATAATCTTCACTTACAAAGATCATTCGCTTGTTTTGCCCAGCTATATTTTGTTTTGTTTTTCTTTTGGATCCCATTATTACTTGAGTCCATCATTGACGTTTCGTTCACTCCAGATGTGATCTCGTTGTGTTTCTAAGAAATATCAAGTAAATCAGCAATATATATGGTATTTATACTTTAATGTCGCTTTTTACATTTTGTTCTCGATTCATTTCGAAAAGTAATACTTTGAAAGGTCACACAGCTTATTCTCTGTTGACCATGAATCATTGAATTTTTCTCCATATGTAATACACAAAGGAATGAAACCTCACATTCTTCGTCAAGTCATGTGTTATGCACCGCCCTGAGTTTGGTATCTGTTTTTCTGTATGGGCAGTCGAGATGTATTAGGGTCTACGCCATAAATCTAAACTTTCTTCCACCACCTTGACACACCTCGCCTCTCCTTTCGTGAATAAATAAAAATCAAAGCACGTAACCGTTTGATATTCTATCTAGTCTAGGTGACGTTTGCAAAATCTAGTATTGAAGTAAAATAGAAATCTATTCTAAGATGCTAACATTTTTTTATCGGTTTAATTTTTTACTATTAATTTATTATTTATTCTGGGGTCGTGTCTATTCGAAAGGGACTGAATTTAATCATTAATAATAATGAGAATAAAAGGATAATTTATATAGCGGCGTTTAGAGAGCAAACTCTTCTCAAGGGCGCTCCAACTCGGGAGTTCAAACCCACTAATATTGACATTAAAAAAATACTAAATAAACATATATGATATGTATATACGAGTACGTTGAGTGTATGGATAGAAAGGCGGTGGCTACAGCAATAGATTATTTAATTCTCCGCATCTGCGTATGTTTAGAAAAAAAAATGGTAAGAAAACTACAGAAATCTTACTAAGAAAAAACTAACTTGAAAAAGTGTAGATTTTCCGATATATAATAGTATCACGTTTGGATTTTGGTGGAGTGTAGTGTACGAGTATCATACATGTGTAGTGTTCATATTAAATTTGACCGAAGTTAAAATGGCGTTCCTTTTAGTCGATTAATCGATGACTTATTATTGTATCTGGAGGCAATGAGAGTGAATGGTGGGTTATACAATGTGTTTAATAATTAATGTATTTAAGGAGAAGTAATGTTGGCTGCTCATAATGGAATCTTGATTTCCACATTAGGATATGCAAGCGATACTTAAGTAAGATAAATACTTTAGAAATGAGCGTGTCGTGTAGATTTTTTTTTTAAAACAATTTATGATAAAATAATCAATTAGGACATTAGCAAAGAATGCGAATTAAAGAAGAAGCAGTGCTTAAGATGATGAAAGAAGTATTAAGAATTCACGTAAAAGAATGAAGAATAAAAAAATACAAAAATAATCTATACAAGTAGTATAGAAGGCACGATAAGGTTGGAAAGACCCAAAAAAACATGACTACTGAATTGATCAAATTTTCTGAGGGAGGAAGAGGGAAAAGTGTTTATAATAAAATGAGAGTATGCATGACGAGTTGTATAGATGTGACAGAATTGACAATATATGTCAGGATAGAAGGAAGAAGATATCGGTTGCTTACCACAATAGGGGCATAATGTTGTGGTGGTATTGTCATTCAGTCGATAAAACTTTAGTGAGAATATGTGGAAAAAACGCCTTCAATTCGCTATTATACATTAATTATTTTGTCAGTCTTTCTTAATTTCTTCGTTATGCTTGTCCAATTTGTCTTGTGCTGTTTTTCACCCTGATAAATGCATTCATTTTAGTTTCTCATTTGATGTATCTCCTCATTTCAATGTATGTATGCCATTCATAGCATTCTATACCATGCACATTTTTATAGCGTTTATTCGACTCCTTTCAGTTAATGTCACTTCCATACATCTAATTTGACTGTAAGTAAATTTGAGCCATCAACTCAGCAGATTTTAACTGTGTGGATCGAGAATAGTTTTTTTTTAGTACCCCATTGACTTTTTTCACATAACTTTAACGCTGTTCGATATCTTTTATTACGCTTCCATGGTACAAAAAAATATTGCACAAATATTAGCGATTCTCCCTTTCTTCGAAATTCATTATTCCTCATTTATTTTTGTTTTATTGCATTAAAGAAATAATTTTTGATATCCTAATATTTCACTCGAGGTTTCAATTTCGTAAGAGAAAACCATATAAATAAAATATTATATAACATTTGGGTTTATATCTCTCAACTTTGAATATAAGTTTAACCTTTTTTTCTCCAAACTCTTCGCAGACTTAACCGCCGAAATCTCGTGTGATATTTCATACGCTGAACTTCGGACCGTTTTCAAAACTTGAACATGGAACAGCAAGCGTCACGATATGAATCACATTCCCGGTTTGCCGTGTAGAAGGGGTTTCTATCATATATTTATTTAAACGGGTGTGTGCAAAAAGGACCAACCTATTAAAGTTCGTTTTGTCAGTATCATCATCACTGTCGGAAAAAAAACTCCAAAAGAATATCAACTCTTTCTAAAAGAATGCAAACTGCACGCTGAAAATTTTAATTTACATGTTAACACTACGAAAAAATATTAATTTATATTTTAATTAGATAACAATAAATTTGATTTCACTATTAACAGTAATAAAATGACAATTTATTAAGCGCCGTTTAGAGATCAAATTCTCAAGGGTGAAATAAAATAATGGCATATAAATGTAATATAACAGTTTTAAATCGTCTTGTTAGGCCTTGTCGTGTTGGGAGGGCTGTGTTACTGATCCTTTAGAATGGAAAAGACTCTCATCTGCACAAATAGGCAATGAGACCGAACAGTTAGAGCTTTCTTAATTTTTTTAAATGATGACTTTTGACTGCGAATGACCTTTAATAAAACGTTCATTTTATTTTATATTCAAATCATATATTACCGATCAAGTATCATGCTTATATTTAGTTTTAAAATATTTCATTCCATATTTATTTTTTAATTATGAACGAGCGAAGCAAATTCCATCTATATACCCACTACAATCCACGTTTGCCCTAAATTTTTCACCAAAAATATAATACCAAAAAGAAAAAAAATGTACACAAACAACATTGCATGCATGTGTAAAGAATCACATTTTACAAGTAACAGGCGTGTTGAAATATTGCTAATAGGCGTTTTAAACTTACATTTGGTTACAAAAATATAGTTCTTGCAATGAAACGATCGGTTATTAAAATAACCTCTAAATTTTGACACTAGTTTCAATGAAAGTTTCAACATTACACTAAGCAAGTAAAAAGTAAAAAAATATTTTCTTGAAATTAATGTAATTTAATATTATACTTTTCTGTGTTACTATAAAACATTCCAAATCTAAAAACTTCTGTTTTTTTTTCTGAAATATGGTAGGGTGTGTTAACACCAAAATTAAGTTATTTTAATCAACTTCTTTTTGTGTTAATAAATTAATTTTGAACATTATGAAGTTTGTTCATTTCCAAAACAGGCAAGTCAAAGTCCAGCATTTAGTTAGTTTATTTTATTAAGTTAGTCATTACAAGCTCATTATCAATAAATACACTATTAAAATAAATCTAAATGAACTATTTTGTAATTGCTGTTTTGGTTTTAACAGTTCTGACACAAATCATAAGTTTGTTTAAGTGTATTGATTAAAAAAAAGTACATATGAAAACTGTTATGTCGAACCAACTCCATTTGTAAGACAGCTCATTTTTTCTTTGAATTAAAAAAATATATTAATAGGTAATGAGAATCCGTTCAAAAAGGACAGCCCGTGAAACAAAAGACGAGCTCTGTCCTAGTGTGTAGTTTGATGTCTAATTCATTTCGACCTTGAAACTTCGACTGTTCAAAACCTTCGATTATTCAAAATATACAATTTACATTTTATGACGATTTCAACTCTTTTACTGGCTATTAAATATTTCAGAATACTTTAAATGTAGATTGGTGTATTTTTGCATTTATAAGCCCGTTTATACTCTCGTAGACTTCTACGACGGAAATGAATGTGCAGTCGTAGCGTATGTATAATACATACACCTCTGTTAGTCATTGTTCAGCTGGTGCAGTTGCATTATGCTTCGCTCCCTTTTGTTTCCGACGTGACATAACTTTTGTTATGACGCTAACTTTACTGATGCATGTTAATAGTTTTTTTTTTATAAAATTTTATTTTTATATTTGTAAGCTCGTTATGTATTGTAGAATATGTGAAATAAAAATAAACTGCCCTTCCAAGTATTATAAGTCACCAATATAATCTAGCAATTTCTATATCGTCATACAAAATGCAAACTATATTATCACATCTTCGAGCTAAAATGAGTAATTACTATTAGAAAGCGTAATATATTACTGTAATACCACGCGGACAACGAAATTAGAACCTACGAGTATTAGCTTTGCTTTGTTCTTAATTATATTTTTATTATATTTCAGCTGTAATTGTCATAGACACATACGAGTACTATCTTATCGTCTTCCTTTCGGCGTAGGCAGAAAAGAGAAAGCGCCAAACTTTTCTATCGCGCCACACATTCACTCGTTTTCTTTTCGCTTTTTCTACATCTCATACAGCTCCTATGATTTCTCGCACTTTTTACATTTCTCTCTTTCAAAGTATCATACACATGCTCCAATCATATTCGTTCTTTCCTTGGTATTCTTCTACTATACCTTTCATCCACATTATCACTGTATATATTTATCTTGTTAGTCTTTCATTCGTTCATTCATTCTTTCCACGTACCCATACCATCTCAGGGCAATTAGACGAATCATTCATAATTGTATTTGTATTGTATTGGATGTCTTCTGTAGTGCTTTTTCTTACTATAATATCACCTCAAATTCGCTTTATTCTTGAATTTATAGAAGGCAACACATAAGCACTATTAAATGAATCCAGCTGAAATAAGTTGTGAAATTAAGATGAATTAAAATATCAGGATGGTAATTATGAATAAAAAAAATCCTGACAATCAGACTTTTGCCACTGAGAATGCTGCCTCTGATATTTGTACAGATGTGATTTATACGATAAAATAATAACATGCACGGTGAGTGACAATTGTAAGAGATTAATTCTGACTATAAATAACCGACAAAGTGTATGTATAATAATACATTCTTATTTTTCGTTATTTAAAACTGCGAAATTAATTTATATTCAAATGTAATAAAACAATCGTAAGAACTGATTCCAAGTTCAACATTGCGACGATGGTATGATATTGATTCTGACCATAAATAACCGACAAAGTGTATGTAATACATTCTACTTATTCGTTATTAAAACTACGAAATTAGTTTATATTCAAATGTAATAAAACAATCGTAAGAACTGATTCCAAGTTCAACATTGCGACGATGGTATGATATTGATTCTGACCATAAATAACCGACAAAGTGTATGTAATACATTCTACTTATTCGTTATTAAAACTACGAAATTAGTTTATATTCAAATGTAATAAAACAATCGTAAGAACTGATTCCAAGTTCAACATTGCGACGATGGTATGATATTGGTTCTGACCATAAATAACCAACCAAATGCACGCAATAGATCCATTATCTTGCTTATTTTGAGCTGCGATTATAGTTTATACCAACTATCATTGATAAAAGTAATGAGAATTGATTCCAAGTTCAGCATATCTCAAAATATTTGGAAATATGGGGCTACAATAGATTCGAGCGTCGACTCGATCGATATGTCGGCTAGTTCGGGGGCGGGCGATGCGGGCGGGCGGGCGGTGCCGACCAAACAAACAGTCGCACGCGGCCCGGGCGGCTGCATCGCGAGGTGCATTGATGTGCAAGCGGGTAGGCCGTCTCGCTATGCACTGGGTGTACTCTCATACTGCGGTCGGATGCAGGGAGTTGGCTGTCGTTCATATTTACTGTGCAGAGGTAACAGAATACGGATTAACCCTTGAAGTTCTGGATGAGATTCTGTATCTCACAAACATAAAATAACGGTCAAGCCGTAGTAAAAAGACTCATCTTTAGATATTTTAATACAACAGCTCAAAATCGTCCTGTACTGTACGGTTACGAATTATGTGTTTGTAGGATCACAAATATCATTAAGAATTCTTAATGATATTTGTTATCTTACAAACATAACTCAGTTTCAGTCTGTTGAGAGAATATCGTACAGATATTTTATCATATTATCTTGTTGAGCTTTCTTGTGTTGAAAGGTATGCTTATATTAAGAAGGCTTTCTGTATTGCTGGTTCCTTAGAAAGCATCAGAGTATTGTATAAATTATATTGTATTACAGTTCCGTTGTATACCTTACAACCTGATGGTTTTATTGCTATATTCATTTCTTTAAACCAATCAGAAAAAAAGGTTAAAGAGCCTTTAAGCGAAAACTGAACTGAAATCCTATTTAAAAATAATTTGATTCCAACTGGAATTGAACCCAGTTGGATTCAAATTTATCTTGGAAGACAGGCGTCTTACTAACTAGGCCACGGAGGTCTTTAATAGTCAATCGTGAGATATTATGATACCATTTAGGTCCAAAAGTTTGCGGCCTGAATAATTTAAGGTGTGTTTTGAAATATACCACGTCGGCCACGTCTACCGCGTGATCAGGCGATATTATTGTTAAAATTTTATACGTCTACCTTCAGAAGTATGTATAAATTAAGTATAGTGCGGTTTACAAGTTAGTTGCTGTCTAATACGTTTAGATTATGTCTACAGAGAAAATTCTCCGACGTTGTGACCACCCACAAACCCCTCGAAGGCTCTCCAGATAATGAGCGTATAGATTCTTGGAGAGTTGGAACTAAAAGCCTGTATACATGTATGCAGCTGTCAGAGTGCCTACCGGTAGGACACCACTAATCATGGACCGTATGGAAATCTTTTAATCGCCTACGCGCCCACGTGGGTAGATCAACAAAAAACCTCTTCAAGTGTACGATTGGCATAGAGGATCTACAACTATGCATGTGTGGTGATATTCAATCAATGTTGCACCTGATGGCAATGCCCACTGTTCCCCGTTAGCTGCTCAGAAGACCTGCCGAATTGAAACCTTAATGCCAACACATTTGTATCTTTCTGGGTTGATACGATAAATATATGGTGTTGTCGCTACGATTGAAACGGAATACAAATGAGACTACTAATCCCCACTTGTGCATATTATATACAGTGTGGCCCGCTCCACATCTGATTTTATTTAGATTACACCACTCCTTCAGATGTAGGGAAAACCTAGGTAATTCTACCGTCGGTTCGCCTACACGATGGTTGTTTTTTTATGTCACACTTCGGAGTCTTCAAGATTAGACGACGGAAGGTGAGACGGAATTATGGTGGTTCTCTTATTTTCGTAATTGGTCGATATGCGACATTCTTTTCTACTCTTGAATTAGATTCGCATGGCTTAAATCAGCAGAAGGAATGTTTGCTAGCTCTGGAATTTCAGATGTAGGTGTAGACTTTCGAGTTCAAAATATTAAATATTTATGATACATCATATAAATGGGAATCGCGCAGCCAAGAGGTTTAATAAACTGAGCAGTTCCGTATGATGGAGAATGTCTATCTTAGTGGTTCCGTGAAGGTAATTGGATTTGTGTGTGCGAAACGCTTCTATTTGCTTTGCATTGTGTTTAAATAAACAGCGGAACATGTAACAACCCGAGCTCGTGGAAGATAAGCGGCAAATGGAAGATATTATATTTCATCTCAGCTTTTTTATCCATAATTTATGTGATGCTTAAATATAATAAAATACAAATTTTGATATTAAATAATCAAACTTTTTGCAGAATAAAACTGGTGAAGAAACTCACGCGTTACGTAAACGAGTGTTGTTGGCTCTCCTCGTGCGGCAGTATTGCCAACACGTATATAGACTAATCGCGCGGAACTTACCAGCGTCAGTGGTTCTTATCTTGACGACCTCCGTGGCCTAGTCGGTAAATGTATGTCTTCTGTCCCGGAAGTTACGGGTTGGATTCCACCTGAAACCCGTTTTTTTTTAAAAAGGTGTTCAGTCTGGTCTTCACTTAAGGCCTCATAAACATTTTTCTACGTGTACTGGATACAAATAAAGTGTTATACACGATTCGCTCGAGCGCTGTTATAGCTGTCAGACGTGATTTGTATAATAATAGTGGGTTCGAATCCTGAGTTAGAGCGCCCTTGAGGAGAATTTGTTCTCTTAACGGCGGTATATAAAACTGTTCTTTGAATATTGGACGGAACTTATTATTGATACAGAAGAAAATGTCTCCCAGTCACGCTTTTTGGAAGTTCTCATAGTCAATTCGCATATGTTGAAAGGTACCTTACGAATGAGTTAAATAAACTACATGTCCTCATAGTCAATTGGGATATGTTTAAGGTACCTTACGAATTAAATAAACATGCTTTTAGTATATTTATATACTATATTGAATTGTTTTTTTTTACCTGGCGAGTTTATTGTCATGTGGCATTCTCTTCCAACCAACCAGAAATATGTTTTAATGGACCCTGAGTGAAAATCAGACTGGAATCTCATTTTTTTTAAATCTTGGTTCCAGTGGGGGATCGAACCCGTAACCTCCGGTTCGGCAGACAAGCATATTACCACCAGGCCACGAAGGTCGTCTTATTATATTACAATTAAGTTATATGCAGTAGACCTTGGCGAGTTTTTTTATATACCACGCACTTTCAGCCGGCCAGAGATATTTAAAAAATGTTTTATGTGAAAAACAGACAAAAAAATGAATACCAACGGGAAACGAATTCGCAACTCCTAGGACGGGAGAATGGTGTCTTCCCAATAAGCCCACAGAGGCGAAAAATTCCAAGTATTTATTTCCATTTAAATAAATGGCTTAAAAGTTAATTTAACATTTAAATAAAGAATTATTTTTTAATATGTAAAGTATAAACCGTGTAATTAAGCAAAGTTAAGTATGTTTAATCTTTCCCTTTCACAATTGTATGTTGGCACCGACACTGGCGACGTTACATTTCCTTTAAAGCCCCTCTCATTTCCTTTAAACACTGAGTGATAATAGTTGGTTAACAGTTTTCCCGTGACTTGAGCAAATATTTGTATTAGCATTGCAAATTCCCGATTGCACTCGGAATACTGCAATTAAGTGCCGTCCAATATTTTTTTCTCCCTTTGTGAAAAAATCTCACTGACTTAATTAAGAGCTTTTTAAGGGTTTTGTACAATGTCTTAAAATCTCCACAATGGAAGAGATTGCCGCCTGGCAATAAGCCCGCCAGGTTGTACAATATTTGCAATAAAAGTCTTAAATAAATAAAATAAAAAAAGTTAATGCCTTAACTATAAACAACATACTTTTTATGGGGTTTTCGTCGTATTAAATTTATAATAACTAGTCGAGTGGGTAGTGCACTAGCGGCGTGCTTGCATTATGGTGTCTCTGGTTCTATTCTCGGTAATTCTCAGATGCGTTTTCAGATCTCTCTCATTTAAATGTTTTTTTGTTGCTATGAATCAGTGGTTAAGACGTTGGTTTTTCACCCGAGGGCTCGAGGGCCGAGGGAAAAAATAAGAAATTAACAATTAAAAGGTGCTTTAAAAAGGTCTGGTAACACTCCTCGTGCTAGTCGTGACCAAATGCTGTTGCCTCTCGAAAGTGTGGTAGAACCTATTGCCAAAACATACGATGACGGACTGCGAGTAATGTTTTCACTCTTGGAGTTTTTCACCCGGAGATTCGATTAAGGCCAAAGACAGTGTTGTCTCTCGGCCACATTCTTCAACATGTTTACTTCACCAATCCGCATGTGTTAAAGAGGTTCCAATGATTAAATTGCCTAATATAATTTCTGAAATACACTGGTAATCAGTCCAAGTTTTTTAGACAAATAGAAGCATTAAAACTTTATTGCTTCTATTATTATTGTATGGGTTTGACTATAAGTTGCGCTCTAATGTTCCTATTCAAGACGTTGTTGTATAATAGATCTTTTTGCTTCATGGATTAACTGACTTTTTTTACCGAACAAGGTGCAAATCGTTTTTTTTTTTTTTTAGATTTGTTGCTGCATTCGAGATATTCCGAGCTGAGCTAAACGTGGCCAGGTTGAAGTTGCTTGATCATCCATCAGCAACACTTTCTTATATCCTTTGAATATTTTCATTAGTGCAAAAAATACGCTGTCATCCGGTTCCAGGCAAATCAACAACTGATTGATGCCTGCTGTCGAAAACGTGCGATTAATCTTCCAATCATCGATCTTGTTTTTTTAATTTTCATCAATAAAATAACGTCGATATGCGCATTGTATATGAATAATTGATTTGCGAAATAAAGTTTCTCTGTAGTTAAATTCTCAATAATTGAGCTTAAATGCGCCTTTAAAATTGTCTGAAAAAAATTATAAATTGTAGAGCGAATTGATGGGCCACCCTATATTAGACATAACATACATTATATTAGACATTGACAACTATCGTTTGTTAAATTAAATTTTAAAATGTATTTTCTTTATTATTATTACTGAGAAGAATGTCAATACCATTTCACAGCGTATATTTTTAATATTTAAAAAAAATTAAGACGTTATATTGAAATTTTATCGTAATTTTTGATTCACATAAATTTCTCTTTTTGTGTTTTTTATTATATTTCATAACTTGAAAAAAAAAACGACAAAAATTCTATTCTTTGGTTTTAATGAGAACCTTCGTGACATTAAAACAACCTTCGTAGTCTAATTCGTAAAACGTTTGTTTTCTACCGAGGGTTTCAGGTTCGATTACGGATGCTACCCGAAAAATATATTTGTTTTACAACATGCTTTTTTTTATCATCTGATTAGTTGAATGAAATTTTTACACTGCATTTATGCATTTAACATTTAAGTGTCATCGATTTGCGTGTTATTGGACATTTATTAATTGAGCATTTATTTTGTTTCAGGTAAGAAAATTCATCATTTGTAACATACATATATCTTCTATGGAATTTACCAGCGTGAGTACAATAATTATTTAATTAACTTGTTTCTTTTATTAATTCATGGTTATACGATTGATGATTCAAACACATTGAAATCAGTCCTGTCTGATTATATCCGTCTCCCTTTTCTTACGTTTAGACGATAAATCGGAAATCTGCAGAACATTATGTACAATAGAGGTCGATAAAACAATTAGACACTTTGCTGCCATTTAGCATCTCAATTATTTATTCTATCGCTTTACATCATCTTAATATTTTGTTACTAGTGATTTTCGAATACGCTTTCCAATGCATATTTTCATATGCCACCATCAAATGTTCATCAAGAATTAACAGTTTTGTCCAAAGTAGAAAGAATCAAGACGGCAGAAACTTTAGTATATCAAAAAAAGAATGGAACGTAGAATATTAATTTATTCAATCCTTGAGTATCCCGTGACATTGTGAATTAGTGGTACGGACAGATTGAAGAACGTGTCCCGGAGACAATATCGTCATTGGCCCCATTTATCGAGCATCTGAGTTAAGAACCATTGGAGTACTCATTGTTCGAAATCCTACGTATTGTTTATACTACTGCACTTCAATACGCAAAAACATTTCCCAAGCGTCTAGCGCGTTTGAGTATTGTTACCAGACGAACGATTTTTTTTGCGGGTACTATCGGAAATCGAACCCGAAACATCCGGGTGGAAGTCCACGGTGATCGTTTTAGACGAAGATTTGTATTGTTTTAGTTTATTTCTCTTCCATGAAAACCTTTTTTACTTTATCACCAAGAAAATGACGACTGCATTCTAGTGTCTGTTCTACTTTTGTAAGATGCAAAGGAAAACTTTAACAACGAAAAGTTTCATCTAAAGCCACCCTGTGTGACTATTGTTGAAGTACTGTGGAGTTTTCTTTTGGCTCCGTTTTATGCGTGCTTCTATTATTTTTTAAAAAGAATTCTTGGTTAGGAGCTAGTCTTTATTATTTTTTCAAGTTCGAGATTAATTTTGTTTATTTTTCATAAATACATTCGTTATATTTTGTTTTTGTAAATAATAGTCTTTTTTTGTACACAGTTAGCAATTGAATTGATTCGTATACAGCTTATAAAGAATATTCAACTCGCACAGTTCATTCATCTTATATGGAAGACGCTGTTGGTGTATAATAACTGTTGATATACTTGTATTACTTTCATCAACACTCCAGAGATGGCAGTGTTGATATGTGTATTACACTTGCTTTTGATTGCCATACGACATACAAGTCATCACACCATTTCCCTGTTAAGGTAGGCAGAATGCCGGACTTTCCTATCTTAACACACATATGGTATGTCAGTTCTTTACATCTATGCACCTTCTCCTACAGCTCCTACAGTTTATCTTTCTACATGCCCAAACCATTTTAGGGTGCTCACTCGGTTTTATCTTACTCAACGTGTCAGCCTTAAGTTCAGATTTATATTGCTATTTTTCTGATGTGAAGACAAAATAAATTGATAAACTCAGAATCTTATGATAGTTACAATATAAATTGACGATGTTCTAAGTACACAACATTGTTGTCAACCATACAATAACAACATTATTTATTTTGTGAAATAGATAATGCTGTAATTGTAAGTACACATTTGATAAAATGTATAAGTGCATGATTTCTCAGATCAGGTTTCTGTAATGATAACTTGAATCTTAAATTACATATTGAGAAGAGAAAAAAATCAACTTCCTAAAATTATAATAAATGGGCAAAATCGAGGGTTGATACATAACCGTAAGAAGGTGCCTGTCTTGGCCCAGCAGAAAAGCAACGTGCACCGAAAAAACACATTTTTGTATTTCATCTTCAAAGAGACACAAAATATTATCGAGATAAATGGGTAAACAGTGGTTAAAACATGGACTGAACTTTCATACTAAATACAAACCTTTCATACTAAATATGGTACATTCAGCAAGTTTGGAATGAAGTTAAATATTAACACATACACAAAGGTTTCATTGTAGTTCCTCTTATTTTGGCAAGTTTTTATGGGTTTCTTAACAAATATATGATTCTAAATATATGCAAATGCCATGAAGTATCACCTTCATATCCTCACACTCAACTTATATATTAATTTTCCTGTATTTTAAATTTGTCAAGAATGATGGATTCGAACCCCGAGTTACAGCGCCCTTGAGATCTGCTCTCTAAACGGCGCATATATTGTCCTTTTATTATTATCATTATTGACTGCGAAAATTGTATTACTACATCTATCCGAGATGCACAAAACTATCCGGAGAGTTCCGGTGTTTCGACAATATATCTTTTTAATTTACTAAGAACAATTTTATATAACGCCATTTAGAGAGCAAACTCTCCTCACGGGCACTCGAACTCATTATTCAAACCCACTATTATTAAAGAAATTACGTCTGGCAGCTGTTAAAGCTGCCAGAGCTTATTATATATTAACATTTTGTTGTGTGCAGTACAACTTCGTGGGATTATTGCAATGTGGCAACCTCTTCCAACCAACCAAAAAGTTGTTAATGAGGCCTTAAGTGAAAACCAGACTGAAAACCTTTTTAAAAAATCTGGGTACCAACAGGAATAAAACCCGCAATCTCTAGGCTAGAAGACAGGCAGTTTATCAATTAGACCATGGAGGTCGGATGCTCGTTTTTTCTGTCTATATTTCTTACATGGTTCTTTCTAACTTATTCTACTCGTATTTATTTGGCACTTGGAACAGTTTGAGAGTACCGGTCTGCTGGTCTGCTGGAGTGTTGTGTGTACTAGATAACGGCTCCGGCTGGCCGCTGCGCTGCGCTGATCCAGGCCACCTATAAATAGCGCATCCAACGCTGCACGCGAAACGCCAACTGCCAAAGCGCATTCAGACAAGTGGCAAATATACTGAAATCGTATCAATGTTTGCGAGTATTTGAATCATCTATTTCGCTCGAACGCAGTTTATTTTCAATATACTTTCAGTCTAATTTGCACTTACGGTCTCTTTTACATATTTCTGGTTGGTTGGAAGAGATTGCTATATAAAAATGAACCGCTCAGGTTTTCACTGTAAACAACGAAAGTGTCAGACTATACAATATGTTAATTTTGTGTAATGGTTCGAGTTACTACTTTATTTTCTATTACACTTGGATATTACATGTACAATTCCCATTGGTTTATTTGTTATAATACTTCTACTATTAATATAGTCATGTCTACAAATCACTACACTGTCATTCGCGGGGTGGTCCAAGACACCAGAAACTCTTTTATCTTCATTCAAACTTATTTCAGTTATTGTAATTTGTTTAGTCAAACACTGTTTATTCCACTTTATAAAACGGCATAAACCTACCGGTTTCAAGGTTTTCACCTCAATATTAGGGTAGCAACAGAAACAAGGCAGACTTGTTCTGCTCCCCTGATGATGAGGTGAAAACCTTGAAACCGATAGGATTATACCGTTTTGTAAAGTGGAATAAACAGCATTTGACTAAACAAATTACAATGTCTTTAAACCTCCTTAACTATAAATAATATATTTATTTCATTTATATTCAGACATCTCATCATTCAAATTAAAGACTCTGTGACCTTGGTAAGACATCTATCTTCTAAGCTGAGGGTTGCCTGTTCGATTCCCTTTGGAACCTATTTTTTTTAAACATGATTCCAGTTTTTTTTTTCAATTAAGCTATTTTTAACACCCCTCGGATTACTTGGAAGAGATTGCCAAATAGCAATAAACCCTCCAAGTTGTACTGTATATATACATTGAAAGTATCTTTTTATTCAACATTTCAAAATCTGACTTTCTTGATCTTGTTACATTTTCCTAGACCACGTAAATCTCACAATTTTGACTTGTAAATGTTTTGGTTGTCTCATAATGTCAACTTTCGACCAAAATACTAACGTTTCTTTTTTTGCTTATGATACGCACTTCCACAGTGAATTTATTTCGGATTTACTTCTAATATCAGTAGTTTTTGTATAAATACGAACTATCTATCTCCATGACACTACTCTTTAGAATTCAAATTTTAAGATAATTAAAAATAGAATTATCACATTTTTATGTAGCCTTTATACTTTAAAAAATAAAACAAAATATGTATTTAAATATTATCTATTTATTTTTCGTCCGTTCACCGATTTCGCTCAACAAGCTTCTCAGAATGGTGAATATATACTATGTTTAGATAATACCTCTTACCTCTTTGTCTTCTTCCACCAACCTTCACCACATCTACGATCTGTCAACATACTCTTCTGGTCTTCTAGCGATATGCCCCTACCACTGCAATCTGATATACCTCAGATTTATGAGTGCTACTTTGAGACTACATCTGATATACGTTTGAGACTACATATGATATTGTTTCGTGCTTTGTCTCTACGAATGATATCTACCATCTACCTCAGCATTCTCGTCTCTGTTGTATGGTGCTTCTGATCCTTTGCTCCAGTGTGCACAGAACATTCCACACCTTACATCGTCACCGGTTGTGAGACAATTTTATATTCTCGGCTCTTCATCTTCACTGGCATTCTTTTATCACAAATCTCTCCAGTGACTTGTTGCAGACAGTCATAAATAAAACATTTAGATTTTCCATGCCGGGTAGTCTTAAGTAAATGAAATATTTTTGTTTTTTTTTTTGGAATTTAAATCAGCAATAGGCATATGCATCAGACTTGCCAAATATATTTTTCCTGGTTGCGGCATTTTTTTACACAGATAAAAGTGCCATTAATAATGATATCGCAAAGCCCATGCGTTTGCACATAAATATCGAACGTACCTACACAAAGCAAATAAAACAAAGGCCTCGCAAATCACCCCCTAAAAAGTCCTCTTGCCTACTGAAATATTTATTTATCTCCCTATGTTGGCAAATATGACGGTTATTCAATGTAGTATAACTATTTTGATTTAATTATAAAGTAATTATGTGTTGTGTAGTAATAATAAATTTACGATGAAATTTTAAACAGGTATCGTGGGGCTTATTTCGTATTTTTTTACTATTATATAACTACGAGGAATGTTGATAACTTAGCCTTAAAATCCATTTTTTTTTTACAAAAATTAGTGTTGAAATAATTTTAACAAAATTTAAGCTTTTGAATCTTCAAAAAACATATATTTTGTCAAGGTTGAGATAGACATCTTGTTAATTGATTTATTGGTATAATACAGTACATATTTTTTTCTTTGTGTTCACCGTTGTTTGGTTAATTGTGTCCACTACCAGTTTCAGAGACCACTGTGTTCTTCGTCAGTCGATAAGCAGCCTACTCGTCTGATGGTTACATTTTTGGACCTTTTTTTCACGGCACTTCTAAATTAATGTTTTATATATTACATATTCTGAAACTGTTAAAATGTACTTACGTTGCGAAAAAAATACTGAAACAGAAACAATGTTATATAAATCCTTATTAATGTAGACAAAGAAAATATATTTAAAACCCGAGCGACTTTAAATTAGGTAATAAACAGTCAATAAATTTGACTTATTTCAATGAAAAAAGAACTTGGTTCATTCACATCCAGGGGCTATTGTCTGAAGTTCAACAAAATTCAATTATTTTAACTGAAAAAGTAGCAGGTTCTATCCTCCTATTTCACTTGTAATTCATTGACTGTTGCGAACACACAAAGTCTCTCACCCCCGACCCTTGCGTCTGCTACGACAACGTACCTGCACTTTAGGCTCTACGATGCAGGCTGTATAGGGTATCGGCTAGTTTCCAGCGGCTGTTACTGGAGTGGAGTGGTGTCGACGCGTCTGGCTCGCCAGTCTAGTCCGCGCCGGCGTCGCGACGCTCGTATTCTACAACGTGCTACGCGCAGGGATTTCCCGTGCTACAACTGGACTTCTACGATTTTAATTTTTCAGTTTTCAGCGAGACGCTGAATCGGCTGAAAGGGTCGAGTACGTTTCATGTGGCTCCTTTTCATACTTATATATTCTCGTTAAGTCTTTGTATTGAAACGTTATCGGGATTTAAGAAGTTTGAGGTAAGTGATATTCAATACGTTATTGTTTTGTTTCGTATGTTAATATATTTTAGGTTTTTCGTTTTATGTACTTTTTCGATTCGTTTTTTTTTCTTGTTGAATTTTGTTTTCCAAAGTTTGAGAGAACACATTTTATTTTATAAAAATAAAACATTCGGTTAACTAGACAAGAATATTTAGTATCAAAGTATGTTTTGCAAGTATTCTTTTTGTAGTCTTTTAAAACACGTTTTAAAATTGCTTTAGACTGACAAAATACGTAGTCTAGTCTTCCAACGGTTCGATTCCCGGTGTTATACATTGTTCAAAGGACCCCATCTGGTTTTCATTTAATGTCTTTATAAACCTTCCTGGTTGAACTGTAAACATTGAATGTATAATACGATATTTTTTATCCACTAAAAATTGTTGATTTTATTTTACCTCTGGTAGGAAGATCGTATGAAATATATGTGGCCTAGTTGGTAAGACGCTTGACTGTCACCTTAGGGTTTCGGGTTCGATTCTCAATGAATTTTTATCGTGAATCAAATCTGTGACCTTTTCAACATCCATACAACTCCGACGATTTATCATAATTTTAACATTTCCTTAATTAAAAATGTAATTCATTTGATCCAGTCATACTTTTCTTGGGGTTCCTTTACCATGCCGTCTAATCACATTTACAATGTTTATTTGTTTTGTTAGACTTTTTTCATGCATTCGTTCTATATGCCCAAACCTTTTCAGACTGCTCTTCCTCTTCATACTCGCATAACACAGTAATTAATGCCTCTTTTAACTTGCATTATTTAAAATATGTAATATTTGATATAACCGCTAAATTTAATTATACTTTCGTTGTACGTTACAGCGCAACCTGACTGATTTATTTCCACGTGGCAATCTCTTCCAACCATACAGAAATATGATAGTGAGACTTTCATACCAGAAGGCACAGAACTGGTTGAACGTGAGAAATAGCCGTTAAATTTACATACTATCTCCATTGTTTAATATGCTTAACTGTCTCGCCATCCCTTCTTATCTCGCCGAATATTTTCAGCGTCTTTCCAATCATGGACTTGCGCTGCGCTCAAACAGAGATTGTTTATTGACGTTCCCAGTTCACCGCTCTTCTTTCTTTCTTTTTACGTCGTCCTTTACTGAGCATGCAGTGAGGGTGAATAATGAAAGATTGGACCAAGTTGATTAATTCAGCTATTTGGGTAGTATGTTTTCAGATAATGGAAGAGTTAAGAGGGATATCGAACGGCGATAGGAAACAAAGTCAATGGAGCACTAAATATATATACTCGAACCGGGCAGTATCAAAATCTCCTAAGACGAAAGTCCACAATAGTATTTTGGTGCCAACTTTGATGTATGGGAGTGAAACGTGGACGTGGAACAATACTGATAGGAGCCGAATAAATGCTATAGAAATGCGTGCATTGAGAAGAATACGTGGAGTGACAATGTGTGACAGATTACGGAATGAAGTGATAAAGGATGAATATGAAATTAAGGCCGATGTGTTAAGTAAGATAAAGAAAAGCACGCTGAGATGATTTGGATGTGAATAAAGAAGCGACTGTCAAAACTCTTCATTTCTAGTTATTAAAATAACGTGTTTCATTCCTGATTTTTCTTTTCCTTTTCTCTCCACCACCCCTTCCTTTTCTTTTGATTGCTGATATCTCACTTTATATGAAAAATAATGTTCGGGGGGTTGTTCGTCTTTGTGGGGTTCGTGGGCATATGCTCACGTATATGTTTGTGGATTTCGTGGGGATTGATAGTCATTTGATTGATTTATGTTATGCTACCATGTAACTTGCTTCATTTACCTTTGTCTAGTTGGTTGGAAGAGATTGCCGTCTGGCAATAAGCCCGCCAGATTGTATTTGCAGGAAAAGCGTTAAATAAATAAAGAAATACTAACAAAACACAGATATCGTACAAATGTGAGAGGAAGACCAAGGAAAGTATGATTGGATCAATTAAGTGATATTCTGAGAGAAGGAAACGTTGAAAGTCTGAGAAATTGTAGAATTTGTATAAAGTGTGGTTATGTATATGGGAGAGGCGAAGGATGTGTGTGTCCAGATAGGAAAGTTTGGCGCTCTGTCCTGTGCCTACCCCGCTAGGGAAATGGTGTGATGTATAACACATACAAATTCTCATAACACAACATCAATCTCTTGTTGGGCATATGCCTATTTTTGTGTCTCCCATCGTTCCGCATTTGTAATGAAATTCACTCCATTTTCGAAGGGTAATTGGAATTTAATTAAAATTGTCGTCTCGTTTTGGACTTGTATTCGTAGTTGCTATCGTACTCACAAGTTTGATCTATTAAGACTGCGTGCTTTCGCGCAATAAACCGATCGGGGTTATCTATTGAGGAAGGCTCATGAATCCACGTTGGAATGAACCTTGTCTTCCAGCGAAGAAGTCATAGATTTGCTTTGATTATTTTATGTATCTTGTTTTGCAATGTTGCAATATGCCGCATTATCTTGTTGCGACGCTAGCGAGTCACGACTATTTGGTTTCACTTTCAATTTCGCCAATGAAATCTTCCTCAACCTTTAATTTTAACTCAATCTTAGCGCTTGTGCCCTACTAGAAGCAACAAAGAAGGTTTTTTACGAAAATTAATAGAATAATCTTCTTTTTGTTTGTTTGTTTATTTACAGCAGTTAAAAATAATTATAACTCAATTAACCTACATGTACTGTATTATTTTGCACTCAAAAACTCACATATTTTTACTGTAATAACTCTTTAAGCTATCCTTAACATATAAAACGCATACAACTAAAAGTTCAGTGGCTATTAGTATCTTTGACTCTTTTTAGCATTTCGATAATTTTTTTTAAACCTTTATGCAATAAATTACGTAGAAAAGTCTATAAGTTTCCGACCCAAGAATTTAAAAAAGGTAATCGAGTGAAACAAAAAAAAATGTTTCAATAATGTCTACTTGTAGTTCAATACATTTTTAAACATTTCAGAATATAATGAAACAATATTACTTCTATCTCGTTCTAATTGATAATAATAATAATTAAAGGACAATTTATGTAGCGCCGTTAACTAAGCAAACTCTCCTCAAGGGCGCTCTTATTCTGGATTTGAACCCGCTTTTATTGACAGATTTCACATGCCCAAACCATCTCAGCGTGCTCTTCCTCATTCTATTTAATACACCAGGCTTAGCCTCACATTCATCCCTTATCACTTCATTCCGTATTCTGTCATATGGTCACTCCGTGTATTCTTCTCAACGTACGCATTTATTTGTACAGCACTTATTCTACTCCTCTGTCTTTTCCCATGGCATTTGGTGGCGTTTTTTCGTGATTCTTCAAAATTGAGCTAACTTTTTTTTAATCCTCTGGGCCTTTATAGTGTCTAAGAATACATAATATTTTCCCCACCACTGAGACCACTTCTGGAGTGTTTTGTTGATTTCAGCCTCAAATAAGTTTGTATGGAGTTTCAGAATTATAGAACTGTTTTTGGGACCACTTCAGTTCAAGTCTATCTATATTTTTATACTTAAGAAATGATCTTTACTGAGTATATTCATGTAAATTGCGAGTTGTTCATTAGAGTCTGTCTGGCTTGTCAATTAGTTTGACTCCTGTGGGTTTTACTTTCCATACATTTTTTATGCGATTGTCAGTTTTCTGCTCAGTATAATTAAGTTGGTTGTTAGTTCATTTTGGCTCTACCAATTTATATTTTTGTACTTAATTTAAAATTGTACAACGGTTTTTGTTTTTAGAGAGAACAACATACTTTGTGATATTTTAAACAATTATCAGTGGATACATTTTTTAAATTTTACATCAATTTCAAATACCATTTTCTTCTTCTACGAGTATGTCGAATCTAAAAAATGTAAACCACTATCACTTTAATTTTTTATTATATATATGTAAAACTCTGCATCTCTCCTTATTCCTTTTTAATCTCGAATTTTATTTAAATCTTATAAGTCAACTGCGCCGATCTATCGGCGTGCCGTTACTGCAGGTATACTAAAACGCCCGTGTCCCGTGTTTCTTTTAACAGTTAAAATGAGACTCTTTTTTTTAGTAAACTATTCACTTGAAATGAACTTTCCGATGTATTTACTTCAGTTCTTAGTGAAAACCAGACTAGAACCTTTTTTTTTAATGTAAAACCGGGTACCAGTCTAAATCGAACTCGCAACAGAAGTTGGAAGACACGCGTATTTCCATCTAGACCACGGAGGTCGTTAGTTTGTTCTTATTCTTTTGTTTTTTTTTTGTATGGTGGTACCGGTTAATATATCTGAATTTATGATTTCACCATATTGAAGAATGTGACCGGGAGACAATATTGTCTTCGGCTCTAATTATCGAATCTTCTAGTTTATAACCACTTACAGTAGGCACAGAACTCGTGCTTCGTCATTGCACGTGTTGCACTACCGCACGTAAAGAGACAACAACACTTGTACACATACTTGGTGTGTGCAAATATTGTTACCTGGCGAACTCTTGCCAAACTGAGACCCCTTTTTTACACTGTCCCAACATCCAAAATGAATATATGGATAAAATAGTTGTTTTTATTAAGATGGAAAAGGAACTTGATTATAAGACAGTACAGTGATGTGGTTTGTGAGTTTACTGGTGTGCAAAGGTAAAGGTTCGCTCACTTACACACGTACATGAAAAACCATCGCGCCATTTTCCTCTCGGGCTAGGCAGAGAGGACCGAGCGCCAGGCTTTCCTATCTCGACACATTTACATCAACACATCTTCTTATTCAATATCTACGATTTCTCGGAATTTTTTCGTTTCTTTCTTTCAGAGTATCATTAACTTGAACCAACCACACTTTCCTTAGTCTTCCTCTTATACGCCTTCCACTCACATTCACACTATAAATCTGTTTTGTTCACTCATAGAAGAGAAAAGTAACATAAGAAAGAAATAAAACTCCACGACACACCCGCACTTTCCAACGAAATTGGAATGGCGAGGGTATCGTCTACGAGGTCCAGTAACGACGACAATTCCGAAATAAAAACCTTGAAGTTAACGGCATCTCATTATCAAGTAATTTAAAAAATATAATAGACAATTGTTGACCAATTAATAAAAGGCATAATTAGTAAAATTTATTCATAACTATTTATTATAGGTGGTGGGTTCAGGGCGTTCGGGCAGTAATTTACGACTCCTCCGGCAAAACCCATAAACTCCATTGTAACAAGATCTACTAAATAAGACGTTATGTTGCATTGTTAATTTAATAAAATGTGTCGACACGCCGTCAATGTAAACGATAAATCATAAGCAGTGACCGTGGAACTATGAGCAAAATTAAAAAGAATTCTTGCATAACATTTCAGCAAACATCGTCGTAGTAATGCATACATACGAGTACATACGTACCATCACGTCATTATCCCTTTTGGGGTAGGCAGAGAGGACAGATCTACACTTAGTTTTGCATACTCGCATATTATATCTCCACGCCTTTCTATCCATTACAACGAAATCCATGGTCTAGATGGAAAGACGTCTGGTGTGACCCTGGGTTTGCGTATTCGATTGGAATCCAGATTTTCGTTTATTTTACTTTATTCTGGAACCTAACAATACAATGCAATTAATGAGTAAAGCATTCTTTGTAACCCCCCTTGCAAAAATCTATACATGTTATAAACAAAAACTTTGGACTGTAATTTTTTTTAAATAAATTTGTTCATTTTTCTCAGAGAATATTTTTTTCCTTTGGTATACGTAAGCTATTTTTATTTTCGTGATCCTTCTCGCGAATCACAGATTGGGAAACGATGAAGTAAAGTAAGCTATCTCTGAAGTAAATTAAGCTATCTCTGACAGTAATCCAATAATAAAAATCAACATATTTAGAAGCATAAACAATCTGTAAAACACAAAAAAATACAAAAATCGACATAATTTGGAGGTAAGAAAGTTAGAGAAAAGGGATAGGAAAAAACAAAAGTTAATAGATTACTTTACTGTATATGTTACGAATCAGCCAACGGACCACATTTCGGATATGGGGGCTGAGAAACAATATGAAAACTTAAAAAAATATTTAAAAAAAGATTTCAATGCAAGGCCTCTTTAATAACATCTTTGTGTTGTAAATTTAGTTTCCCGCTTTGCACATTTGTTTTCCTCTTTAAGCTGTTTTATAATAATATATAATCTCATTAATTTTTCGAGACACTTTTGTGCTTTTCTCTTCGCCTGGATCATTTTTCATTAGGATTTGAATTCTTTTTTCACAATGTGAAAAAACGTCAACTATTTTCGTCAGTGTTAACTCTCAAGACATCGATTTGTTGTATTCCTATTAAAAATAAAATGACATGTAGGAAAATAAAATTGAGTTAGTTCTTAGTTATAATATATAAATTAGATTGGTTCTTAAGATAAACATTTGTCTATGGGTATGGCTTTTGGTAAATATTTGTATTATATTATAGATTACCTTATTAAATAAAAAAAAGTTTGGCTTCCTTTTCTGTTAAAAATTAATCTTGTTCCATTTAGCGTATGTACTCGTAGATCTCATTTGAAAATATTCCACATATCGTTTTTTTTTTCCGTAAAACGAATTTTTCAATACACATACATACCATCAGGATGTTTCTGTGTTGGGCATCGGCATAGATGACAGAGCGCCAGACTTTCCTATCTTGACACATATATTTCGCCTCTTTTACATCCTTACAACTCCTTCGATTTCTCTTCGTACTTTTTAATATATTTGTTTCATTAGTATTTATTTATTCGTGCCACGTGCCTAAACCATCTTCGAATGCTCATCATCAACTTATTTAACACATCAACCTTAAGTTCACATCCATCCCTAATTACTTCATTTAATATTCTGACTGACCTCATGTATTCTTCTAAGTGCACGCATTTCTACAGCATTTATTCGGCTTTTCGCAGTTTTTCCATGTCCTCGTTTCGTTCCCGTACATCTTCAGGGCTAGAATTCCTTTTTCACAATGTGAAAATGCGTCGACTAATTTCATCAGCGTTAATTGATTCTCAAGAAATCTTTGTTTTATCTTCCGTATCGCTTAACGATTCATTTTGGTCCATTTCGTGTAAATCTTCATTTGAATTCTAATTTTAAATATTCTGTGTATCGATTTTTTTCCGTGAAGCGAATTCGTCGATTGATTTTTAAATTCCGTTATAGCGGAATTCCGTTTAAAGGGGGGTCGTAAATCGAGGTTTCGGTGTATTCTTTTACCAGTTAATCCTCTGCCGGCTTCATTGTTCACATAATGTGATGCAACGCACGCCCATAAATATACTCGCATTGCTGCCATTTCACGGTTATGAGCATTCGGATCGACCCGATTCACTTTCTGGCTATTGTCTGTGGCTGTGTACTTTTCAAATGATGTAAAGAAAACGAAAGTGGGTAACGTACGCATTTTATGTACCTCGTTTCATTGTCTATGAATATGAATACCTATTTTCAACGTGTCCCAAGTCCACCATCTCTAGCTAGATTCAGATTAAACATCCATGAGAACTGGTCGACTATTTACATTTACTAACTTAAACTGTAACCCAAACCCTTGTTGATTGTTTCTTAATAGAATTACCACAACAGCGTATTAAGTTCCAACATTGATGTATAGAATTGAAACGTGGACGTAGATATTGAATGAAAGGAGCTGAGGAAATGCGCGCACTGGGAAAAATATGTGGTGTTTCGATGTACGACAGAAAAAAAATAATTACTAAGAATTAATGTGAGCTTACAACAGATATGTTATGTAGGTCTATAAAAACACGTTAAATTTATTTGAACATGTTGAACGGATGGGTGATGAAAGACTGACTTGCCACATTTATAATGCAAGCACAAGTGGGAATCGTGGTAGAGGACGACCGAGAAAAGTGTTGTTGGACCAAGTAAATTATACTTTTTAAAGAAGGAAAGGTATGACGTAAGAAACATAAACTGTATTAGAAGATGTATAGATGTAGACGAGGCTAAGCCAACTATGTCCCGATACGAAAGTTTGGAGCTTTGTCCTCTTAGCTTACACCAATAATGTGATGGTATATCCTCTCTGATTACATGTTTTTATGTATTCCTATTTACTAAACGTTAACTGTAACCAGAATACTCGGTGAATATTTCTAAATATAATTCTATCGTACGATATCTGTCGACTAATTTAATTTATTTCACTTGAACTGTAACCTGAACCCTTGTTGATTATTTATAAATACAATTATATCGAATATCTATCGATTACTTACATTTACTTAACTTGAACTGTAACCCGAACTCTTGTTGATTATTTCTAAATACAATTCTATTGAACGATATCTGTCGACTACTTCCATTTATTTATCTTGAACTGTAACCCGAACTCTTGTAGATTATTTTTCAATACAATTCTATTGAACGATATATGTCGACTATTTCCTTTTATTTCATTTGAAGTATAACCCGAACCCTTCTTGATTATTTTTAAATACAATTATATTGAACGGTATCTGTCGACTACTTCCATTTACTGAACTTGAACTGTACCCCAACCCTAGTTGATTTTTCTGAACCACAATTCTATTGAACGACATGTGTTGATTATTTACATTTACGTAACTTAAACTGTACCCTTGTTTATTATTTTTATATTCAATTCTATTAAACGATATATAGTATGCTGTAGTATATTTTGTCTCCCCCATGCTTTTCATTTTGTCCGCACAACCAATTCGGACATATCGAGAAGTTTTCCATACGATTATAAAAATAAATATAAGATAACTGCGAATTGTTTTGACAATAATTTAAAAAGATTTACGATTCTAATATACATAATCAATTATAATAGGTTGATGCATAAGTAACGTCGTATTTTTACGTAGACTTTTTTTATATTTTTTTCACCAGCTGTGTTAACAGATGTTCTTAATGGTGTCTTTCTATCATATAAAGGAGGGTTTCTTCTAACATTTTTTTCAGTTTACCGTTAGCGGTTGAGCTATACAGAGCCCTTGTGAATTTTTAAAATGTTAGAGAAAGGAGTGCATATTTGACACTGTTTACTTTTTGAATTCGATGTACCAGACAGGTACAAAGACTGTAGCAATAGGTTGTTGGTTGCCGCGTCGCGCTCCGAGAATCGAGGTAACGAATTCCGTTTCGAAGATCCAGCAGAAGAAGAAGAAGAGCAGGGAGAGATTCCTCTCAGGCAGTCGATGTAGGGAAGCGGGTCTCAAGTAAAAACACGGTAAAATCGGTATTACTGAGAAATGTATTTCAACGTAGTGGTAGCGAGAAGTGAGAAGTGCTTTACAAATTGCAGCCCCTTCTATATTAATGGTCAGTCGGCCGTCAGCAGCGCCCATTGTCCGCGAAATACGACAACTTTCGGGGTCCGGGCCATGCTTACGCCGACTGAACCTGGACCTACCCCCGATCGCACCGCTTTGCAAGTTACATATTTTCAACGCGGTCGCGAGTACGATCGGAGTCAAACAGACATACATATGACATACAGATTTACATACAAAACATGAACATATAGCATTTTACAGGTACAAATATAGCTTTTAACATATACAAGAACATTATTAACAGACATTTACATACATAAATTTAGTAATACAAGTTCAATAATACAGATCTACACAGTGTCTTTTTCGTGTCACATACACACACACACGGGTGATGGCACACGTCCGATACACTCCCCCCGATGTTACCTCCGTGTATCATCTTCGGAGTAACATCTCATGGTCGGCAAGGACGTGTGTTGTCGCATCGCAGAGGCCAATCTCCTCCCGGCGTGGTCTCCCGGTCTCGCCCTCGAAATCACGCGTCTCTCGATAAGGGCGACAGCCGCGATCGTCGTCTTGTCTTCGCCGTGCATGTGGTACGCCAATTTCCTGGCAGGTGTGCAGATCTGTCCGTTAGTTGCGCAAATCATTTGCCGATTTGCGCAATGTACTGTGGTTGCGCCAATCGATCTTCGATTTGCGCAACATCCTGTGGGTGCGCAAATCATTCCTCGACTTGCGCAATGTACTGTGGTTGCGCAAATCAGTCCTCGACTTGCGCAACATCCTGTGGCTGCGCAAATCATTTCTCGACTTGCGCAATGTACTGTGGTTGCGCAAATCGGTCCTCGACTTGCGCAACGTTCTGTGGTTGCGCAAATCATTTCTTGACTTGCGCAATGTACTGTGGCTGCGCAAATCGGTCCTCGACTTGCGCAACGTCCTGTGGTTGCGCAAATCGGTCCTCGACTTGCGCAACGTCCTGTGGTTGCGCAAATCGGTCCTCGACTTGCGCAACGTTCTGTGGTTGCGCAAATCATTTCTTGACTTGCGCAATGTACTGTGGCTGCGCAAATCGGTCCTCGACTTGCGCAACGTCCTGTGGTTGCGCAAATCGGTCCTCGACTTGCGCAACGTCCTGTGGTTGCGCAAGTCACTCCTCGACTTGCGCAACGTCCTGTGGTTGCGCAAATCATTTCTTGGCTTGCGCAACGTCCTGTGGGGAGAGGTTGGGCGTGTATCCCTGGCCCTGCATGTGAGTCGCCTCGCCCTCTTCTTCGCGCTCGGATGTCCCGCCCCCTCACGATTATGCTGAAGCAACAGCCTCGTACACGGGTGATCGCCACCCAATATTGCTGGGGCAATCACACTCGTGTAAGAGCCCTCCGGGGTCATCGGGCGGGCACCTGTACGCAGCACGCCATCCGCGTCGAGGCACGGCGTCACTCCCCCCAGTCTGGTTCCAAGTAGGAGACTTTCGCTGCGCCACAGAGCTCTTAGGTCAGCGCGTAAGGTTTCCCTTTGCGCAATTCCAATTAACCTAAGTTCTGCGGTTCGAAGCTTCTCCGTGGTCTGCGCGCCGTTGGTCCTCTGGTATCTAGGGCGGCGGCAAATTGACACGCACCGCTTCATCCATCCGGCGGCGCGTGTCAATATTGCGTTAGTGGCGCAAGTGACACCAACGTGTGACACCTGCGCTTTCACTGTCGAGGGGGCATGGTCCGGTTTCTGCCGCGACCTCTTTTCTCGGCGTCCTGGCTGGCGCGGTTTCACCACGACACCGCGCGGTGGGCATCGTCGCGCCGCCATTTCTCCCCCAGACGTCGCGCCTTCCCTCCGTATGGCGACGACGCCATCCGTCTTGGCGTGATGTGTCAGCTCGGGTCGCGTATCCTCGTCACGCGACGCTGCATCCTGGCACATCTCGGCGCGCCGCTCCATTCGCGGCGGCGCGTCGTTCTCCTCCAGCATTGCGCAATGCCGACTTGCGCAAATCATTCCAAGATTTGCGCAATCTCGGGTTGCACAATGTCTATTTGCGCAATTCTCGGCTTTATTTGCGCAATCTCGGGTTGCGCAAATCTTTCCTTGATTTGCGCTAACCTCGGACGCCTCGCTCTCCTTTGGCTCGGCGACGGCGTCCTCTCCCTCGGCGTGATGTGTCAGTCCGGGTCGCGCATTGACCTCGCGCTTCGCCGCATCCTGGCACATCTCGGCGCGCCGCTCCATTCGCGGCGACGCGTCGTTCTCTTCCAGCATTGCGCAATGCCGACTTGCGCAATGTTGGTTTGCGCAATCTCGGGTTGCGCAATGTCTGTTTGCGCAAATCTTTCCAAGATTTGCGCAATCTCGGGTTGCGCAAATCCTTCCAAGATTTGCGCCAACCTCGGACGCCTCGCTCTCCTTTGGCTCGGCGACGGCGTCCTCTCTCTCGGCGTGATGTGTCAGTCCGGGTCGCGCATTGACCTCGCGCTTCGCCGCATCCTGGCACATCTCGGCGCGCCGCTCCCTTCGCGGCGACGCGTCGTTGTCTTCCAGCATTGCGCAATGCCGACTTGCGCAAATCATTCCAAGATTTGCGCAATCTCGGGTTGCACAATGTCTATTTGCGCAAATCTTTGTTGTATTTGCGCAATCTCGGGTTGCGCAAATCTTTGCTTTATTTGCGCAAACCTCGGACGCCTCGCTCTTCTTTGGCTCGGCGACGGCGTCCTCTCTCTCGGCGTGATGTGTCAGTCCGGGTCGCGTATTTTGGTCACGCGGCGCCGCATCCTGGCACATCTCCTGCATTGCGCGATGCCGACTTGCACAATGTTGGTTTGCGCAATGTCCATTTGCGCCATCTCGGGTTGCGCAAATCTCTCCTTGATTTGCGCCAACCTTTTCGGACGCTTCGCTCTCCTTTGGGTCGGCGACGGCGTCCTCTCTCTCAGCGTGATGTGTCAGCTCGGGTCGCGTATTCTGGTCACGCGACGCCGCATCCTGGCACATCTCCCGCATTGCGCGATGCCGATTTGCGCAATGTTGGTTTGCGCAATGTCCATTTGCGCCATCTCGGGTTGCGCAAATCTCTCCTTGATTTGCGCCAACCTTCTCGGACGCCTCGCTCTCCTTTGGGTCGGCGACGGCGTCCTTTCTCTCGGCTTGATGTGTCAGCTCGGGTCGCGCATTGACCTCGCGCTTCGCCGCATCCTGGCACATCTCGGCGCGCCGCTCCATTCGCGGCGACGCGTCGTTATCCTCCAACATTGCGCAATGCCGTCTTGCGCAATCTCGGGTTGCGCAAACCTTTCCAAGATTTGCGCCAACATTTGTAGGCAGAGGCCGCGTCTTGGTCTCCTGCGCCCGGCATCCTGTGTCCGTTCGCGTCATTGGGAACGTCAGTGCCCCGACAGCGCAGCTCCTCACGGTACTCTGTCCTTCCGTGGGCGGGTTCCTCCCTCCATGGGCGACCCGTCCAGGTTTCACAGCAGCAGAGTTGGGCGGGCATTTTTGCGCCGCCATTTTCTCGGACGTCTCGCTCGTATTTGGATCGGCGACGACGTCCTTCCTCTCGGTTTGATGTGTCAGCTCGGGTCGCGTATTCTCGTCACGCGACGCCGCATCCTGGCACATCCGCCGATTCTTGGCGCGCCGCTTGTCCCGCGGCCACGCATTGTGTCGCTTTGCATCACGCTGAGTTGCGCAAACCTTTCGTCGGTTTGCGCAATGTTTCGTAGGCAGAGGCCGCGTCTTGGTCTCCTGCGCCCGGTATCCTGTGTCCGTTCGTGGCATTGAGAACGTCAGTGCCCCGTCAGCGCAGTTCCTCACGGTACTCTGTCCTTCCGTGGGCGGGTTCCTCCCTCCATGGGCGACCCGTCCAGGTTTCACAGCAGCAGAGCTGGGCGGGCATTTTTGCGCCGCCATTTTCTCGGACGTCTCGCTCGTATTTGGATCGGCGACGACGTCCTTCATCATGGCGTGATGTGTCGACGCGGATCGCGCATTGTCATTGCGCTCCGCGGTATCCTGGCACATCCGCTGCTTCTCGGCGTGACGCTCATCTCGCGGACACGCCCTGCGTTGGTTCGCGCCAATCCGCCCTTGACTCGCGCAATGTCGGTCGCGAGTCGCGGTGATCAGCGCGATCATCCGTGCAACCACTTCACAGGCTGGTGCTGTTGGGGTTCCCCTTTCCTGTGAAGATCGGATGAGCTCCGCAACCATCGCTGCCATCTGCACGTATGGATCCTGTGGCTGGCTCACCCAATCATCGGTGAGCCGCAGGGGATCAGCTGCCAGAGCATCAGGAACGCGTTCCTCCGATGGTCCACGGATGGCGTCATCCGTCGCAGCTTGCAGTTTCAGCTTTCTCTGAAGAGCGGCCGTTCTCCGCTTTGTGTTGCGGAGCACCCTCTGAAGCCTCCTGATCTCGTCCTCTGAGTCAGCGTGTGACTGTGAAGAGGTCACCGAGTCGGCCTCTGAGGTATGGTCGCTCTCTGCTCTCGCTTCCTTAGCGGGAGCTTTCCCGGAACGCAGAGAAGGCATGATTGCGTCAGTGGCTGAGGATGACGATGCTCAACGTTGTTCGCTTCTCACGATGATGATGATGCTGACGTATACTTCAGAAGGTGACGGTCCACAGCGGCTGATGATGACGACAGTCCACAGCGGCTGATGATGACTATAGTCCACAGCGGCTGATGATGACGATAGTCCGCAGCGGCTGATGATGACGATAGTCCACAGCGGCTGATGACGATGGTCCACAGCAGCTGATGCCTCACTTCTGAAGATGACGACGATATCTCAACGATTATATCTTATATCCAAAAGATTTAATATCTTCAAACTTCAGAAGGTGGCGATTACGACGCTCTGCTTCTGAAGATGACGATGATATCTAATAGATTGTATATCTCAAAACTTCAGAAGGTGGCGATTACGACGCTTCGCTTCTGAAGATGACGATGATATCTAAACGATTGTATATCTCAAACTTCAGAAGGTGGCGATTACGACGCTTCGCTTCTGAAGATGACGATGATATCTAAACGATTGTATATCTCAAACTTCAGAAGGTGGCGATTACGACGCTTCGCTTCTGAAGATTATTCTTGAGGTGACGCAGCAGATCCGGCTTCGAAGGACCACTTTGTACCAGACAGGTACAAAGACTGTAGCAATAGGTTGTTGGTTGCCGCGTCGCGCTCCGAGAATCGAGGTAACGAATTCCGTTTCGAAGATCCAGCAGAAGAAGAAGAAGAGCAGGGAGAGATTCCTCTCAGGCAGTCGATGTAGGGAAGCGGGTCTCAAGTAAAAACACGGTAAAATCGGTATTACTGAGAAATGTATTTCAACGTAGTGGTAGCGAGAAGTGAGAAGTGCTTTACAAATTGCAGCCCCTTCTATATTAATGGTCAGTCGGCCGTCAGCAGCGCCCATTGTCCGCGAAATACGACAACTTTCGGGGTCCGGGCCATGCTTACGCCGACTGAACCTGGACCTACCCCCGATCGCACCGCTTTGCAAGTTACATATTTTCAACGCGGTCGCGAGTACGATCGGAGTCAAACAGACATACATATGACATACAGATTTACATACAAAACATGAACATATAGCATTTTACAGGTACAAATATAGCTTTTAACATATACAAGAACATTATTAACAGACATTTACATACATAAATTTAGTAATACAAGTTCAATAATACAGATCTACACAGTGTCTTTTTCGTGTCACATACACACACACACGGGTGATGGCACACGTCCGATACATTCGATAAAGGCCACAATGCAACTGAGGCAACCAAAAACATACGTGATGTGTACGGCAGAGGTGCTATCGATGTTCGAAGCAGTCAACGATGGTTTGCTAAATTTGCTTGGTTTGCTAAATTAAAAAGATCGGGATGCCCTTCAACCACCGATGATGATGTACTGAAAGCCATACTTGAAGCTGATCCCCGTCAAAATACCAGGGACATCGCATTGACGATGGGTATCGATCAATGGTTTCCAAGTACGACGTGTGGGTCCCGCACGAATTGTCAACCGCAAATCTAACATAAATTACAACATAAATTAAAGGAGCTACAACATAAATTAAAGGAGCTAAATTGGGATGTTTTAAAGCATCCACCTTACTCTCCAGATTTAGCCCCTTCTGATTTTCACCTATTTTTATCTTTACAAAATTATTTAAATGGAAAAAAAATTAAAACAACGGAGGAGGTGAAAACAGCACTAGACACGTTCTTTGCATCGAGACCCGAAAGTTTCTATTCAAATGGGATTAAAAAGTTGACAGAAAGATGGGAGAAAGTCATTAAAAATAATGGAAATTATGTAATTAACTAAATGAATAAAGTATATGCGAAAAAAAATATTTTGTTTTCTTGAAAAAATACGACGTTACTTATGCATCAACCTAATAGTTTTACGATTATTAAGTATGAATTTGTAATGTCAATGTCCGTTCATTAATTTTGTTACATTTTTATAAAATATTTGTTTTAAAAAAAGAATAGTTTCTTTTGACTAAGATAAGGCATTATAATTTCATGCTGATTATTTTGATAAAAAAGTCATTTATTTTTTAAATCTGATTTTGATTAATAATTTTTTAAACACTGATTGTGATTCATGATAATTAATCTGAATGATCTTTTCATTTGTCTAATTATTTCATAAGATTCGATTTTTGTCAAATAATGTATAAGATTGCATATTGTTATCCAAATATATAAGTTATCGACATTACGAAACTATCTTATTTGATAGCATTTTTACAAATAAAAGTTTCAGATATATCGAACCAATGTTGGGTCGGTCGTATGCGTCATCATGTAACATATTAGGATTAGTTTCTTAATTGTTTAAATTGTATAGATTTGGTTATAATTTGATATGTAAATTATTGATATATTTGTTTGGGTCCGCGCCGCATCGCGACCGCAGCGGAAATGTGGACTTATGGACGGGACTAGATCGCTGGCTGGTTGGCCTCTGCATTGCGCAAAACTTCCGAAAATTGTGGTATTTCGTGAGGTGTGAGCGCTTGTGATGAGCGATTGACCGTTCATAAGAAGGGTCCCTTTAAAAAATAAATCACTTATTCTCAGTACACTCTACCTCCTGTGTTTTACTTGAGACCTGCTACAACCTGCCGTAAGAGGAATCTCTTTACCATTGCTACCTTTTCAACGATCTACGCCTTTGGAATCGACCTGAATTCTCCGAGCATTGCGCAGCAGCCATCCACCTACTTACAGTTCTTTGTACCGGTGCCGTACGAATGTTATTCGCTAAAATTTTTTTTTTTTCAAATAAAGTTTTAGATATATCGCACAGATGTTATTGATAACTTTTCGTAATGTTTTTGTAAGAAATAAATGTATAGACATGAGCTGTATGAGAATATATATGGATGAACGGGAGACGATGAAGGCATGTCGTGATAAGAAAGTCTATCGCCCTTTTCTCTATACTTATTTGGCGTGATGGTGTATGTGGTTATGCAAAGTTCTTATTTTACAGTATGCGTATATAGATAACGACCTCCGTAGTCCGGTTGATAAAACACCTGTCTTCTAATTCGGTGGTTCGGTTCGATTCCCGTTGGCTCTCAACAATTTTAAAGAAGGGTTCCAGTTTGTTTTTCATTTAACAAATTACTGAATTTCTTATAAAATCATTGTGGTGCAAAAAATGCCCATACTTAAAATTCTTAAAAATTAGCTTAAAGGCGAAATCAGATATAATTTATTCTCATACACCTTTAGGAAAGTCTGTTCCTTAAAGGAGAGATGATGAGAATGATTGTTGATAAATAAAAACTTGTCGAAATCGGAATGTGTAAAGAAGAATTTTATTGACAAACGTCGGTATTTACAATGTTTTTGAACGTGTGCGGGAATGCGCACGAGATATATCGCTGTCTCGTCTTTGCGCTTACAATATGTTTATTGTCGCGCCGAAGGTATCCTTTTGTTTTGAGAGACAACGCGAAAGATGTGTTGCCCTCTCCTTTCCTCATGGAATGCGGTCTTCACTGGTAGTGAGTTGAATGACCGGCCGCGTGGACTTTGGCATTGTTTGTCTCGCATTGTTAAGGTGTGCAAAGGTCGTCTCGTGGGTTCAGTGACCGCGCATACGGTAGCCACACACCCTTACATATCATATAAGTATAGTTACGCCACTGGGCTCACTAGTTTTTAATCTATCCAAAGAAGTTCGGTTTAGAACGTAACTTGTTAAGGTTTCTAAATTATTTCTAGTTGTTTGGAAGAGATTGCTTTATTATAATCAACTCGTCAGGGTGTACTGTATTCAACGAAATTATAATACGAGTAAAATACAGTTCAATCCCACCACCACCCACGCTGTTATGAGGGACAAAATATGTTCCTATCCAGCGGGATCTATACTAGAAGATTGAAATCTTTATTTTTTTTATGATCGCGACGTCATATAGTGACGAAGAAGACACTGATCAAAGGGACTCCTTCTCCGGTGGCAACACACCTAAGTGTGAAAAGAACAGTAGTGACGACGGACTTAAGGTTCGACATCACGGGATAAGGAAAATGACTCGTAGCGCAGATTTTTTTTCTTATAAATTGGCTTAAAGCCTGGAGCATAATAAATTACTTTGAAAATTCCATTCCTGTCTTCCACAGCATCCATCATACGAGGTATTTTGAACAAGATATACATTTGATATACATACATACATGTCACGCCGTGCGAGCTAGGGAGAATGGACAGATCTCCATACTTTTCTATCCAATCACACAACTTTCACCTCCTTCACACCCTTACCTCTCGTTATGCATAATTTTCTATAATATTAATCGTACTTCTCAATTAACAATCTTTTTAAAATCTGTTCTATCTCTTCCACGCACACTTCGCACTTCTACTTTGTATACTCGCATAGTCATTCTTTCGTCACTCATGCTGTCCATTGGCCCAAACCATCTTAACGCTCCTTTCCTCATATTACTTAAAACATTTTGTTCGTGCATTATTTCTAATATCTTCTTTTTTCTTTCCAAGTCCAAGGTTCACTTCATTACACCTAGGTGGGCACCAAAATACTATTATGTGTTGTCATTTTTGCTACTAAAATTAAACAGAATCACTTATTCCAAAACAAACTAATACACCAGCTACTGTCATTAATAAGGCATCGAACTCAGAAAAAAATATCTATGATTTTAATCGCAGTCTTATAGAAGAAGCTGCCATGCCATATCTATCCGTTATCTGCCTCATGTATCTTATCTCGTCGCTGTGTGGTATTATGATCAGTGTTCTCAGTTTGTTCGTTAAATGAACATATTTTATGATAGTGGCGCATATTTTGAATACGTTGTGAATGTTTTGGAACAAATGTGATTTTTGTGAACTATCAGTGAAAAAATAAAAAAATCGAAAGATTGTCCATATTGAGTTAACGAGTTGTAATATTTTTATAAATTTACGTTGCATTTAATATGTATAAAATTATTATTTCTTTACATCTTTTTCAATCATTTTTATGTCCAGTGTTGAATATTAGCTTTTCTTTTTGGCTTGTACAATTTCCTCTTGCATTTTACTTCTAATTTCTCCCAGATATATGATATATATACATATTATCATGCCGTGGCCCTTACAGGGTAGGCAGAGAGAACAGGTCTCCAAACTTTTCTATCCAAGTACACAACTTTTGTCTCCTCTACGTCTCGTCATGCAAAATCTTGTATTATTCACACTTATCACTTAACCTTCTTTCAAAATCTGGTCCATTTATTCCAGCCACGTTTTGCTCGGTTTACCTCTTCCACGTACACCTTGCAACTTCTGGCTCTGTTTTTTATCCCAGATCCTTTTATAATTTTATTAGTGGCCTACATTTATCCTACCACTGTCTTGTCACCATTGAAGGATTACTTATTTGTAATTAAATAATAATGAACTTGCACATCGATTTTTTGGTTGTAGTCACTGCTTTCATATAATGAAATTATTTACTTAAAAATTATTTTTAATACTGTTTCCACAGTATACACTGTAAGACAAAGAAAGTTGTGAAGTAGCGACAGGAAACGTGGTATAGTTCACTTAGTACTAGTTTGTCGATAAATTAATCGCCAAGAGTCGCTAAATCCTTTGTGTACAGTGATATGTTAGTGCCCATATCTATCATATGTATGGAAATAAAGGCCAGGTACTGATAAAAGCGATAAGTGTATTAGTAATGTCCTAAATATGCGTGAAAAATATCTAGTATTAAAATGTATATCATAGTAAGAAATGTATGTCATAATAAGAAATATATGTCATAGTAAGAAATGGAGAAGACACAGTTAGAGAATGACTTGCAACAGAAAAATAAAACAAATACATACATTTCCGATATTAATCGACAGCAAGGAAGAGGTGCACCAAGGAAAAAACGGAAGAAGATAGTTGAATAGAAAAAATGTATAAACAGAAGAGCATGTATCGTCAAATTTATGGCCCTGGCATAGCAATGGTTGTGTACTGGGATAAGAAGGCGTGAAGATCTTATCAAGCTGATTGTAAATGTATTTTCCAAGTGTATTGTTGATATTTAATTTATGCAATCAATTTTGTATCAATGTTTTATATCTGCAGTTGGTTAGATATTTTTATATCTGTGTTGACGTGAATACTTGTAAATTTTTTAAATATCACTGGAAAAAAATACTTTTTTTTCCTAGACCGGCTGTCAATAATTCGAGTAACTGTCATTCTGATATCATTAATCAGAGCGACCTGTAGTGTTTTTCTTGTTACACTGCATACTTTGAAGTATGAAAACTAGAAAACGTGTTCTAGAAATTATTAAGTTATATGGGTGAATCTTAATATATTTACCTTAATTAAGGTACCATGTTTAGTCATCAAGCTACCGATTATTTCTGAAACTTGTCAATCACAACGTTGCACAGGATGGGGAATCAGTATGGACACTTACTTATTTTCCCGTTTAAACTCTCCATGAACCTATATAAGATAAATATCATCCCACCCTGTCCATTGTAGGGTAGACAGAGAGAAGAAATCTCCAAACTTTTCTGTTCAATCACACATCTTTCACCTCCTCCACATTAATTCATGCACAATCTTCTATTATTCATATTTCTCACTTAACCTTCTTTCAAACTCTAGTCCATGAATGGTGAGTAATAAGTTTGTTGCATTCATGGAGAATACTGAAGATGAAATGTAGTAATTCATACAAACCATTACGCCGTTTCCTTGCTGGGGCAGGCAGATATAACAAAGCGCCGGACTTTCCCATTTTACTGCTTCCACATCCATGCGCCATCTCACACAGCTCCTACTTCTTACATTTATTTCAAAATAATCATTTGATCCAACTATACTTTACTTGGTGTTCTTCTACCATGCCTTCCACTCATATTTGTATTGTATATCTGTTTTTCTTCACTCATTCGTTCCACGTGCCCAAATCATCTTATAGTGCTATTCTTAATCTAATTCAACATTAGCCTTAAGTTCACATTCATCCCTAATGTACTGTTTTAATGTCTGTACTAACTATGTATTATATAAATAATGTACTTAATACGTATGTGCTGTTTAAAAAAATAATGATTGTATTTATTCTTTTTTATCTACGTGTTCTGATATGTATTGTTTTCTTATTAATTAATGAATCACTATTTAGAGTTTGGTTATTGCTATAATGTGGCGTTGATAATTAAATAAAAATATATATTGAACTTATCTACTGTTTAAACTTTCGCATATAAACAAAGTGTAGTTAGTTGATTTTATTGTGTAGTATCAAAACAGACTTTATGGATTTCGGATTATCAGACAATATGGATTTCGAGGACATGCTGGATTATTTCACCGACGACGAGTGGATAGAATTGCTCTCGCTTTTGGAGTCTACAGAAAATGAGGGGTATGTTTTATTTATGGTCTTTTTTGATCAATTATTTTCAGTTGACCTTAGTTATGTATTACGATTGACCTTAAAAGACGATTATGTTTTGTCGAGCCATCAAAATGTTGCACGCCGGAACTACAACAAGCATTAGATACCCCTCAACATGTATGCATTGGTGATACGAACATATTAAAGGGCGTGACCGGGAGATAATATTGTCTTCGCACCGATAATAGAGTATTCGGGTTTAAAATCAGCTCATTTATTTGGAGCCAAATGTATCTTGTAAATATGCGTACACCGAGAAAAATAAATGGGGTGACAATATATGACAGAATATACAATGCAATTATTAGGAATGAATGTTATCTTAAGACTGATGTGTAGAGCAAAATGAAGAAAAACACTCAAGATGGTTTGGACATGTAGAACGAATGAATGAAGAAAGTCTAACAAAACAAATATATAGAGAAAATGCTGATTGAATGCGTGGTCGAGGAATACCAAGGAAAATATAATTTGATAAAGTGAATATTTTGAAAGAAGGTGTATGTATGTAGAATAGGCGAAGGATGTGTGTCAAAAATATAGAAAAGTCTGGTGCTTTGTCCACTCTACACATATTAACAGGGAAATGGCATGATTGTGTGTATGTACATATTATACGGGTGATAAACAATTATAGTAGGCAAGTAACGCTAAATGTACGTGCAGAGGCAACAACACTGGTGCGTGTGAGTATCGTTACCAAACGATCTCTTTCAGCAGACTGAGACAATAGTTTTTTCGGGCCTCATCAGAAATCGTACCTGAAAACCCTTACTGAAAACCCTTACTGAACTAAACTACGGAGGTCGTGGATTAGTTGATAAGATAACGAGATGATCAGATCATCTGTGCAATGGCTGTACGATATAACACGAAGCGCTGGAGCCTTAAAATAAGATAACGAGATGGTCAGATCATCTGTGCAATGGCTGTACGATATAACACGAAGCGCTGGAGCCTTAAAATAAGATAACGAGATGATCAGATCATCTGTGCAATGGCTGTACGATATAACACGAAGCGCTGGAGCCTTAAAATAAGATAACGAGATGATCAGATCATCTGTGCAATGGCTGTACGATATAACACGAAGCGCTGGAGCCTTAAAATAAGATAACGAGATGATCAGATCATCTGTGCAATGGCTGTACGATATAACACGAAGCGCTGGAGCCTTAAAATGTGATTCAGGTTTCACATTTGAAGACTCCAGGTAACTTCTAGGACTTTGGCCAGTTTCTTTAATACTCAAGGTTCTGAAGCCAAACGTAGAAGAATATTTTTAAAATATATTAAATAGAATATAGCATACTAGTATGTCGTTATTAATTGATTTAGCATTTATATTGTAGATGCCCATGTTAAACATTTATATTGTAGATGCCCATGTTAAACATAATGGTTTAAAATTTAAATGTGAACTTTTATTGTAGATGCCCATGTTAAACATAATGGTTTAAAATTTAAATGTGAACTTTTATTGTAGATGCCCATGTTAAACATAATGGTTTAAAATTTAAATGTGAACTTTTATTGTAGATGCCCATGTTAAACATAATGGTTTAAAATTTAAATGTGAACTTTTATTGTAGATGCCCATGTTAAACATAATGGTTTAAAATTTAAATGTGAACTTTTATTCACAATAAATAAACTCAACCTGATTCGCTTTACAAAAGCATTGTCAAATAGTTTAATGATGACTTGTAAAGGGAAATACGCGTAGACATGTCACTTAAAGTTTATTGTATAGATTTTTTTCCCATTTAAGTGTTAATCATTATATTTATAACTTTCGTCGTTTTGCAATGATACATAGGACCACATAAAAGCATTTGAAATTACCCTTGGTCACCTAAAACTGATATATACAATCCAAAAATTGTATGCATATTTAAAAATTTATTTATTTCATACACGGTCAATTTCGGTCTCAAAATAATATTTTACGTATTAAATAACTATGTTTTTTTTTATTTCTTTCGTAGTTTATAAAACAGCTCGCGGGCCGCATGCGGTCCACGGGTTGGTGACGCCTGTTTTAAAGTATAAATAAATATTCAAGTATTGACTTCGTGTTAGCGCAACTATCATGTCACGATCGATTAGGCTTAATTTCCCATGAAGGCGGCGTTGTGTCACGTGTGAGCAGGCCGATGATCGTTGTGTGAGCCGGCGCAGAGTGCCGTGGGAATCTCGCTCTAATTGACACGTGACAATTAACCCGGAATGATCGTCGACTCGGATTGTATTAAATGTATTTATTTAACTTGCCGGTAGCAAAGATTAAATGCTGCGGAAGAAAAAAGAATCAGCTTGTTTTTAAACCATGCATGCTTCCGACGTGGAGTCATGACACGACTATGTATTGGTAGTCATGTGAATCTAGAATGTTTAGAAGTGATTCTCAATCAGGGTTCCGCGAACCGGTGTCTGGGGTTTTGTGAGAATTGGGAAGAGATTATTGTATTACATTTTCGTTGCATACAGTATGCCCTGACTGGTTAATTGTCACGATGCGATCTCTCCCTACCAACCAGACAGGTGTTAAACAAGCCTTTAGTGAAAATCAGTCTGGAGGCATCAACGAAAATGACAGCATACGTTATGCAACTTAATCGTACCGGTATGTTGCAAGCTGTAGTGTTCCTTAAAGCAAATAAACTGCACTTGCTTGGGCATATATGTATATATAACATATATCGAATGGATGCTAGTCGGTTACCAAAGGACATGCTCAACGATGAAATAAACAACGCCAAAAGATTTCATGGCGGACAACACTTATTCTAAGACGATTTCTGTAAAAAAACCTGAATACTTGTAACGTACATTTCGAATTGTTACGCCAAGAACAGAAATTTGTTGCGCCAAAATTGGCTTGTCCCATGGGTGGTCCCAGTTAGTTGTACGTTTTATTGACATTGTACACGTTGGATTGTTACCATTTCTGTTTTTGACTGATTTTCATTACAGTCTGCCTTGTTTCTTCTTCAGAATAGATCAGGCCCTGAATCATTTGTTTCCAGGGTGTCAGTTACTCCCAAAAGCTAAGTTATAGATGTCGTGTTCTCTTTATATCAAACGATCATTGAGTTTAATATTTTTTTACGTTAAATAAGAAAAAGTATTAAGAGTTCGAAATTAAATTAGGGTAAAAGGGGTATCTAAAACATTGAGTGCGTTTTTCTCAAAACCATATTTCTTTATGACACTTTAGTATGTAATACTCAATAAAGAGGGAATGTTAATATGTGAAAGAAAGTACTTAATTGTTGAATATCATATAAAAAGACGAGTTCAAACCACTTAACACTTTGAACATTATTAGACCAGAAGGAAAAATTTGCGAAGGCAGACCGTGACTCAGATAGTTGGATGGAGTAGAAGAGAACTTCAGGAAGCCCAAATCGGCAGGACAGAGGAGAATGAAGAAGACTCCTGAAGAAGATCAAGGCCCACCTCGGGCTGTAAAGCTATAATGATGATGATTTATACGGAAAAGGTTTTAAACTTTGTTTAATCCAATCTTTGGACAACCTGTTCTAGAACTCTATGTAATCAGTTTTTGGCATGTCAAAAAAACCTATTTGATTTAAATTATTATTTAATTTGTAATTTTTCAAGAAATATTGATTTGATAAAATAAATTGGTGTAGCTCTGAAACTAACTTTGTGTTTCGTTTTCAATTTCCAGTGTTCCTCAATCGGTGTTAGCGCAGCAGCAGGCGGACGGCCCCGCCCTCCCGATACCCCAGCAGTCGGGACTGCGCAGGAGCGCCACACAACCCATGGCGGCCCAAGCAGTGCCCCATCACAGGGGCGGCACCATCGCCGAGAGGTAACAGTTTTACTTATTTAATTTTGAGAGTTTCTGCCTCAATTTTTGGTATAAACATTTAAATCATGGTTTCCTCCAGAATTGTTGACACTATTGTCGAAGTTTTCTAGTGAACGTTGTGACATAGTGAACGTGAATGCCTCTTCTTAAATCGTTGCTGTGATCACTTTGGTATCTTCTTGGATTGTTGCTGTGATCACTTTGGCCTCTTATTGGATTGTTGCTGTGATCACTTTGGTCTCTTCTCGGATTGTTGATGTGATCACTTTGTTCTCTTCTTGAATCGTCGCTGTGATCACTTTGGTATCTTATTGAATCGATGAGTTAATCATTGGTCTCTATCCCTGTGTTTAGGCTGGCGGCCCTGCAGCAGAGCGGCAACAACGACTGGCGCAAGAGGATCGAGAGCCGCCGGCTCAGCCCCGAAGAAGAGGTCAGCAGCGTCATCACCGCTACCAAGAACAGGATCAATGTGAGTAACTTTTTCATTACACATTTTTGATTGTTTGGTACTTATTAGCGAAATTTCGAAGATATCGTATCGAAGACGTGAAGACGATTTTTATAAATAATATGAACATTTTTATAAAGTACGTACGTAACACATAGGCATAAGTACATAATACGCAACTTTCAATGACTGACGTAATCGTATATCGTTAGATTGCATGGGGTGCTAGTTTATGTGATGAATGTAAATTTGAGGCTGATGTGTTGAGAAATATGGGAAAGAGTTTTCTGAGATGGTTTGGGGATGTGGAACTATTTAATGAAGAAAGACTAACGTATGGTTGGATAAAGTGAATGATATTTTGAAAGGAGAAAACATAGAAAGTCAAATAAATCGTAGGAGTTGTATAATAAGGGGTGTGAATGTTGAAGAAGCGAAGGATATGTGTCGATATAGGAATGCCTTGCTCTCTATCCTGTCTGCCTACCCCGGCAAGGCGTGTTAGTATGTATGTAACTCCAATAATCTAGATTAGTTCCTCTAGAAATATTATAATGTGTGGATATAATAATGGATGAGTATGTTAGGAAAAAGTCCAATTTCAAAGAAAATGCAGTGCTTAAGATGAATAATGGAGCATTGAGATGGTTTGGCCAAGGGAAAGAATGAATGATTTGCAAAAAATAGTCTATACAAGAAGTTGAGAAGATACAAGTTTGGGGATACCTTAAAAAACATTTCACCATAAATGACTCAAATTCTACAAAATAGTGAAAAACCTTTATAATAAAAGAGTATACAAGACGATGTGTATGGGGGGGCAGAAAATATTGTGTGTTTTGTTTTCTCATTTTCCCATGGAGAATTGCATCTTTTACAATTCAAACCGTATATTCCAACTGGAACTAAAGTAGGCAGTCAATGGGTCTATTTAGAAGAATGACCATCAGAGATAGATACAATAAAAGCCGTGGAAGGCGCGCATCACGACTCGGCCAAGTCACGAAGGGGCCATGATCATGTGCCGGTCGTGGGCAACAATCCACCGCTTGGTCAAACAAACAAAATCGTATTTAAATATTATAAACTTATTTTACGAGGGCAGAAAAAAATTACGTCATGTTGTTTCTTACGGTTATTTTTTTTTATAAAAATCGCCAATCCGGCTAGCCTCGAGACATCTAGCGGCGAATTATTAAGACTTTTGTACAAACCGGTTTGTTTCTTGGCTAATTTATCGAATTTTATTGAGAATCTTTTAAAATGTTTGTAGCAGACTTAAATAATATGAATTCGAATGGTTTAATTCATTGTTCTTATTTCAAAATTCACATACAAAACTTATTACTTTAAATGGACGTTATTATGCAAAAAAGGAACAAATCATAAAATACATTTTTAGGTGATTTAAAATATCGAAAAAACCGACCAATTCTATTTGTGTAAACATATCAAACCCGTAAATTATTTTGTGGTTAAAATTCGTCTTAATTTTTTTGCTCCATTCAAGTCCTTACAAAATGGCAATATATTTCTTCAATTATTTCCGAACAGATAATATAAGAGTTGGATGATTTTTGCATACGTCTTTTCGATTTATTAGGGGGACCGGAAAGTAATTTTATTTTGATCATTTGCAAAACATTTATTAAAAAAATAAAAACATAAAACTAATCTATAAAATAATTTCCATAATTTTCTATAATTTTTTGTCACCATTCGGGTAATTTTTCAATCGCATTTTCAAAACAACTTTTAGGTTATTATTTGAAAAATGTGTATGATTTTTTAACTCACTAATATTATTAAAATAATTTATTACATAATGAGTGTTTTAAGGGCATAAACAAATGGTAATAAGAGGGTGCGATATATACATCAGGTGAATAAGGTGGATGGGGAAGAAGTTCTAAACCAAGCTCCGTTATTTTTTCTTGTGGCAATCTTGCAGAATGAGTCCAAGCGTTATTTTGTTGAAGTATTTTTTTATCGACTAAAACTGATCGTTTTTTTATGAACTCTTGTTTCGAATTGTTGAGATTTTATACTATTGCTGCGGTTGTCTGACCAGGTTCAAGCAATTCAAAATAAATTACTCCGGTGATATGCCACCATACACAGAGAAGGACCTTTTTCATTGTTAGTGATGGTTAAGGGGTAGACACAGGTACCTGACCTGAATAAAGTAATTGTTCTTTTCGTATATGATTATTATACAGTACCCACTTTTCATCGCAAGTCACAATTCGCTGCAAAACCGGGTCAGTTTCAAAACCTGGAGAAGAGAGATGGACAGATAGTTATTCGCTGTTCTAGTGCAATTAGCGATAATTCATGGGGAACCCAAATTCCTTGTTTATTTATTTTACCTATACGATGAAAGTGCTCCTGAACTGTTGACCATGCACAACCCAGCCTATTTGACAATTCCCCAATTGTTTGACGAGAGGATCCGATTCCACTAATGACGTCAGCACATCATTATGCAATTTATGGGGTTTTCCCGTTCTAGAAACGTCCCTGAGGTTCCTATCGCCATTTTTTATTATTTTAACCACCTATGACACTTATTGGGTTTTAAAATATCTCCGTATGTATAATTTTTTTCGTGACTTCGTTTGCCTTCTTCATTCCCTGGTCGAATAAAAACAGCGTGCAATGACGCAAATGTTCTTCATCGATTGTTGGCCTTGGCATTGTTTATAAATAACGGTAAAAAAATAATTCAAAACAATAACAAGAAATTCACAACTCCTTTCTAATGGTAACAAAAAGTACGTGTTTCCTGAACCATGTCTCGAGACAAACCGACTGTAGAAGGGTACATCTCACAATTTTTATTATTTTCCGGTCCTCCTAATATATGCTTCTATAATTCTCCAAACAGCTGTACAGAACAACGCGTTTAATAATGAACGTTTTAGATTATTTTAAATTTAAACGCTCGTCAATTTTTATTATTATTTCATACATATTTTTTATGAATTTAAGATGCAAACCATACAAGTATCGAATATTTTATGGCTTGCAAAGAAAAAATAATTTTCAAAACATAAGAAAAGTTGTTGTTATCCAAGAGTAGGCCCCAAAGAATCATGATTTAGTTGTACAGTAGTCCCCCACGTTATCCGCGGAGCAGAGGATTCATGCCCACTCGCGGATGGCGAAATCCGCGGCAAACACCTTCTAAAATTATCAAGTTCTTATATCACTTTTCAGTTTTAGGCGCATCAGCGTAAATAGCACGAATTTCTTTTTTTTTTTTCAATACTTCACGAATAGAAAATTCCTTCTTTCTTTAAATTCTAGCAACCACATCAGTTGTTTTCTTTCCTTTTCTTACCAAGACAAGAGTTTTTTTAGTTTCTCTTATTGCATGCACTTAACGAGATCTTTATGGTAGTCTCTGAGTCACCAGCATCACTAGTCTTGCGTTTCGAAGGCATTGTTACTGTAAATAAGAGTTATATGAATACTGACACTGAAATATCGGAAATGACACGATCACATCGAGAGATGGGGCGCGACTGATCAATTGGGTGAGTTGAGGTGAATATTTGGGTCTTTGGTAGATCTGCCTTTATTCATTCGGCGCGAGAAAGAAAAAAAACGTGTAAGTGAAGCCGCGATTCCAGATCCCGCGGATAACGGGGACTGCTGTATTACGAATATAAAAACAATGGGTTTGTCGAAACAATTTTTCTAACTTAATTATTTTTATTAAATGCGTATTCGTGCTAAACTGAGGGTTAGCCATATACCATAACGAATTATACAATAAATTACAAAATTTACGGAAGTAATTTAGGCAAATAAATATGGCATCACGAAGGCTATTTATATCGCTTGTCTGTCATACACCTATGCCAGTGAAAAATCTACTTTCGTTTCGTGTTGAGCCCTTTTGTCTGATTGACAACCCATTTCTGTCTTATTGTTAAGTATATAATGAATACTATCGTGGCTCTATCCTACAAAGTGTCTTTTAGAATGTAAGGACACTATCTTTAAAGGGATTTTTTTATTATTTTTGTTTAAAAAAACGCTTGTAGGAAATTACACATACTCGTACATAAATACCATCACACCGTTTCCCTGTAGAGGTAGGCAGACATGACAGAGGACAGACTGGACTTTGAACCGCAACCAGGAGATCGTGGGTTCAAATCACGATTTAACCCAGATTTAAAAAAAAATCCAGTTGGTTTTCACTTAAGGCCTCTTTAACATCATTCTGATTAGTTGGAAGAGATTGCTTATGGCAATAAGCTCGCTAGGTTGTATTGTATACAACGAAGGTGTTATACAATACAATACAGAGTGCCAGACTCTTCTATCGCGACACACATCGTTCGCCCCTTCTACATCCATACGCAATCTCACACAACTTGTACGACTTTTCTGACTTTTCAGATTTCCTTCTTTCAAAATATCCTTCACTTAATCCAACCATACTTTCTTTGGTCTTTCTCTACCACGCCTTCCATTCACATTTGCACCCTATATTTGTTTTGTTAGGCTTTCTTCATTCGTTCGTTCAAAATGACCAAACCATCTTAAAGTGCTCTTCTTAATCTTACTTAATACGTCAGCCTTAAACTTACCTCCTTACTTAATCAATTAATTCCCTATTCTGTCATACGATCATATGCATTATTTTCAATGCATGCATTTCTACAGCATTTTTTCGGCTCTTTACAAAAAATTAATCAATGAATTCATACAAAGTATATCATTTCTAAGTAATACCGACGATTGAAATCTCAATTACCTATGTTTATCGCATTATTTCATTTATTAATTTACCACTTCATTGCGCAACAATCTAGCGGGCTTTTTCCGAGGCGGCGTTATCTTCTAACGAATCAGAACTAGTGATTTGATTCCACTATTATTGACAGATTAAATATATAACATAAAAAAATAAGTTGAGTGTAAGGATAGGAAGGTGGGAGCTGCGGCCATTATATTAGCAATTTCCCTGCATCTGTATATGTTTAGAAAAACATATTGATAACAAAACCATCAAGGGAAGACGACCAACAAATTAACCTTTTTAGATTTTTGTATATGTGTTAGTAACATGTTCGACTTTTAGCGATGGTTTAGCGTTGTCTCTGTGTGTAGTGTTAATATGCAATCATATATTTTGATAATACCTGATATAAAGGAGTGTCTTCAAGTGCTTCCTAAAACTGTCCACTCCACGCATAACACATATATGAATGTTTTATATCTCGTATATTTATCTTATGTATTCTCTGGAAATATAATAGTTCTAGAATCTGTGTCGATCCCTCTATTATTAAGGTTTTAGAGGAAAAAATAACCTTCCCGCTATTCTATTTATCAAATTTTCCAGTTCACGTCCCTCAAAGCGGGTGGCGCCAATTAGCGCCGATGACGCAAGTGGCGAACTCCCAAGGAGTGGCAGCGATTTCGCGTGGCATTTTGTCATTTCCGGTTGGCGAAACCTGCCCTTCAACGCCTAGAACTAGGCGTCCCCCTGTAGCATTCTCTATTTTGGCAGACAACTCCATCAGACACCCAAGTCCACCTCTCGCATTTTGCGTGGAGCCGAACTGCTAATGCGATAGTTCAACGTTCCACGAGGATATTCTGCAAATTGGACAAATTGGGCCTACATACCCAATTTGGGATATTGGCCTCTCTAAAACCGTTACTAATTGTGGTGATCTGTTGGGACATTTTAGGGATATTGTCTTTGGGCCGTTGAATTGAGAGTTGCTGTGGAAAATTGAGACGTTTGGTGTGGGAGTAAATGGCGAATATTGACACATGTGTGTGTATTGCTCGCTACACATGATTGTATAATTAATTTTAATTTATATTTTTGACATCGATTGTAGATGAAATAATGCTACCCAAAAAGTTGTTGCGTATTTCACGAATAGATGTCGTTAGGACAAAATTCTCGTTGCTACCTTAATTCCAAACGTGCTGATCCTATTGTATATTATCATGAAAGGTTATCATGAAACGCATTTTACCGAAATCGCTTGAGCCCCTTTTGTCGTCATTTTGAAGATGTAGCTTTCCGCCTCTTTTCATACATTGACACTCCACAATTTTTCCTTAGTTCACGCGTCTCCACAGCATTAATCTTACTTTTATCATATTGACAAGGGGCAAGTTTCGCATCCATACGTCAAATTTATACTTTTTTTTTATTTTTGATATAATATGTATACGACCGACATCGTACTCGTATGTATTCTTAAACCCCCAAATACTAACCGGAAAAGTGCCTGCCACATGAACCGGCAACCTTCCGCACGGAAGTCAAGTGCGTTGCCGCGCGGCCATGTATCTCATTACAGTAATTGTTTTATGTATTAGGTGTACAAATAAGTTTCCGCCGTTTTTTATAAAAAAATGGTCATTTATTGTGAAAGAACGGAACCTCATGTTTTATTCGAAGTAGTACCCATCGCTTGCCACTACTTTTCCCCATCTTTCTGTCAGCATACGAATACCGCGTCAGTCATCATCATCATCTTTTGAGGCTATCCACGAATCGACTCAATTTTTGGTATCTTCATATGATGTGAAGTGCTGCTCAGACAGGCCATGCGTCATCGATCAAAACAAGTGGTAATCAGAAGGAGCAATGTCTGGTGAATACAGCGGGTGGGGTAAAACTTCTCAATTGAGTGTTTCCAAATAGGTTTTGACCGGTGCCGCAACATGTGGACTAGCATTATCATGCAGGAGAATAATTTTGTCGTGTCTGGCGTAGTAGTGGGCGCGCTTTTCCTCGAGTGCTCGACTCAATCTCATCAATTATGTTCGGTAGACAGCCCCAGCAATGGTTTCGTTCGGTTTGAGCAACTCATAATACACGACACCAAGCTGATCCCACCAAATACACAACAAGAGTTTTTTTCCATGAATATTTGGCTTAGCCGTAGATGTTGAAGCATGACCAGGGGATCCCCATGATTTCTTCCTTTTTGGATTATCATAATGGATGCATTTTTCATCACCAGTGACTATATGGTGCAGAAAACCCTTTCGTTTATGCCTGGCAAGCAGAATTTCACATGTGGAAAATTGGCATTCAAAGTTTCTCCGTGTCAGTTCATATGAATCCCAATTTCTTTGTTTTTGAATCATTCCCAATGATTTCAACCCATGTGAAATTGCTTGTTGAGTCACTCCTAATGTAAGTGCAAGTTCTTTTTGCGTTTGGCACGAATCTTGATCCAATAATACTTCCAATTCCGCGTCTTCGTACACTTTCGGCCTTCCGCTACGTTCTTTGTCTTCGATGTCAAATTCACCGTTCTTAAACTTTTGAAACCACTCACGACAACTTCTCTCACTTAAGGCAGCCTCACCATATGCTTCTACAAGCAATCGATGCGCCTCAGCTGCAGATTTCTTCAAATTGAAGAAATAAATCAAAAGTTCCCGCAAATGACGCTTATTCGGCTCAAAACTTGACATTTTCGAACACAAAAAAATATGTTATACTGATAAAAATTCACTAATATTTCAAGGTCATGTTGTTGACAGATGTCCAACCTTACGATAATGACATTTTACATCTGACAATTTTAACCATAACTTACTGGTGGCGCCAACTTTTGTCAAACGGCGGTGACTTATTTGTACACCCAATATATACATACATGCACACCACGCGCCATGTCCCTTTTGATGTAGACATAGGGTCTCTCTCACCACGCATTTATATCTATGCACAGAACTCGCGCCTCGTACACGTCTATGCATATCTCGACCGGGAGGATATAATGAGATAAGCCTATACCTTTTGATAACCTCTCTTTAATGTAGTTTCTGCTATTTATTTAAAGATACTCGTTATACCATATGTGCGATTTCGGAATGTATTTATATTTATATGTGCATACTATGTTGCTATCAATAAAACTGTATTTATATCGTCATACATACTCTCCTATTTCTTATACTTCTTACCCTTCTCTCAATGAAAAATTCTCTAACTATATGTTTTCACTCTTTCCTCGGTATACCTCTTCCTCGCTCTCCATTCAGTCCAGAAAAATACATTTGTTTCGCAAGTCTTTCGCAACTCACTCTCTTAGTGCGGCCACACCATCTTAAGATTCCTTTCATGATTATTTTTATAATATTTATCTCTAAATAACAGTTATACTTTATCCTTAATTTTGCTTTTATGACTCCCTTTCAATTCTAAGGTTGGCACTACCACACCACTGTGCACAATAATTTATGCATAAATACGGTGTAAATCAGCTGACTCAGAACATGCACTGTACCTAATGAGACGACTTGTAAAATAAAAAAATATATAAACATTTCAATAAAATAAACAGAAATTCTTCAATAAGCAAACTATAATATTTCATGATTTTAAGCAACATATAGTAAGTAGGAACCGTTTTTCATATTTTTGTTAATTCGTCTTTCTCATTCCCTCTCCTTCTCTCTTTCACACACATATTCTCTTTATTTTCAATGTTCTTCAACACACTACTATGCTTACCCACAAAGGAAGGGGTTCGCTCTGTATAAGTGCTTTATAAATTAATGAATTAAATACAGTATAAATGAGAGCTTTGAGTTGAATGTCATCTATCTCTCTATCTCTTTATATTACACTTCGTTATATAAAGTGTACGCCCTTGCGAGCTCATTGCCATGTAGTAATAATCTCTTTCAACCAACCAGAAATAGTTTAAAGAGACTAAATAAAAACCAGTCACTACAGAGTTTCTCTGCCTGTTTTCTCCAGCCCTTTTTTAGTCTTCAAATCAGAATAAATATTTTCCATAATAAAACAATAGTATTGCTCTGAATGTTGTTTTGGTTAAAGAGCTCTAAATTTATTGCGCTAGACATCAAGAGGCGAGAGTACCTATTTCTCCGTACATTGTTCGCTCACCTTTATCCTGACAAATGAAGCAGTGACAGCTGCGTGACATTTGCCCGCCCGATGGGAAAGGTCAATTCGGAAAGCGCGTCATCTAAGGGTGCATCTGGTGCTTTAGCAATTTCTGTCGTTATTTTTTGCCTCCTTTTTGCCATAAGTTAGAACCTCCGTAACCTAGTTGGCAAGACGCTTGACTTCTACCCATGCGTTTCGGGTTCATCTCGCGTGCTAGATTTGTGCGAGTGTTGTTTCTTCATCACGTGCAGTAGAATTTTAAACACGTGCGATGAGAACCCTGCAAGTTTCGTGCCTAGTTTTTTTCCCGGAACTGAGACTTGAGCAATTTCTGTCGTTATTAAGCTTTTAGTTAGAACCTCCGTAATCTAGTTGACTTCTATCAACGAGTTTCAGGTTCATGCCGCGTGCTAGATTTATGCTAGTGTTGTTTCCTTTCCACGTGCAGTAGAATTTTCAACACACATGTCAATAACCCTGCAATGCCCGTCAATAACCCTGCAAGTTTTATGCCTAGTTTTGTTCACAGAACTGAGGCTATTGCAATATGTGTTATTATTTTATGCTTTTAAGTTAGGATCTCCGTAGCATATTTGGTAATACCCTTGACTTTCACCCTAAGTTTCCGGTCCATCCGCTAAATACTCGTCTCGCGCACTAAATGTGTGAGTGTGTTGTGTCCTCTTCACGCACAGTAGAATTGTTAATACGTGCGTTGAGAAAACTGCGAATTCCGTGCTTACTACAGTGATTCTAAACCCTATCGTTTTATATGTCCTGGCCTTACAGAAAAATTAACCGTCATCAACAGGATGGAATTCTTTAAAGTTCCTCTTATTTTCGAGGGGATGAAATCCTTATTTAAAGTTTATTTTATCTTCAAGTGTTGGCGATCATCATGAGTATCTTGACCTTTGAGACAATAGCTCTGAAAATATATATAGTATCACCATGAATTCACTCCCAGGAGATGCGTCTTCTTCCCGCACTTCTTCAGCCCTGAATTTTCCCCTGCAATATCAATTGAATGATCTCATTTTCGCCTCGCACTGATTGCCAAAAATTCTCGAACTTTCTCCTTTTGATGATGGACAATATTTCTATATCTTTATTAATCCGTTCCAAAATATCACCGTTACGGACTTTGTCAACTCATTATACTCTCGATATTGTTCAGTAGCAATATACAATATTTAAAAAATATATATTTTCTTTGTGGTGTAAGTAAGTATCCATACTTCAATACCGTAGATAATTATGTAGGATATGTATTGACTCAAAATTCGTAAGTCGAGATTGAAATTTTTGTTGCAGAGTAGAAACAGCTTCGTGCCATCTCCACTCTTACTTTGATATATTAAGACCGGCCCCATTGATCACTTAGCTAGCATCTCAGATATTTACATTGTTAGACTCGCTTAAGGGGTATCCTTGTTTGTATTATACTTTCCTTTTACTAAGAATCGTATATTTTATCTTCAGAATATTCATGATTTAGCCTCTCTCATTTCAAGATTATGTGTTGACGCTCTTCATTAACTACGATAATTTGTCTGTATAACACTTTCGTTATATACCATACAATCTGGTGGGTTCGTTGTCACGTGGGGATCTCTTCTAACCAATTTAGATTTTAACTTAGATTAATCCAAACTTTCAGTCGTAAACAATCTCTGCATCAACGACTTTTTAATGGAGCTTTTAACGTGGTCGTATCTAATGGTTTCCTTCTCCTATCATCCGTGTGGGTCTGCACGTATCGCCAAATATTCCGCTATTAGCGCAAGCTCACGCTTCCACGCCTCAGCCATGCGACCACTGACGTCAATCCGCCGGCTGATGTCATGGCGTAATTACGCCTGTGCAGACGGCTCGTTGCACTGGCCCGTCAACCGACTATTAAGGAGGGTGGCACTGAAAAAGCTCGACTTTTTACGATCGGTGAAGCTTTTTTTATGACTTAATAGTGCGTTGGTTTGAATCGGCTAGATATATCGCCAAATACCACTTCCTTAAATTGATACTGACGAGCAAAATCGCGAATATTTAGTATCAAATCGCGAATATTTAGTATAGTATATCGCGAATAATAGTCTTAGTTACGCGTCGAAGAGCTGTTGTGTGCCACTGAAGACATGAATATTTCCCCAAGAAATATTGCCTTCGTCAGGGGATAGGACACATAAGAAACAAACGGTGCTTTAGAAAAAATGATACCAATCACCACGCCTTGTCCCTTGCGATGTAGGCAGAAAGAACATGCCTCTCTTCATTTGATGAGTACGAGTACATTATAATAAAAAAGCAACATTTTGTAGATACATTTAACTAAGCAAGGCCCGTGACGAAGTGGTCTCATTCTGAATCTCAAATTTCATATATTTGTTTGTCCTCAGTTGAAACATTCATACTATGTATTCCCATCCTTACACACACTTCCACCGCATCACAACCATGTCCAACAACTCCTTATCACATGCCCTACATTCGCATCAGTCCTTCACTCACATCGCTACATGGAAATCTTCAAAAATTTCTTGCTTTCTGCCACTTTATTACATTTTTTTGCATTTCTTCTAACGTTACAAAAGTCACTACTTTCTCTAAGGATTGTTGTAAATTCTTAGCGCAAAGAACCACATTTTTCTACTCTCAGGCTTGAGATGTCTAGATTATTACGACCGCGTAATGACCTGCTAATGGCTATTCAATCGGTCTGGTTTTAAAAATCTGTCGGCGTCTTGCGTCATTGATCATATTATATTAAATTAATTCGATACGGACATTTTAAAAAATAAAATCCCGACAACATTCGGTTTCTCTCTTCTGAAGCTTTGCCATTCGAGTTAAGTGTTTGTCGTCTTCATCGAGCTTGTAAATTTATCATGTGTCGCCGCTTTGCGTTCAAAAACGTGATATCTCCTTTCCGTAGTTTGTTTTGGACACAGGAAAAGTAAAGAAAGAAAGATATATGACTTGATTTTTTTATCGTCACTTAATTGCCTGAAGATTTTTTTGGAATTCAAAGGAAAGTGCATTAAACCACGAATTTCGCCTACTCTTTTACATTGTGAATAATGGAGATATTAACATCCTTTTCATTTTAAGCGTGGATTTATTTTTGGAATCTTTTCGGTTGCAAGCGATAATATCCTGCAAGGAAATTTATACTCAGAGTCGAGATGGACGAGTTGAGAGGATTTTTTGTGGCGTTCTCATGTTTAATAAATTAGAATATGACTTGGTGTAAACTTGACAACAACCGGCAAAAGGCAGATAATTATAGTCTATTCTTAAAAATACCCATTTTCAACAACGAAGGAACAAATATCTCATCAACAGTCCAGTTTTATGTTCCTTAGCCAATTTACTGTCTTATCGTTCTGTTTATAAATCTCCTGCAGGCCCTTTAGGAAGGATATAAAGGCTATTCGTCGGTGGCGTGATCTAACGTTTAGTATTCACGTTAAGCAACCGGGCGCTCTAGGATCAATTCCTGGCGGATTCACTTCTGGACTGGTTTTACTCGTAGGCCGTTTTAATTCCGAATTTATGTTTGTCTGTTATAAAATGCGTATCTTATATTATCCATGTAAAAAACTTTGCCTAACGAAATACTACAGCCGACTTTACTTGCCGATCGTCTTGTTACTCTGATTTCTTTGTCATCGGAACTTTGGGTTTGATCTGTCAAAACTGTGTGTTTACAGAAGTGCTACAGTTTGCACACAATAAACCAATACAATCACAGATGTCTTCCATCCGCAGGATGGTTGACAATCATACTTGATCACGAGGGATCACCTATCTATCTATCTATCTAGGGATATTTGCTAATTACGTGTTGTTTTATCTACATTTCACCATATTCACACAATTATGTTTTTCTCCTCTCATTGAAGCTGACCCGAGGGACAGCCCTCTGAAATTGTATCAACGTCTTCAACATGTACTATATCTTACTTTGTTACACGTTCTTTGTATTCAGTACAACTCGGAAAGTTTAATGCTACGTTGTAATTTCTTCCATCTAACCCGAACGAACTTTAGTAACAACGAGACTAGAATTATATTTTTAAAATATAAATAACGGGAATCAAACATTCAACACCTAGGTTGGAAACCAGGTATCTTACCAACTAGTCCACTGAGGTCATATCTACAATGCGCCTCGTCTCTCCAAGGTAGGCTCCAGGAAGCTCCCAAGCTGTTATTATTATGTTTCATATTGCGTTATGTAAACTGTAAAATTTTCGAATACGGCAGAAATGTGACGTCAATTTAAATTTATATAAATAATTTACAAAAATATTTCAGCACGTGTAGTTAATAGTCCTATGAGCGTTTGAAGATTTTATCAATTGATTAGAACTCGGTCCACAGATGCTGTGGACGGGTTCATTCATAAATATCACAGCTGCTTTTATCGCTTAAATGTTTTATAACATATCCAATTATACTATACAATAAAATAGAAATTTAATTAAACCCATAATTAAAGTTATTAATAATTTAATATAAGTGTTTTTAAAATTCAATATTACACAAAACTTTGTTTCATGTTCCATAAAATTAACTTTTTTAAATTATTGAAATGATTTCAGTATTTTCTAACGAACTGTTATGATTTGAAAATTAGCTGTATACATTTCGATGACGTACTCTTTATCCTTAAGGATATTAAAACTTAAAATAACTTACACATACTTCTTATTTTTAAGTCTCAAGATAATAGGTAAGACTGGTTGATTAGAAGACATCGTTTCAAAGTAATAATTACGTCAAATGTATTGAAATAAAAGTGTAAAATACTCAATGACGAAAATTGTGGTTTCTGATCGTCAATAATATTATGTGAACTAAGGTTGATGTGTGAAGAACATCACTATGAAATGGTTTAGATATATATGTTAGAACGAACGAATGAAAATGACGAACAAAATAAATATGTAATACGAATGTGAGTGAAAAGCATGGTTTATGAAAAGCGAGAAAATATGGTTGGATCAAGTGATTTTTAAAGAAGAAAACGTAGTCAGAGAAATCGTAGATGTTGAACGAGAAGCTGTTTGAATGTGTAAGTTACCCAAACTAGGATGATTTTTGCCACCAAATTAAAACCACTTATACGAGTCATTATAATAAAATTAATTTTGATTTTTTTTTCGTCGAGACAATTGAACGTTTCAAATTATTAAACTTCAAATCAAATTTAATAATCGGGGTGTAAACGGAAAATTCCTGGAGGAAAGAGGAAACGTAACATTCATTGGACGCGGTAAAGATATGGCGTTTAGCAAATTAAATACGTCTCGTCAAGGACAACAGAAAAAATACTTGGTATATAGTTTCATCATCCAGACCACACTCGCAGCCGAGATTCTCCACAATTCCCATTATGTAAAAGTGACTAACCGCCACACAGTGGCCCGTCCGCGAACGACACATGACTGATACTTCCATCTTGTTCATTCTTATTACTAGTATATTATATTAAACCATGGTTTCAAAGGAATACATTGTTGGATTGATTTATATCTAGATCCCTTATTTACCCCAGTTTTATCCCAATCCAACAACGTTCATTGATGCCAAATATTATGATATGTTTAATTTTATTTAAAAAAAATCAGTTACTGTGTACAAAATCAGATATGTGACAATGGGTAAAATATGCTTTTTTTGTCAAGGAATCAACACATATATTACCAGTGATACAAATGTGTGAAGGAATCCAAGCTAGAGAAACATCTATACTTTTGTCAAGGAATCAACACACATATTACCAGTGATACAAATGTGTGAAGGAATCCAAGCTAGAGAAACATCTTTATTTTTGTCAAGGAATCAACACACATATTACCAGTGATACAATTGAGTGAAGGAATCCAGGCTAGAGAAACATCTATATTTTTGTCAAGGAATCAACACATAACATATATTACCAGTGATACAAATGTGTGAAGGAATCCAAGCTAGAGAAACATCTATATTTTTGACATCAATTGGAATAACTTTGCTTTGATTGAGCAAATAATTTCTTTGTATGAGTTACTCAAACAAACACCTGAAATGAAGTGGAAATCACTTAGGGAAGAACCATAATATTTTACTCTTGAAGGCGCGGCATCACAAAAAACACTCACTTAGTAATGCATTGTAAGTTATTGGTGTAAGGAACTGTATGGCCCTCCTCCCAAATGACGTGTGAATACATTTTATTTAGAAGTGATATACTCGTAAAAAGCATTAGATTTTTCAATATTGTACAAGGTCTGCATATATTCAATTAAATAAATTCCTGAATAAGAGAAATCGTGATTTAAAATCGTGTAATACAAGCGAATAATTAATTACATTTGCTAAATAATGATCGGTCGAGATGTGTTTTCAGTTTTCACTTAAGCCGTCAAATATTTTTCCTTCAAAATGCCTGTTTTGACGTCTCCATTATATATTTTCCAGTATGTTTCAGACGATGTGGGATTTGTTTGATTCGGAGACTGGCACTTCTGTAAACACGGAGCTCTACGTTCCGTTTCAATCTTTTGAAGATTATTTTTGCATTTTTAATACGTGGGGATGCTGCAGTAATTTACTATTTTTATTTACTGTAGAATATCCGTATCATTGAATGTAGAATACTATTTTATCACTTCAAATTATATATTCGGAATTAAGTGATAAGGGATGAATGTGAACATAAGACTGGTGTTTTAAGTAAGATGAATAAGAGTACGTTGAGATGGTTAGAATGAATGAATTAAAAAAACTAATAAAACGGATATACAGTGCAGATGTGAGTGGAAGGCGTATGAGAGGAAGACCAAGGAAGTATGGTTGGATCAAGGGAATGATATTCTGAAAGAAGGAAAACTAGTCAGTGAAATCGTAGAGGTTGTATGAGAAGGCGTATGGATGTGAAAGAGGCTAAGGATGTGTGTAGAGTTAGGAAAATAGGCGCTCTGTCTTCTCTGTTTACTCCGATAGGGAAATGGCGTGATGGTTTATACATTAATTTTACCAACTAAGTCTAGGCGTGGGAGAATTCGCAAAAATATATCTCAAAATATTACCTAACTTGCTAAACAAAGACATAATAAACGGGTACAGCCTTGAGAGATACGTATTCTGAAATATAAATTTAATTTAATTTACTAAATGTTTTTTACTATTTGTTGCTATTATTTTTCATGTCTTCAATTTTGTCATCTACAGGTATTTTAACCGTATAATACTCGTAAGTTGTCGGCGGTCGTATTCTAACGTTTATCATTCATGTCAAGCAAACGGGCGCCTAAGGTTTGATACCTGACGGATTTACTTCCGTATTGGTTTAACTCTTAGGTCATTTTACATTTAAATTTATATTTGTTTGTAGAATAGCTTACATATGCACTAGATAACCAGATGGCGCTCTTGTTAGCGACATTGGTGTCCCTCAACTCACCTTATTTTCTGTTTAGCTAATTAGGAAGTGTGTTTTTGAAGTGATCGGGAAACAGTACTATACATTGGATTGGGAAACAGTACAGTACTTGAGTAAATAATTACTAACCCTGGACGATTAATTCTTGTTCGTTCTAGTTGAGCACCTCTATACTTCATTCAATATTTATCAAAAATATCCAGTCAGCTTCTGTATCTAAACGAAGAAGAATAATAAAGGAACTACAAAAATTCTAAGAATTCGCTTGAAATATTGCCTGGAACAATCTGGATATAAATTCACTTTTGGACGAAAAATGGATTTGATAAAAATATCCTTGCGTATATACAGACATATTAAAAAATATATTCGCGCATCGTCCTCAAGTTGGAGGTTAATGCTAGCGGCCAGAAATAGCGCTGGGTATTTTTGAATGTTGACCCAATAAATTTCACCAGCTGTAAAAAAATTATTTGTCAGTTTTGAATTATGTTCGAAGCGCAAACCGTATTATCTTGATTGATTGTAAATTATGTTGTTGTCTCGGAAGACGTTGGAGCTGATGATGGTTATAGGTTCTTTGGTTAGCGAAACGCAGGGGTCCATAACATTAGCAGAATCAATTTTAGCCAAAACACTAACGCTTGTTTTGACTTAGCAGTTTTTCCCCTTTTGATCTTGTTAGGTAATCTTGCAGGACTTTGTGTTGATGAATAGTTCTTGTTATTTTTACGTACTTAGGCCAAAAGTTTCCCTCCTGGACGAGTGAGGCCGTGTATGGCCAGATATTTCGATAACCTTGCTAGACACGCCTACGCATAGTTAGACGATGTGATAGTTATAATTTGAATCATTTACCGGTTACCATCTATGTTGTCTAACGGAACAAGCGGGCGTCTCGGTCTCGATTCCTGACATTAACTTCGGGGTTGATTTGACTCTTAGACCGTTTTACATCTGAATTTAGGTTTTTCTGTAGCCTTAATGTTGCTTATCAGAATTTCTTATAGCGCTATTAAGCAACGTAAAATAGCGTTATGCAAAAAAACTTAACGAAAGACTGCAACAGATTTAGCCTGACATTCATCATGGATCTTTGATTTCCTTGTCATTGGAATTTTGGGCGTATCTGTCAAGACTGCTTGTTGAAGTGCAACGGTTTACACATAATAAATCAATACACGCACAGGCGTCTTCCATCCACAACATGACTGACAATCATGCTCGATCACGAGTAAGATGCGCCCTATCGTATTTTTACTTTACTTACAAATTTATTATTTTGTCAATTTGCGGGAAGATTTATCATTCTAACCCTCCGGGCAGAAATCAAGCTTTCTAATAAATAGGCCACGAAAGTCGTTATAATGTCTCATACCTATACGTATAAATAAATACAATTTATTTAGTGTCTTAGTGTACTTCATCTTTGTTTAATAGACCTTAGGTATGTTTCGTATGAGGTAGGGCGTGATTCCAAACTATTTTTTCATCTTTTATCTAGTTTTCTTGGAAGTCGGCCTCCAATTTTTAGAACCTCCGCAACATTAAAATAGTATCGAGTTTGTTTATATAATATAATACCGCGATGTTGATATATAACATATGTACATGTAATTCGTGTCTTAGGCAATCAGCCAACAGGTAAATATTTTCAATTTTCTTACTCTTCTTTCTTCTTCTTTCTTCTTACATATACCTAGATAACCAGATGGCGCTCTTGTTGATCCTTATTTTATATATTTATTTATTATTAACGGCCGCAGCCTTAACAAAGAACAGAAATTTAATATAATTCCACAAAAAAAAAACACAACTCAGATTAAAACAGTAACAAAAAAACGTAATTCTTTACAACATTGAAAAAACTTTACGGTGCCAATATGAGTGAAAGACGTAGAGGAATACCAAGGAAAATGTAGTTAGATAAATTGAATTATATTTTGAAAGAAGGAATTGTAAGTCAGATAAATTGTAGGAGTTGGTGAGAAGGTAAATGGGTTTAGAAGAGACGAAATATGTGTGTCACGGTAGGAAAGTCGGACACTAACCTCTATGCCTTCCCCGACAGAAAAACGGTGCGCTAACAGTCCGGTATCGTAGTCACGATGCGGTTAGCGCATCGTGCGATAGAGACGACGCTCTACAAACGATGTGTATTACTTACCGCCGGGTACTGTACGTTTGAATGTATTTAAAATACACAAAAAAATTTAACACAAAATTTATGTATAAAACATGTACAGAAAATACATATATACCATCACGCAGTTTCCCTGGTGGGGGAGGTAGATGAAAGAGAGTGACAGTCTTTCCTATCGCGACACACGTCTTTCGCCTTTTCTACATCCGTACACTTTTTCGTACAATTTCTTAGACTTTTTATACTTTTCTTTAAAAATATCGTACACCATAATTTCCTTAGTCTTCCTCTACCACGACTTCTACTCACGTTTGCACTGTATAATTATTTTGTTAGTCTTCCTTCATTCAAACGTTCCATGTGCCCAAACCATCTCAGAGTGCTCTTCGTCATCTCACATTCAAATTCCCTAATCACTTAATTCCGTATTCTGTCATCCATTGTTACCTCATGTATGGTATTCCTCTCAATACACGCATTTCTACAGCATTTATTCGGCGCTTTTGATTATTTTTCCAAGTTTCACTCCCAAACATCAAAGTTGGTACTAAAACACTGTTGTTGTACTAAAATAACATCTTAGCAAATGTTGATACTCGTTTAGCAGCGAAATAAAGATCCGAGTAAACGGTGACCGCACGTTACCAAAAAAAAAGTGACTTCACAGAGAGAGAGATGCATGAAAAATGATCAGTCAAGTAGACATTTAATATCACTTGACCAAAACAGAGGGATATGCCAAACCTTTTTTCGTCGAGATTGTTTTCCGGCGAGGGAACACGTAAATTCGTCGTAGACGCGTCGACGTGTCGCGAGTTCCCCATTACCCGGCCGATATTTCCCTGCCGATGATGCATTTGTGACTTGGCTCGAGACCTCCGAAATATTATCGTCCATCATGCCTTCCTCCAGCTGCTTCGGCCGACTATCTTCTATATACATTACCGTTTGCTGTCGTTCATATTTTTTCATATATATATTACGAGTATATATTATATATACGTAATACATTCTTGTAATCTTTTGAGCATGTCGCTCCATCGTATTCAAGTATAACTATTAATCTATTTTTAATAGTGTTCATGAACTTATTATTCTTTCTGAAGCTACGAGTAGCTGTCTGATGATTTTATATTGTACATCTATTACACCATTTCTATGCCATAGTAAGCATGGTGGACAGATCGCCAGACATTTCTATCGGGGGACACATTTTTCTCATTTTCAACACATACTCGTAGGTGTATGGACTCTCATACAGCTCCAACGATATCTCTAACTTTTACATTTCCTTCTTGCAAAGCATTTTTTTATTTATTTATTTTCTCAATACAAGTTAAGCCCAATCACATTGAAAAATACAAAAATTGTTAAAATTTTAAAAATATATGTACATATAAATACGCTTACATACACGCATACATACACACACATATATTTAGTCACTTAAATACGTTGATGAGTGCTTTCTAACGCGCTCAATCTTAGAAGAAATTTTTCTTTTGATTTTGGTAATGTGATATGAAATATGTCAATATCCGAAGCAATCCCTTTCAAAAGGGTTAGGCCCTTCCAACAGGCATAGCAGCTGGAAGACCCGTTATTGCGTATGTGATTGAGAACAGTTCTTCCCGGTGCAGTCTAGTGTAATTGTTAGGAACATTTAACGCTAATCTTTGTACAATAATAATGCTGCATAGCTCACTTGATCCAACCATACTTTCCTTGGTCTTCCTCTACTACACCTTCCACTACAATTTCACTGTATATTTGTTTTTGTTTATCTTTCTTAATTCATTCGTCCTACATTACTAAACCATTTCAGAGTTATCTTATTCATCTTACTCAATACACCAACTTTATGTTCACATTCATCCCTAATCACTTTATTCCGTATTCTGTTATACATTGTCACCCCATATGTTGTTCTCTGTGCACTCATTTAATTGTACAGTATTTATTCAACTTTTTCCATGTCCTCATTTCACTCATATACATCAATGTTGGTACTAGAATACGATTGTGAACTATTATAAAAAAAGAAAAATTGTATACTTTAAAATTATGGTGACGATGGAATTATACAAGGTTGTATACTAGCTGTCTTCATTGAACCACATGGGAAAGGATGACTGTTACGTTGCATTACATTGCAATATGATATTGCATTGACCTCTCTTTGTCAAATATTTTGTCTAGTATGCCAAAATCATGGGAGTGCGAACTTAAGTTGTCTGGAAAAAAATTATCTGATTTCCATATCATAATACTGATGATATTTTATAAGCAATTCTTTCGACCTCCATGATCTAGGGATTTCTGGTTAAATTTCCGATGACACCTGAAAAAATATATAGAAAGGTAAATATTTCCAGTTTTATTTCGCTTTAACTACTCATACATTTCTCTCGAACAAATTGCATGATTTTGGTAGAAACGTTTCGTTATACGCCGGTAATAAATAAATACATAGATACACTTAACGGAGGGTACTTTCAGAGTCTCCTGGTCATAATCGAGGAAGGTGTATTGAAATTTTCCGGAAGTTGCGACAGGACACCCTCTGCAGTAGGTAGTATTTCTATCCGGGGTCTAAATGGGGTCCAGTGAGATAATAGTGTTCATCTGGCAACAATACTCGCATGCACTAGACGTGTGCGAGTGTTGTTGCATCTTCATGCGTGGTAGTATTGTCAACGACGGCAAACTGCGAGTTTTGTGCAAATTTCAGTGATTCTAAACCCGAGTACTTTATTTATTAATGGGATCAAAGGCAATATTCTCTCCTGGCCGTCCTCTTCAATACGAGTATGTTCACATCACAAATTCAAGCATGCCGAGAGGTGTCAAACTAATGAATAATCGCAATACACGTATTTATTGCAAACAAACTCGTAAAAAAATATATCAAAATAAAGAAATGCAACTTTTTATTTTTATAAATCAGGATTCAAACATGGAACTAGAAAAAAAACATTGATTCAACATTTTAGTAAATACTTTTGACTTTCAGTTAATTTCTTAACTACCTGTTATTCCTACAACTTGTTCTTCAGTTCTTTCCTTATGTTTGACTTTCAGATGGGTGCTCTAGATACATAGTTTGCCCGGTTGCACTTTTGATTTGGCAATACTGAATAATATAGATTAGGTCACGACAGACGTATTTCCCAATACGCGCCACGCTTGTGAAGCCACTGCACTATACACTTATATGTATGTATCTTTTCAGTGCGTCTAAATATAAGTCCGCGACTCGGCGGGGGCCCAGTTCGCTACTTAGCACTTTCTGTTTCCTTGCATTGCCAAGTGTGTGTCCAAATCGGCCCGAATTAGTGTTCGGTTCCGCCGGAACAAAATGGCTATTAGTTTCATAAAACATTTCAGCGTTCGCCGAAGAGGAGCTGATCTGAATATTTCGCATTTTTCTTTTTGAGTTTTTTTTTAAATGGAATTATCAAATTTAAGCCATGGCAACCATATGTGCGTATGGTGCAAACTTGGTTTGAAGGAATTTATATTTGGAACAGCGTTTCTAACTGTGATGAATGCTCTTTGATTTTTTTTTATTGTTTTTATAGAAACATATTTGTTTTTTTTTTAAATGTCTCTTTTTACTTTTATGGACGAGTCGACTTTTGTTATTGATTTAAATTCTTTTATTTCTTCAAACAAAAGTCATTTAAATTATTATTCGTTATCGTCTTCATCAAGAGAGATGTCCTGTATCGAGGCTGTGCTTTCTATAAAGTTTATACACGACATTGACGTAAGTTATTAACTATGTTAATATTCAGTCCTTTATCCCCCCTTGTATTATTTTAATCAATTACCTTTATATACGAATTATTTTTCTTTAAATTGGTATGATTTCACACTTCTTTACGGTTACGAAATTTATATAAAAAAAACTATTTTCCTACACTAGTTGAAATTACCATGAAATTTCAGTATGTGTATGATATACTCGTACATTAGTGATAATTAATTTTAAAATCCTCGCGAACTGTATTCCGTAAAATCGATTATTATTGATTAAATTAAACAGTTTATATATTTTTAGTTGTGAATTAAGGGAACCTATTGCTAACAAATATTAGAATGCTCATCACTAACTTGTTTCCCTCCGTTAACAGAGTGTTATTTAGCAAGTTAATCAAACAACTTTCTAATGAAATGAAGATATAAAATTAGTATTTTTTATTTGATAACGTGGTATCATTCCAATCCGTGGTATTTTTCAAGTTTTTACTACGGTTGTCCGAGTACAAATAACTTTTTGTGGTTATGCTTCTAGTATATATTCAGCATTTTCAATAGACGTTATCATCTCATCATTATTAACTGAATCAATTGCTATATAAAAAAAATATGTATATCATTTTGATTTCATAAGGAATTTACCTGAATGTTTGATATAAATTTCATGTTTTACAATATTTTCTAAGTGTAAACTAATTACTAAAAATAAGAATTATTGTAAAGTTCTATAATTAATATGATCGACATTGTTGTTAGCGTGCTTGCTCTGCATTTGACGTCCTGGGTTCAATGTGTGCTGAACAGATTTATGAGACTTTTTTTTATGTGAATGTGTTATTTTGATAGAACTAAGAAACTACTTGACGTCAAGTAAAATAGTGATCATGGAATATTTTCTATGTACCGAATGAAAGCTAAAAAAGTGATCATAGAATATTTTGCTATGTACCAAATGAAAGCTCCATTGTTTGATGTAAGTCGAATTCTCAAAATTGGTTCTATTATTGTTTTACACTTTCATTGAATACAGACCATCTGGCGAGCTTATTGCCATGTGACAAACTGTTCTAACCAATCATAAACGTGTCAAAGAGGCATTTTATGAAGTGTGGCCTTGTTGGTAAGATATCAGTCTTAAGACCAAGAGGTTGCGGTTTCGATTCCTATTTATATATATATTTTTTAAAGGTTTCAGTCTGGCCTCTAACATATTTCTGATTAGTTGGAAGATATTGCCACATGGCAATAAACCCGCCAAGCTGTAAATTATACATCTAAGCCGAAATACAATAGTACAATGCAGTATATAACCTTTTTATTTATTTTTTTATTTTCCGCCACTCCATTTTGTGTCGTGGCAATACCAACGCGATGCCGCTCGGTCCCCCCGCTCATTAATTTATATCTTATGAATCTAAAAGCGACCACGTAAATATTATGACTGTCACACACTGTGATTTTCTTTCATAACTCCTTTTTTTAATTATTAATAAATATACATATCTCGCAAGTGAAGTCGCGTTTGTGGTCTGTCGACTGCAGTGTACAGCGGGCGCGTGCGGGTATCGCATCTCACATAGATTCGGCTATTCAAAGCTTGTGCTTATTTGACGCGTGGTCAGTTTAATGTGTCGATATTTGTGAAGTTTTATTTCATCATGTATTGTACTTTGTTTTTTTTACGTGCTCAAATCCAATACCAGTGTTCTTTTTTTTTTAATTTTAATTTCGTGTTTCTTCTCTTTTATTTTTGAGTGCAACGGTTTTTTTTTTCAGTCATTTATTTTGTACAAGTTTTTACTTGCAGATCGTTGAATTGATTAACTTCGTATTTAATTTTAAGGAGATACTCATACACACCTATCAAAACAAAATGATATGAAATTTGTGTAAATATATAAACTTTTCCCTTTTTTCAAGACTTACGTGATCTGTTATTTAGCGCTTTATGAATTAATTCTAACTATTGAATAACACTTTTTAACATTTCTAAACCAGAATATATATATTTTTGTTTTACAATTCTTTTTTATATGTAATATGATAAATTTCATTGTTTTTATTCTACCAAAACTCATCTTATTGTTCATTTATTAATATTTAAGTAGAAAAATATACCTTTGGGTCAGTATGTCTCAAACATAATGTTTATTGAATATTTATCAATAAATTACTTTGTATTTCACTTATTACATTAATCCCCTCTATATGTGTTTCTACCTCTTATCCCGAGGCTCTCTTCATGAGGAATCATTCTACCTGAATGGAGCCTCTGGATAGGAGGTAAAAACACGTGCAGCTGAGATTAATGTTATTAGTGAAAAAACAAAGTAATTTATTGTTAAATGTTCTATTATGAAGTTCCACAAATTTAAAGCTGAAACCTTGGAATAAAAGTAGTGTTTATAAGCTTAGGTAAAATTTCAATATAATCAATTATGGATTCGTTTTTTTTTTTACTTTTGAATCTCGAAGACTCGCAAAATGTTGGAATAAACTCAAAATCAATGAAATTTTACTATAGTATTGTGTTACATTTGTATTCAATACAACCTAGTGGGCTAATTGCCCGCCAAGTTACATGACAATTTCTTCCAACCAACCAGAAAGATATTAACCAGACTTTAAGTGAATACTGGAAACCTTTTTAAAATAAATTGGGTTCCAACGGGAATCGAACCTGTAACCCCAGAGTTTGAAGACAGGTGACTTATTTATCGTTGATATCATTATCAACATTTTAAGCCTTTTTTATTAGTTCACTGAACATTACCTCTCCGCGAAGTCGTGTGTTCATTTATTTTACTGTCACGTTTATGCTTTCAATTTTATATACGAGTACATCATCCTTTCAAGCATGTTTTGGCTCAAATGACGAATCAATGTAATTAAGATTTTTTTATTTATCATTAATTTTGTCTTAATTTTGAACCTCTTACGTTCTTCAGCAATATCCAGGTTTTTTAATATGTCCTATTTTGTTCAGACAAATCAGTCAGGCCACTTCTCTTTTTTTAGCAAATCAAGTGGCTATTCATCGGGATAAATTGGAATTCCCATAACGAGAGTCTGATGCTTTCAATAGAATACAGCTGAAAATTTTAATTGGCATATCACTTTTGCGAGCTTTTCAAAAGTTTGAGGAAAATCATTTGATTCGATCTGCTAATTAAAACTGCACGCTGAAACAGATTGATATCATGTTATGGACGTTCTTAATCATGAATGGAATCTTGTAATGTGTTTTGACTCATGAAAACCAGGGAAAATGTTGACTCGCTACTTACGCCTTACTGGATCGTGCCAACTTATCTCTTTGAGTCTCTTATCTAACATGAAAAGTTGGCAAAGCTTTTTCAAGTGCTTTATTTGGTTAAAGAACAGTCTTCGTTGCAACGTATCATCTTGTTTTTTTTATGATTTCTAATTAAATTTTATCGTTTCAACAACATACGACGTCCGTAGAATAATTGGTCAGATTCCAAGATTTCCACCCGGGAATTTCAGGTTGTACTGATAGTACAGGAAAAAAATTAAAGAAAAGAATTTCACCCTGGCAAAAGAGTTCATCTGGTAGCAATACTCGCGTGCTCTAGACGTGTGCGAATGTTGTTGCATCCTCACTACTTGCTGTAGTATAGTATTAGCAATACGTTCTAAAAATAATTACTAGTTTCATGCATACTCCAGTGTGTCAAAAACCTGAAGGCTCGATTAATGGAGCTGAAGACAATGTTACTTTCAAGACACGCTCTTAATAAGCACACAATGCCTGTTCAGATGTGATACTTACAGAATCAGTTCAATAAGCACACAATGCCTGTTCAGATGTGATACTTACAGAATCAGTTCAATAAGCACACAATGCCTGTTCAGATGTGATACTTACAGAATCAGTTCACAGATTCATATTAACTGCTAGTTATCAGTGAGAAATAGTTTGAACAATTCTGTGTTATATTTTTTAATGATTTTTTTTCGAATGAAATGCTTATATATTGACATTAACATCATCATTATCCTGTCGTCTAGCTCATGACTGAGCACCGTGACTCTCGTGATAGCTCATCTCCATCCATCTTTGGTTCGAAGAACAGTTTTTAAGGGTAGTCCTATTGCGTCTCTTACTTAGTCAGTCCAACCATTGGGACTTTTCCACTTGTGCGTCATCCTTCCACGCTTCCAGTAACCACAAACCTCTCCAAACTGTCTCCTTGACCACGAGCAATGTGCCCAAAGAATCGGAGAACTCGTCGAAGGGGTATTGTCGACAATCTGTCGGCGATTCTCAGTTCTTCAAGAATGGAGGCTTTAGTTCGCCTCGCTGTCCATGAAATTCGTAACACCCTTCCGACACACCTTATCATTAAATATAATTGGAAAACTTTTTCACGTTATGACGAAATTATCTTTCCCAATCACTTATAACTTAATACCCTACCCATTTTTGAGTACATTTACTCTGGATATCTACCCAAATATCACAGGTGGAATTCTTGGTGTCATAGGTCCAGAACATAATATGTTTAGTATTTATTTTTTAAGCCAAAATTGTATTCCCATTTCCAGTCTTACCCCGCATAGTGATATAGACAGTACATACCATCACGCCATTTCCCTGTCGCTTTTGGTTGAAAGGATAGAGCGCCAGACTTTGCTATCTCGACATACATCCTTCGCCTCTTCTACATCCACACACCTTATCACACAACACCTTAACTTTTTTCGTTTTTCATAACACTTACAAATTTGTTTTCGTCACTTTGTTTTCAAGCACCATTTCATAATAGTTCAGAGACGTTTAGAAAATAGCCTCTGAAATCGTGCATGGTACAGGGTGATCGTCGAATAATTTATAATTCCTCTCATTACGTTTACGCATATAAAACGTGAGGAATAAAGGAAACGAGATAAACTTCTTTATAATAAAATACAATTAACGCAACGTGTGATTTTTTTTTTTTATAAATAAATAAATAAATTCTTGATTTAACCCATTCAGAAGAAATGAGACAGACTGAATGTGTTATTTCAGTCTGAATTGTTCTCGACTTTCTTTCAACCTTTATTGTACTCGTATCGTCCTCACTTAGTGTTAGATTTCACAACGAAGTTATTTTTATCACCAAACAATGCTGATAAGCCAAGGTACGTTGTGACTCGTGACCAGACCACAAAACCTCCATTTGCGAATTCGTTAATAATCGTGAAGAGTTTGTTGGTTATTTATTACATAACATCTAATGAAACGGTTCAAGGCTGAACAGGTTGCCCGTTCGTGCCTTTGCCATGACTCATTGTGGGAGAGCCACAACAACATTTCGATTAACATATGCAGTATCTACGTCCACCTTGAAGTAATCACATAAGACCTATAAGTAATCGATCAAAACAGATGAGAGTGTTAACTATTTTGAGATTCCATCAAATCAGTAAGCTGGCCATTTGCTTGGAATGCCATTCATATGACTTGTTTTTCTTTAGTGTGGCCTCTTGAGATTTTGAAGACTTAAATATTTTTTTTCTTGAGGAAGAAAAGAATATCAGAGAAGATGCTGGAGTGGTAATAGATGTATGGTATAATATTGCATGGAAATCTCGCTGGCAGTCAATCCTTCAAAAAGGTGGAATAGCCAACTCTCGGGGAATATTCTCGTACTTCCCAATAAGACAGTCCTGACAAAACATGTAACGGGTTTGTTTTTAGATGAAACAATAAAATATTTCGTAAATAAAAACGTTTTTTTTTACATAAAACTGGGTGCCCTTACAAGGGTCCTTTACCAGAACCGATGATGATTTAAAAATTATATTTTTATTGCAATCAACGTGATCAAAATATAATATTTGAACATTTTTGAGATACGATTGATGTTGATTTGTTAATAAATTCATTCACGCGATGTTCACTTGATTTTTGCTTGGTGTACGATGGTTTTCAAAGCTACATGTGTATAACTTAACATAAATATGAATCTAAACCCCAAATTTTCACATTATTTCCCTTCGTTTAGAAGTCATCATGATCATCTTCAGTCCTACAATCCAGTGCGAATATTGACTTCCTCCAGAATTCGCTTCAACCGACCTCCGTCGCCACTCATCGTTGTCCTTTAAGCTTGCTGTTCATTTCATGAAGCATTTTAGGAGGCTAAACTCGAAGCGTGTTCCCTAGCCACCGGAGCCTTACAATGTCTATATATTTGGAGATTTTGCTGATGATTTTTGATTTCGCACAGCTTCGCTTTCCAACGGATTGGACGTTGGAATGGCGAGGGGATCTCGACTACAAGACCCAGCAACGACGATATTTCTTAATAAATTTCTCCATCACATTGTTGACACGCCTCGTGATCGGGATCCTTATATATTCCCTTTGGATCACCAGTTTCTCCATTGTACTTCACGATTCGTAATATGGTCGAAAGTCCAGTTGTTTTATTGAAGACAAACGCGGTTCAATATGCAGTTCACCCTCGCGAAAATCTGTCTTCCGTACTGTCCATGGAATATATCATATATCCCTAACACCACATCTCCAAGGCTTCTATCTTCTTACGTTTTTTTTTCAAATGCCCGTGTCAAAATAAAGACAACAATAAAAGTTACTAATTTTTCTTTTTCTGTGTTCTCAATATCTTGGTGTCAGCCTCGCAAACAGGACCATAAACATTTTGGAAATTTTGACTTTGTTTAAAAAAATCCACGTAACATGTATATAGAATAAAATAGAGGCACATTGACCGAATTAAAAATACTCGTTTTATTTTAAATTATTCTTCTGTGTTAAAAAAAAGGCAACTGTAAAATTAAATTTCTTTCAATATCAGTACTTATTTTTTATCTACGCGAAGCTCGTGATTACTATGTGTTGCTAGTTCAACGATTTCTATTGCGATTTTTTGTTATTTTTTTTATTTGTACACCGAAAACCGGTAGTTAACCGCTTGAAGAAAAAATATTTGAACCGGCACATAATAATCAATCCACCACTGAAATATTCTTCGATACATATTTGATAAAAAATATATTCAGCTTGATTCACTGTATACTTCAAGTTCATACCAGATATTATTAACCCTTTGTTCGCCAGAATATCTTTTTTTGTGTCGATAATTCTAAACACATCTCGAGTTTTACGTTAGGTCTTAGGAGAGTTGTGAGAAGGAATATGTGATAAGTAATCAATTCAATAAAGTTTTAATACGAATAATAAATAAACTGCTTATATAGCGCCGTTTAGAGAGTAGATTCTTCTATAAGGCTCTCTAACTGGAGATTCGAATCCACTATCAATGACATTTAAAAATAAAAGGGCGGTGGCTGCGGCCATTAGATTAGGAAGTTTCCCGCATCTGCATATTATTATTGTAGAATAACATATTTGCTAAGAAAACCGCTGAATACTTACCAAGGGAAGACCATCTACAAAGACACCATTATAGATCAATAAAATTTCTCAATGAATAATCTTTTTTTGTTTATTTGGTGCTCTTAAAAGGAATAACGAACGAAAATTAATTCAAGTCAGGATGTTTGTATTTGTTTTAACATTGAATCTCAAAAATTATAAATGTTGGTTAAGAATGTTTTTAGTTTTGAAATAATTTTGTGCATTCTCAATTATAATGAGATGCACTTTTATATTTTAACTGGCTGTCGAAAATGATAATCACACTTAATTGCAAGATAAATAACTGTAGTAAAGAATAATTGTTTAAAATAATAACTAGAATGAATTACTGCCCATATATAATAAACATTTTCACTTTCACACACGACACAGTTGGTCGGTCGTGTTTTGAGCGATTTTTAATAACTTTAATTGCAAATTAAAATTTACTTTGACAAAAATGCAATTTTACTAATATAATACATTGTGCTTATTGTATACAATAAAAATACAAATGCAATATCAGTTTTCTTTTAAATGGACCTATATACTTATTTTTTTCAATGATCGCAATGACGATCATGTCAAAATGAGTTAGCTATAAGTTTGATCTAACTATTGATATCAGAACCATTCCGTACATCTTTATCTCTCTCTCTCTCTCTCTCTCTCTCTCTCCCACTCACCCTTTATTTCTCACCGTCTCATAGTTCACCCTTATTATTTTTAGTTAATTCAATATTTCATCCAATCAAGATAATGATTTGTGCAATAAAAATGCAAAATATAAAGAGGGAATGTAAAATCATGTGGAAAACTAGTCAAGTTTGTGCCATAACAATGCAAAATAAAAAGAGGGAATGTAAAATGATGTGGAAAACTACTATAGCACTTAATAATGATTTGTACCATAACAATGCAAAATAAAAAGAGGGAATGTAAAATGATGTGGAAAACTACTATAGCACTTAATAATGATTTGTACCATAACAATGCAAAATAAAAAGAAGGAATGTAAAATGATGTGGAAAACTACTATAGCACTTAATAATGATTTGTGCAATAACAATGCAAAATATAAAGAGGGAATGTAAAATCATGTGGAAAACTAGTCAAGTTTGTGCCATAACAATGCAAAATAAAAAGAGGGAATGTAAAATGATGTGGAAAACTACTATAGCACTTAATAATGATTTGTACCATAACAATGCAAAATAAAAAGAAGGAATGTAAAATGATGTGGAAAACTACTATAGTACTTAATAATGATTTGTGCAATAACAATGCAAAATATAAAGAGGGAATGTAAAATCATGTGGAAAACTAGTCAAGTTTGTGCCATAACAATGCAAAATAAAAAGAGGGAATGTAAAATTATGTGGAAAACTACTAAAGCACTGAATAATGCTTTGTTGTCAAGGGTTTCCTCTCCCATCTTATACGCGTATGTAGGGCTCTTCTTAAAATGGAATTAACAGACGTGGCTTCCTATTAGACAACAGTCTAATCTTATCATGCATATGGTATAATTCGTTTAGACAAATCCAGGCCTTAAGCCACTTTATAAGTATATTTACTGCGTTGCGAGTAATTTACCTTCTCCCGTGATGTCGGACCTTAAATCCGTTGTCACTGTTACTATTTTCACACTCATATGTGTTGCCACATGAGAAGGAGTCAATTTGTGCAGTTTGTTCTTTGTCACTACGTGGTGTTGCGCTCATAAAAAAAATAAAGAAGATTTCGATCGTTTAGTGTAGATCGCGCTGGATCGGGACTTATTTTGTCTCCCATAACAGCGTAGGTGAAGGTGGGATCGAACTGAACTGAATTGAAGATTTATTATGTAAAACCAAGGATTGTTGGTGATTTTAGCTTTGAACGTTTCATCCTCTTCGAGGTATCTGAGATCGACAATCGTTAGCCTATATTACTTATAAAATTCTATTTGAAAATAATTTATTGTGTAATAACTTATGTTCAACACCACGGTCGGGTGATTCTAGTTCAAGCTGATCATCCGATTCATATTATATTTTATCGTTGCGATTTACAAAATTTCTAATAATTTAACGTACAGAGTTTGTAAAACATTGGTTCGTTGTGTTTTATTAGCACTTTTAAATTTGATATCTAATTAAAATTTACGTAAAGAAACAGGCATGTGTAAGTGTGGAGAAAATTGACAATATTTTCCACCTTGTGCTATACAGACAACCTATTGTCAAAGAAACACACGCAATACTGTATGTAAAGATTCTGCAATAATAAAATAAAAATTCCAAAAGTAGCAGAAAAAAATAACAACTGTATTTTTTTACCTATAAGGTCTGGATCAATGTCGTTTCCTCTTTGACTCTAGCCCTTGAAGAATTTGAATTTTGAACGATTTAGTAGCGAAGTAAAACATTCCATTGGCTATAGAACTTAAATATCCTGTACTATAGAACTTAAATCGTGGAAATCGACAGCACAAGTACAGTAAGTAGCCTTATGAACAACTGATCGAATTCAAGTATCTAGTTGTCAATTTGCTCAGCTACAATGATTTTCACACATAAATAAGAGGCTTTGTAAATAAAACCGCCGCTATCTCCGGATGCCTAAAAGATGTGGTCTGGAACAACGAATACACGATATTAGACAGTAAGGTCAAAAATTACAAAGCATGTGTGTGACGCCATGACTTGTGGAATAAAGTCTAGAACAGACAGAACGACAACAAAAAGTATGATCAGCATAGCTAATAAAAACCCTCAGCGCCATTGCAGGCAAAACACTTACAGATAGAGTTAAAAATTCCCATGTCTAAAAATATGCGAAGTCGATGAGTTTGTGAGATGGGATAATAACCGGTGAAGATTCTGGCGAGGCTATGTTGAACGGATGTATAGCATAGGAGTTTCTTAGATGGCAATGTATGCGATACCCGCTGGTAGTATTTTCCAAGGAATAACTCCGGGAGTCAACCTCTGAAGAGAAGCAGTCCTGATTATAACGGAAAAGAGAAATAAGTTGCTCTTACTGCGTCTTTGAACTGATAACTAGAGAAAAGATCTTTATTTACTGATTATTATTCTGTTTTATTTGATTTAATCCTAAGGTGAGTAAGTGAACGAACTAACAAAGTCTCGGTAAGATAAGAGGTGCAGTGAGACTTCTAAAATACAACGCTAATTTTCTTCAATATTTACAATTGCAATGAACTGGACTCGTTTTGTATTTTGGGAACACTTAAAAATTTGCGCGATCGCTACTGCGCAAGTTTGCAAGATGTTCTATATCTTATCGCTATTTGTTTAATTTGTGAAATAGCGTATTAACATTGTTAAATAATATATACAAACATACAGTATACAAGTAATTTCCCGTCGTGTTTCTGTTATCTGCAACCTTACGATACATAAGTTTATAATTTACGCCGGATGAAAATTTCTATTTTACATTAGCAAGGTAAACCGGAAAATACTTCTACGCTTAACATTTTTAACGGATATTCAATTGAGATACTTTGGTGGATATTCAATTGTGAACATAAACATTGTACCATATTTAATGGTATCAAAACGATTTACCGATGTTTACCTTCTGAATCAGAAATAATGTTTTACAGTTATTTAGAACTGAAGGTACTCGAGTATAACTGAAGGTACTTTCATATATTTAGTTACAATTCACTGTATTGTATAGTGTTATACTTTTGTTATATACAATACAACTTGGCGGGTTTATTGCCACGTGGCAGTTTCTTTCCCACCAAATAAAAATATGTTAAAGATGCCTTAAGTGGACACCAATTAAAAACCCTAAAAAAACGGGCAACAACAGGAATCAAACTTGCAATCACCGGTTTGGAAGACAGGTGTCTTGCTTAACTAGGCTATGTAGATCGTCACGGATTCATCGTTACAAAGAAAAAATATCCGAGTAATGTCCGTCATAAATTGATTCGTATAGTAACCCTTTAACATATCCGAATTGATGATGCAGACATGTTGAAGAACGTGGCCGGAAAACAACATTGAAAGAAGATAAAGTGAAAATTATAAATAATGGAAGATAGTGCATGACGAAATGTATGACTGTGGAGGCGAAAGTTGTGGGCTTAGGTAGATACGTTTGGAGATATACCCTCTCTGCCTTCCCCACAAGGGACGCAGCGTAATTATATGGATATGTATTTGTAATATCTACTTATTTATATTCTTAAATTAGCGCTCTAGCTATTATGATACGAGTATTTATCATAAAACAGAGGTTTCTATCTCGTTTATCATATATGTTATGCACGAGTATACTTACGAACGTCAAGTAAATAGTAAACACGGCAACTGATGGGCATATGCTAGGAATAAGTAATATCGTTGGTTGGTTGGGCTGATATTGGGTGAACGGCCAGTGCACGACTTCGACCGTTAGCGATCGGACGAACTTTTCAACTCGCACTGATCTTAGTGATTTTGAAAAAAATTGTTTCGTCTTTTTTTGTATTTTTTGTTCGATTTAGCCGTTGTCTGAATATTGTTCTTTTCTTTCTCGAAGTTCGGTTTTAAGTGACCGTTTTAACACTCTTTTTATTTTCAATATTACTCTTGTGCTTACAAGTGGACGAAAGTGAATTGGTTAATTTTTTACGGTGATTTTGGGACTTGCGTTGAATTGTTCGTTAAATAATTGATAATTTTATTTGTTCATATTGTAATATTTAAAACAGGTGAATCGATCTGTAGAAATTTCCAACGAGAATTTGTTTCATAATTTCATTTTAAATCCATTACCATATATCCAGTTTAATGAAGACAAAACAACTACAAACACACATATCACGCCGTGTCCCTTGCGTGGCTGACAGAGAGAACAGATCTTTATAATTTTCTATTATAACACGCACATTTCGCCTCCTCCGCATTTATACATCTCGTCATGCACAATCATATATTATACATATTTTCTACTTTATCTTCTTTCAAAATCTGGTCAACTTTATCCAATATCGTTTACCTCTGTCTACCTCTTTCACGCACCTCATACTTCTTACTTGTAGACTCGCTTGATCATTATTTCATTATCCATTCTCTCCACATATCCAAACCATCTTAACGCTACTTCTTACGTGCTTCGTCTTACTTAAAATATCAATGTCATTCATGCATTCATTTTTGATGTCTTCAAATACTACTTTACTTCTTCTTTTCGTGTCAGACACTTGACTACTTCTGCACAGAATTCCGCCACCTAGATAGTACTGAGCTTTCCATGAATCAAGTCCTCTTCGGTATAAGAAACCGGGCTTCTTGAGTACTGTAGCAAGTGTGACACGGGCTGCTACTCACTGCAGATACAGAGAGTTGATCCATCATGTAATATTTCCAATTTTACATGTTGTTCTGGGTTATCCCAGTATGGAACTTGCTAGGAGATTTCCAGGCTCCTCATGGCAGTTCAGAGCTAGTATATGAGTACTATGAGGATACATTAAAAACAAACGAAAGTACATACGAGTAAGATATGGAAATTGTAAATATTTTTTTCCTTTCGATGGGTTAGAAAAAAAAATAAAATAAATCCCTCTTCATTTCAATAAAATATTTTCAGTTTATTCTTTGAGGTTTCTTGACTCACATATTGTTCGTACTAACGTAACATATTCAATTTTATCTTAAATGTTAAATTAACCTTTTAAAATTTACACACATATACAAATAATGTTAAATTTTATTGTTCAAATTATATATTCTATTGTCACTTAAAAATATTTCTATGGCTTTAGTTGGTTGTTTTATTGAAAACAATTTATTTAGTGTTGTTTCAAGACACGTTGTTTATGCTGTAATTTGTTTTCATTCAAAATATTTATATTGATAAATAATTATGCATTAGAAATTGACTGATTTTTAAAATTTAAAAATGCAAGAACATGTCTATAATGTTTTCAAATTATTTTTTTAACCATGAAATCTTAGTTATCCTAATACTTTGAAATATAAAGCCAGTACTATCGGGAGGACTGAGTTTATTTGTTTTATATTTATTCTCGTTTACCATTTAACAAACGTATGTTACTTATGTTATACAAATCGACGTTAATTTTTCAGCACTAACATTTTATTTAATCTTTGTTTGACATGTTGTTAAAATAATATTATTAAGAAATGAAATGATTTATTTAACTGTGATAAGGGTAGTTTGTTTATTTAAAAAAATCTGTATTTTGATGCATTGATTAAGTATTTTGATTGGAAATCGGGAAGTGGCGAATTTTTTTTTTCATTTTCCTCTACCTACCTGCTCGTTTTCAAAAGCCTTTTAACAATAATTAATTTATTGGATGATGGACACGAAGAAACGAATAGACATTGATATTTTCTCTATATACGAGTATATGGTTTGGTTTTATCTACAAACTTTTTAAGGCTCGATTTTTTACATTCTTACCATACTTGGTATGAATGGGTAAATCGTTTTTTTTACTTCTTCATTTGAATACTTTATTACCAAAGTATCAAAGGAAATGTTTACAATGTATGTCGTTTCTCATGGTGAACTATCATATGTCTTTATTACCAAAGTATCAAAGGAAATGTTTACAATGTATGTCGTTTCTCATGGTGAACTGTCATATGTCTTTTTAATTTTCATAAAATCGTTGCATACTACGAACTGTACATTTTCACAATAATGTGTTTCAATTAATCGTATACAATTCCTTAACTAAGTGTCATCGGAAAACGATGTCATATTTCTTAGAATCTGGAATGAATCACGATCTTAAAGCAATTCCGAGACTCGTATAAATAGGTTTAGAATCTCGATATTTCTTTAAATTTTGATTTCAATATCACACGATCTTAAAGCAATTCCGAGACTCGTATAAATAGGTTTAGAATCTCGATATTTCTTTAAATTTTGATTTCAATATCAAATATAAATTTCTGATCATGCGCGATGATCTCGTAAATTTTTGACATTTTTTAAATCGTGTAGGGTGATGGGTACTTAAAAGAAGAAAATATGATGGTAATAAAAATAAAAAGGCGCTTTGAGATAATATTTGATTATGTAAGAACGCTACACGAGTCGTCTATTTATTATGAACTGAGGGAATAAATAGATAATCATCAAATAAGATTATATGAACATTATATTCGTGCAAAACTTTTGTGAGTAATTATGAAATAAATATGTAAATCTTAAATTGAGCTTGCTAAGAGAAAACTCTTATTATAAACACGTCACATTTCTTTTTTGTTGTCACTTCGTAGAACATTTTTCTTTTACAGATTGTTTAGGCTTCGTCTTGCAGTTTTAGTCTTTATTAATTGACGTGTCCTTATGCTCTGAAGATGTCTTAACTTGTCTTCGAAACTTTTAACTCACTTATGTATTACTCATGTCTTTCAGATATCCCTTGTCTTCCGATCGTTTGCCTCTATAGTCTGTATATTCGTTTCATAACATATTAATGTAAGACAACCCACAACAACCTTACCTTAATTAGATACCAACTGAAATCCATGTATCTTACATATTTATACACATATTTGTAAGATAAAAATGTTCAAAGATAACAACGCCTAGATACATCTGTTACTTATACCTTTCGTTGAATCCTTTCCTACACAAAAAAAAATATTTTTCTTTTTTAATCTTGTTAAAACTATTGTGATGAAATAATGTATCTGGCTTTTATGCTATATTTGTATACCACGTGTCTTGTTAATATTTAAAAATCCGTATTATTTCTCAAATTAATAATAAAAATAGAATAAAATAAAACATCACTATAGATATAACTTTTTGTGTTGCCATTTTTGTAGATAATATAGTGTTCACAAGACATCGTTAATAATATTGTACTATGTTTTGTAGATATTCAATCTAATGTTCACAAGTTATTATTAATATGGTACTATGTTTTGTAGATATTCAATCTATTGTTCACAAGTCATCATTATTAGTATGGTACTATGTTTTGTAGATATTCAATCTAGTGTTCACAAGTCATCATTATTAGTATGGTACTATGTTTTGTAGATATTCAATCTAGTGTTCACAAGTCATCATTATTAGTATGGTACTATGTTTTGTAGATATTCAATCTAGTGTTCACAAGTCATCATTATTAGTATGGTACTATGTTTTGAATCGATTAACGGGTCTTCCTTATTCTTGAGTTCAATTTATTGTAACGAATTTATATTTAATTCACGTTATATTATTATTTGTTCCATCCAAATCGGTTTATGCTTACATCCGCCCAATAGACGTTTTGCGAATAATAACTATTTAGTATGGCTTATCAGAAATAAATCTCTTCCTGATTGCTTTAGAAGTGATGACATCATTGACCTCTCACTCTCTTGAAGCATCCTTTAGACAGGTTTTTTTATTATTCCCCTTCGAATTGGCGTTTTTTGTTAACTTTTCAATAATCCTTGACACGTATTTCATATTAACTATAAATCGAATTTTGCCTATGGTAAAATGTCAAACGTCCTTGCTAATGCAATCTAGTATTTTAGGATTCGATACCTGGTGGATACTGATTCCGGATCACTTTTAAACCTTATTTTGTCTTTTTTTTCCTTTAGGTTATAACCTGTTTTACTTGAAATTTAAAAAATGGTTGGATGAATGGACGCCATGGATTCACAAAATACGAGATATAAATCCGCCCAACAAAGGCTCTTGCAGATTACGCCTACCTAATCGTCTTGGCTCAGGCTCTTACCGTTTAGACTTAGTGTTTGCTTAAGTGCAACATAATGTACTCAATTCCCGCACATGCGCCATCCATCCACAGAACGGACTGACGATTTCTTTTCGAGTCTAAAGATTCAGCTGATAATTATGAAATTTGTTTATTTTAATAATATGTATTTGATTAGACGCGTTGAGTTATGTAGTCAAATAATATGTATTTGATTCGACAGATTGAGTTATGCAGTAAAATAATATGTATTTGATTAGACGCATTGAGTTATGTAGTAAAATAATGATTTTAAATTATAATTTTACCGTGTTTTAAAATCTAAAGACCACTTGACATGATACTTTTTTCCATTCAATTTATATTTTGACAACTACAATTTCACACAAATTGTATTATAATATATTATTGTGCGGTCAACATCGACCGTACAAGTAATAAATAATTATATATGAGTGCGCGTTCTTCAAGATTGTATATATTAAAATTGTATGCGATTTTTGGGTCTTGTCTAGCGGCCATAACTGTAAAATTATATCAACTCCGTCGATGACCTGCGCGGCGTATTTGGTAAAACGCCGATCCTTCCTCCCGGAGGTTTCGGAATCGAATTCTAATGATACCCAAAAAATGGGTCTCAGGCTGATTAAAGAGTTCGTCTGGAACAGTCGTTCTTAACCCGAATGCTTGTTTATCGGGGCCGAAGACAATATTGTCTCCCGTCCACGCTCTTCAACATGTCCACATCATCAACTCGAATGAGTACCACACGAATGAATTAATCAACTTATGTGGCATCAAAATTGCTTTTTAAAAGTTTCAAGGAGTTAATTTATGACTACATATATATATGCTCGCATATATTTGATATTTCGTTTATGGGTATGAAAGAAAGCGGAACAAATTAGAAATGAATGTCTGTAAGATGAAGACAGGAACTTTAAGATGGTTTGGACGTATACAAGTTAGAAGTGCAAGGTGAGCGTGGAAGAAGTAGATGGGCGCGATTTTGAAAGACGGTAAAGTGACAAGTGTCAATAATAATAGATTGTGCATGATGTTATGTATGAATATGGAGAAGGCAAAAGTTTTGTGCTTGGATAGAAAAAAATGGAGATCTGTTGCTCTGTTATAATATATATGTACAATATATAAGAGTCATGTACCATATATGCATTTGATCGGGTGTCTTCGCGATCGCTCATTTACGATTTGTTCCCAAATTAAGTTTCCTCGTATCAGTGAACTGTAATAATATGTGTCTTCGTAAATTCCAAATGATTATGATTTTGCCAAGACCTCAAATTGATACGCATCACACGAGATGATGTGTTCGTTGATTTATCAAGTGGAAATAGTAACGTTCCATTGGTTCCTCTTAGCTCGTGAGTTCTTTTTATGTTGAATCCAAGGTGCACTATTTTCTATTATTAGTAATGATTGCTTATACAATTGTTCCTGGTCAATTAGACGATAATGGGTGATAGTTTATTTTTATCGATTTATTTTTCATTTAATATCTCCGAATACTAGGCGAAAAAATGCCTGTGTAATTCGAGGGGAGTATCACAGCGCGAGGTTCGAACTGGCGACCTTTCGTACGCTGTGCGTTGTCGTGCGGCCATGCACCTCACTTTCATTAACTTTTGGTTTGCCAAAATGGTTCTAAAATATATAATTTCAATGCATTTTTAAAACTTTTAAGTATAACGTACGAATTAGGTTTATGGCTCTCTTTGCCTTATATTATATAAAACTGAATGAATTGTAAATTCTGATATTTTATAGACTCTATTGACCACAACAACTTTTATCCTGAATTCTGTATTTTTCCACGCCTTTTTTTTTGGTCTGTACACAGTGATGACCTGCAAAGTCGAGTTGGTAACATGCCTTTCTTCCAACCTACTGATTTGATTCCCACTGCTACACATTTTTTTAAAACGTATCAGTCTGGTTTTTATAACACTTCAGACTTCTTTAAATTCTTTCTGGCTGGTTGTAAGAGATTACTACATGGTGATAAGCCCGCCAGTTCATTAATTTTAAAGACTTTTCTTTAGTATTCACATTATTATATATATTTGAACTTAGTTTACGGTTAAGTTCATTAATTTAGAAGATTTTTCTTTAGTATTCGTAATATTATATATTTTAACTTGCTTTAGGTTTAAGTCAATTAATTTAAAATACTTATTTTTTATTCATATATTTGAACTTAGTTTAGGACTAGAGGTCCATTAATTTAAAATACTTTTGTTTTGTATTAATTATCTTGTATATAATACAAAGAATCTACAAAGCGCCCTCGAGGAGATTCCGTTATCTAAACGGCACTATATAAACCAGGAGTCAACTTCTTCCAGAATACATTATGTTCAAATATAAAAATTTTGCTTCCTTGTTTTATATAATTAAAAATTCGCTTATTTCTGACTTCCAATGAATTTTTTTGAAAGCTTTAGTTTCCTCAATCGTGTTTCTGGCGAGCTATCGCCTTTACCCCCATCCTTCTTTCTCTCAAACTATCTCAAAGTCCATTTTATTACTGTTTATTTCTTATTCAATTTGTTTTCGCCGAAATCTCGATAACATCGCAGAGTAGCGGCTTGGGTTGGTCTATTTTTTTTTCTTCATATTTCGCTCTTAACGTTTTTAAATGTATCATATAATTAATTGAGGTGTTTACCGGCCCCAGTGACGTTCAGTAAACGTCAATGGAAGAATCGCCCGCTTTGTTGTAATGCCAAGGGCACTAAAATATTTTACTACTTCAAACGCTCTTGTGTAAGAAACTCGTTGCAGTATTTCCACAACGAGTATATAACGTATGTGTTCTGATTCTATATTTTATGTTTATATTATTCTTACAAAAAATCGTGACTTAGTCGGTAGATTATATAAATACATTCCAAAATCGCACATATATCTTGAGGTAAATAGCAGAAAATACATAAAAAAAAAGCTATCAAAAGGTCTGGACTCATCTCATAACACCCCCCCGGCTGAGATACACCCCACCAATATAGGGCGAGCCCGGTCGCGAGGACATAAGATGTTTTTCACCCCACAACCTTTTTATTGACATGTTTTATTGTATACAACGAAATTGCAATACAATACAGTACAAAGAAGTACAATATAAAAAAAAAACTGCTAATGCAATAAATTATAAACTACACGAGTATCTACAAAACTTTTACTATGTCTGTATAATACGAGTATGTTCGAGTATCTCAGGAAAAATTGCGCGAAGCCGTTGTTTTCAGGATAGCTCGTCTTGATTTTATTGTCACTTTCAGACCATAATGTATCTAAATTTATTTAGTGTATTACATCGGATTTTCGTTATATACAGTACAAACTAGCGGGTTTATTGCCGTGTGGCAATATCTTACAACCTACCAGAAACGTGGTTAAACAAGCTTCAAGTGAAGACCAGACCGGGATTCTTTTAAAAAAAATCTGGGCATCAAGGTGAATCGAACCCACAACCCCGGAGTTTGAAGATAGGTTCTTATTAACAGGGTCACGGGGATAGTAGTGCTTTTGTGGTAACTTTTATGAATATAAAAAATATATTTATTACAAAATGGTCTCCGTATATACTAAACTAACAGGTGGTCAAAGAATGTCACGTTTTATTCAACACGCCATCTAAGGATTCAATGACAATATATTCAAAATGGCTGTCATATGCATGATTCTATTTATTTTTCTCATTATCACTTACAGAGGAAGAAATGGAAACCTCGAGGAAAATGAACAATTTTTTCTTGAGGTTAATCAATCAGTCGATACTTCGCGATTTGGACATCGTGGTTCTATGTCGCGAATTCGGCCCTTGAGAAATTATATTAGTTTTAATCATCATCAGCATCACGCCATATTCCTATTGGAGTAGACAAATATAACTCACTAATAATAGTATGGCAGCCGCGTTGGGTCAACAAATAACCTTTTTTTAAAAAAATAATGACATAGAATTTCATATAAAGATGTAAGCAGTGTTATACAATAGGACAAGAAAAAAACAGTATAAAGCCGTGTATCGATTACGCGCGGCATACCATCGAACATTGGCTCACGCGGCAGCCGCGCTTAATGGATACTGAGTTGCCACGCGAGCCAAATAGAATGTTCGATTTGGCTCGCGCGGCAACTCAGTATCCATTAAGCGCAGCTGCCGCGCGAGCCAATGTTCCATGGTTTGCCGCGCGTAATCGATCAACGGCTTATGTCGAACGACCCTACAAAACAAATCTATACAATTCATCCCGGCAAGAACAACTTTTTCATTTTATTTCTTTAAGTTGTCGATTTGGTAGCCTATATGAGACGACATTCAAATCTTGGTTAGTGAAAGGCTTGTCTTCCAACCTGAGGGTTATGGGTTCGATATCTGTTGAAACCCAATTTATTTAAAAAAATATATATTCCTCATGTTTTCACTTAAGGCTTCTTTAACATCTTTCCGGTTGGTTGTAAGAGATTATTACAAGACAATAAACTCGTCAGGTTATGGATCTGGTGGGTGTTTTGCTTTGTTCTTCAAACCTAACAGACAGTTTTAAAAAGGCGTTATGTAAACAAAACAAATTGGGACAATTTTTTTTGTGTTAAATTGGAATTCGTACTCAAAACACCCGGTTGAATGTCAAGCGTTTTACCAACTAGGTAATGCTTGTTATATCGGGACCGTTTTTTTTTTCGAGTGAAACTGGGAATCGAATTCGAACCCCCCGATCGGATGTCGAGCGTTTTACCAACTAGGTCATTCTCGATAATTATTTTCTATTTTATTTTCATTTATCGTTCGTTATTACAAAATCAATCAAGACTACACGGAACGGTATTCCAAAATAAACTTCTAAACGAATTGATTTATCGTTTTTTATATCGGGTAACACAGAATAATTCATTTAGATTACTTACTAGCAATATATTTGATGCTCGTATAAATCACCTTAATTGTGACATGCAATATATTTAGTGATGATGTTCATTATATTATTCATCAAAATAGAATAATTGAGAAATTGGGAATAAAAAAATGGCGTAAAACCGGAAACATAATTTTTCGCTCAACTTGGCTTAGTCAATGATGATATTTAATTATTTTTATTTATAATTATTCACACAACGATATTTCAAAATAAATTTCATTTCAATAATATAGCGGACTGAAGAGTACAAATTTATTAATTTATTTTACACATGACAAGAAATATACATCATTTGTGAAAAAACAACAGGTAATTTAACTTGGACACACAATTTTAATGGATCTGGGTTTGTGGCCTTTCATTGGTCGTGTCCCCAGTAAACTAGGCTTTTGTCTGTATCTCACTGAGAAAATATAGCATGAAAAAATAAATCGATACTTTTTTCCGATTTTTGATTATATCAAACCCCGTTGCACATTCTCATCAACCTGACAAACAGTGACACTCAATTACACATATATACATCACGCGAAATCAAACTCCTCACACTTCATCACTCCAGACAGACCAAAAACATTCACCCCACAATGTACCGCACATAATTATAAAAACAAAACAATAAAAAATACCACACTCAAGAGCTCACACAAACCTTTTCCACAAGTCATTCCTCTTGCAAGCCCAAGTACTCGAAACTCCTGTCGCAATAACAAACACGCTCCGATCGACTGCCTAAATTATAAATGCATAAATCCACTCTTCAAAACTGGCTGCTCATAATGGAGTCGTGGTTCCAACATTATAATATGCAAGTGGAAATTGGACATGGCAAAAAGTTATGAAAGTAAGATAAATACGGTAGAAATGAGAATGTTACATAGAATGTGTGGAAAAATAATGTATGGCAGAATAAGGAATGAGGACATTAGATTGAAAGAAGATGCGATATTTAAGATGAAGAAAGGAGGATTCTGATGGTTGGACTACGTAGAAAGAATGAATGATGAAATATTTACAAAAATAATCTATTCAAGTAGTATAAGAAGTATCGGAAGACCTAGAAAATCATAGTACGACCAAATTAATAAAATTCTGAAAGAGGAGAGTTAAAAGTTTTAGTAAAAGTAGTGTATGCGTGATGCGGTGTATGTACATGATAGGAGCGAAAGAATTATGCCAGAATAGAACGAATTAGAGATCTGTTCTCTCCGCTTACCTAAATAGGGACATGGCGTGTTGATGATGATGATTAATCATACATACATACCATCACGTCGTTTCTCCCTTGGGATAGGCAGAGGCAAATCAAGCGTAATTTTTATATGAAATTATTCCATTACATAGGTCAAAGATAAGGCGTCCAACTCTTGTCTATCTTATCTATTCCCTTTTGAGTTCTTTGATTTGTTCAATAATAACAGTTCATACTAAATGTTCATCTGAAATGGATTATTCAACATTTATATATATATTTTTTATTATACAGCCTATTCACTCGTGAAATTGTTATTTTAAGTGAGTCGATTACTTGGTCAAAAAAGACAAATGAAACGATTTATAAAACTGTTTGAAAACAAAAGGACAGACTGTGAAATCAGCGTGCAGTGCAGTGCAAGACAGTTTAACCGAGGAATTAATTGATTCTTTATGTATTCACTTGTGATAATATATTCTGTGATTTCTTTTTAAATTTGGTTATTCACTGAACCCGTGACCAGGAAAGATGTTCGGTCTAATGGAATTGTCGATTGTCGGCATCTTAGCGTTAATTTTGATTGTACGCAAAATAATCGAATATAAAGAAAACAAAATCATATCGCCGTCTCCTTCTCCCCAACAAACTCTGAAAAGGAAGAATAAGAAACGTAAAAGTGTCTCGTTCTCCGAAGTGTGTGAACAAGTGATGGAACTAAAGGAATACAGCGATAGTGATATTATTTTTGAAATCGCCGAAGAAGAAGAGGAAGCCAATAATGAATTAGAAAGGCTTAACGATGAAACAAAATACACTGAAATCAATTCAGAAAATGAAGGAAACAAATTGAATGATGAAAGTGAAGAACCACGTGTTTTCGAAAATTTAAGATATATAGATCCAATTTATAATATTAAACCAAACGGAACCAAAGAAAAAGAAAATTCATTAAGAAAACACGCAGTACTTAACGAAATCCAACAGTTGTTGAACAGTTCTAAACAACGAATGAGTCCGAGTGACGTTAAAGCTAGTATAGAACGGAAGTATGCTGTTCGTAATCTTAATCGGCCAGTGACAAATATCAACGGAAATTCCAATAAAAGTGAAAATAAGAATTTGATAAAATACGCTGTTACGAGTGATGCTACGCATGAAGAAAAAAATAGTAGTACCGAAGAAGATGTGCCTGATTTAAAATGTACCATTCCAAGTGACATTATTCCTAATACAGACGTAAAACCTGAAGAATATTCCGAGACTAATGCAAATAAAGTAAGCAATTTAATTTTAATTGAGAATGAATCCTTATCAAATGTTGATGCAAGAGATAAGGTGCAAAGTGATAACCAAGTCAATGTAAATAAGATGCCAAAATATGCTGTCGTAAATGATGAGAATCAACTTTCTGAGTCTGTCGGAGTCTTTGAAAAACTAGATGACAAATGTGAAGCTAAATATGAAGATGTGATAGAAATTAACAAAATTAAAACAGAATCTTTTAAAGAGTGTGCAGAAGATAAAGATATGCAAACAGACAGTAAACATAAAATAGGGAATGTAAAAGAAAGTATTGAAAAACAAAAACACGAGGCCGAAGATAATGGAATTGCAAAAACGATAGAAAATAAAGAAAGTCATGTAGAAAGATTGATGGAAACAGAGGAAACTAAAATTGAACCAGATGTACAGGAACATAAAACAATTTTAGATGATTCCGGTTTAGAGAAACTAACCGAACTTGTTAACGAAACCCTAGTCAGTGTACAAAACTTAGAAGATGAATTTTCGAAACTCTACACCGAAAACTTTGAAAGCGCTTACGAACCAAACGTTACTCGAGATTTTAATAGTATATTAGATAAACAACAGCCAAAAATGGAGGAAAAGTCAGAATTATCAGATATTAACTGCAGTGAACCGAAAGATATAGATGTTTGGACTATAAATGATCCTACTGGAGCTTCTGGAGTCATAGAAAAATCAAGCGATGAAGAAAATTCTCTGGCAGCCTGCACAGTAGAGGTAAATTTCATGTTTCAAAAATAGATTTATTAATAAAATTATTGCTATCGTAAATTTGGCACAAGTGACTATTAGTAGAGGCAGATCCTATAAGCTTGTGCGATTCCACGTTGATGCTTGGTTCCACATGCTGTCTTAACATATTTTTCTGACATTGAGTATTTTTATTCTATGATAAATATACTTCTTTTGATAGTTCAAAATTTGTATTTAGACTCTGGAGTCATAAAAACTATATCGAATTTTTGCCTCATTTCATTTGATCTTTTCAATGCTTTAGGCTTTTTTTATTTTTATACCCAATTGATGGTTTTCTTATAAATAAGAAATAAGTATTCAATGTGATGTTGAACTCGTATTTGTAAATTACAACATTCTATGATTTTTCATTTGATCTTTCCAGTATATTTATTTCACTGTTGTGTTGAACCATATATGTAAATTTTTGTTTACAATGGCTGTATGACTTTTCATTAGATCTTTGCAGTATATTTTACTGTTGTATTTAACCATTTTTATAAATTTTTGTTTACAATTTTTTCAGTGTATTGGTGTTTTTTTTTTAATTCTCTGTTGTATTGAACTGAGAATGTAAATTTTTGTTTACAGTCTTATATGACTCATTGAATGAATTATAAACTGACCAAAGTTCAATGCTTGAATAATTAGTTCATTTCTAATAATAGATTGTGGAAATTTTGCTCATGATGATAACAATAACATTGCTAACAATAGCCGTGTTAGACAAGATGAGAAGATTTGCATGTTTTGTACGGAAAAGTATAGCTTTGGAAGGGGTATCAAATATTTGTTACATTAACGATCCTATAAAACGAGATTGGGGTCGAATTTTCGAAGAGGAGGCAATGCTTATAAATTTTGCACTGTTAATATGTATATTCTAAATGTAAATATCGGCTGCTGTGGTTTTACTGTTAGAATTCCTGATAAGTAAGCGAGCAATTTAGTTCGTTTTTTGGTTGAATTACTTCCATACTAGTTTTGCTCTTAGACCATACTAAATAGGAGTTTATATTTTTTGAAACTTATAAGCTACTTATAAATTCTTATGGCACAACACATTAAGCAACACATATAAATCTGCGAACCAAAATGCTACAGCAAATTAAATTTGTCGGTCATCTTGAAAATTTGATCTCCATACAATTGGGTTTGATCTGTCTGCGTGCTTGGTGAAGTGCAACAGCTTGCACACAATAAACCAATACAAACATTCCATTCACAGGATGACTGGTAATCATACTCAATCACGAGGCATACCTATCATAAGGTGGAGAAGGTAATGAATTATCTACCCCAATACGCCGTGATGATGATTCAAATTGTATTGTATTGTAATGTATTAAACTTTCATTGTAAACAGTACAACCTGGTAGGTTGATTGCCAAGTTGCAATCTATTCCAACCAACTAGAAAGATGTCAAAGTTGCTTTAAGTTATAGTTAGACTGGAATTGTTTTTTAACTGTGTGTATCAATGGGAATCAAATCTGTAACCCCTGGGTTGGGAGACATGTGTCTTATCAACTTGGCCACAGATGTCATCTTTCAGGAGTGGAATCCAAAACGAAATTTCACTAGGGTATGATTAAAAAGTAATGTCTCAAAGAATTACATTTTAAATGTCAACTTAAGAGAACTTCATATATTTTATATAATAAATTTGGTTGTGATGTGACATCGTAATGGAAATGATCGAGACAAGGATGTTTCGTTCCGGCTCAAAACAGTTTATCTTTGCCAACAAAGTGACAGAGTCAGTCAGAGTGAACAGAGCGGTTTTTGGCATCTTTTAAATTATGATTATATCTAGAATTAATTCATTTGACATATCTAGAACAGACATTTTTATAAAAGATTGTCAAGATTTCTCGCGTGTTGTTAATGTTTTTATTATTTTGGATGTAAATGTTCTATTCGGAATCATTTATGAAGAAGCTGCCATGTCTACAAACATTGGCAAAAAATCCTACTGCTTCAATGTAAAAGATGACCTCTGTGGCCTAGGTGGTGGTGAGCCACTGTCACCTAGGGGATGCAGGTTCAATTTTTTAAAATGGTTCCCGTCTGATTTTTACTTAACACATTCAATGCGATCAAATTATTAAGGTAATTCACGTGTGGCTGAAAAAAAATGATATAAAATTACGTGCGATTTAATTTGGTGTTATCTAGTTGTACCCCCTCCATTTGAAACGAAACTTTGGTTTGCATACGAAAATGCATCAGGTGCGTTGTTAGCACCCGACGGTTGCGAAGACGAACGCACTAGGCGCGTTGTTAGCATTGAACGCGTGTATGCTTGTGTGAATACCTTTCTGGTTCGTTGGAAGAGCCACATGGCAATAAACCCGCCAGGTTGTTCTGTATATAAATATATATCTAAAATGTTATACAATACATGCAGGTTCCATTCCCATCGTTACTCAGATTTTTTTAAAAGGCATATTTAATAATTCTACTATTGTTAAAGTGTTATAATTTTCTTTATATATTTTTTCCTATTTAAGACATATTTTTTTTATTCAATTACGACCAGAATTTTTGTATTTTTAAATTAAAATTATGACCTACCATTCTTCTCACTGGGTAGAATGAATTGGATTATCTGTTAAATTACAAAGGAACTATTATTATATTTTTAATTTAAAATTATGTCCCATGTTACATTGTACCATTCTACACACTGGCTAGAATAAATTGGATTATTATTTAATTTTGTTCAATTACGAACGGATTTATTGTATTTTTTATTCAAAATTAAGACCTGCGTTACATTGTATTGTAGTATTCTACACACTGGCTAAAATAAATTGGTTTATTATTAATTTTTGTTGAATTACAAATGGATTTATTGTTATTTTAATATAAAATTATGGTCTGTGTTACATTGTAACATACTATTCTACACATTGGTTAGAATAAATTGTGTTATTATTATGGATTTTTGTTCAATTATGAACAGATTTATTGTATTTTAAATTTAAAATTATGACCTGTGTTCCATTATACCGTTACTTATGCCACACTATGTCATTTTCTTAGTCCATATCTTTTTTATCCTCTATTATTCTCTTATGAATTTTCACTATGAATTACGAGTATGGTAACCACCGTGGCCTAGTCATAAAGTGTTAGTCTTGATTCCCGATCTAGCCCAAGGTTTTTGTTTTAATGTTTTTCACGATGATTATAAAAAAATACCACTTTGCAATAATTCTGCAACATAAAAAATGTCACACATTGAGTCATTCATTCTTTCAATGTGGCCGAATTGTCTCAATGCTCTTTCATTTTTCTTTAGCTTATTTTTTGTTGGAAAAATATATTCTTCACAGCATTCTCATTTTTTACCCCATTTATCTCAATAGGCATTCTGAAACTGAAAATGCTTTTCTAAATTATGAATGTAATATCAATTAGAATAGGAAGAATAGATATACATTTTTAACTGCAAATATAAAACAAAAAGTTATTTGTCTAATAGAATTAATCACAGTATGAGCAACTCCCTCAACACAAACAAGAACCGAGTTCATTATTGGTGATGTAATTTGAAATCTATACAATGGATGGTCTTTGTTGTATAGGGTGGGGCATGAATCTTGCTACAAAAATAAATTTAAATAATAATGACATGATTTTTATGTAGTTGTTCAGACTGTAATGTGGCAGACTGTAATGGGGCTATGTTCAGACTGTAATTTGAAATCTAATGTGGGTATAACTCCAGCCATATTACAGTCTGAACAACTACATAAAAATCATATCATTATTATTTAAATTAATTTTTGTAGCAAGATTTAGTTAAATTTTTGTAAGAAAGTAAATGTGGATAAAGATGCCATAAATCTAATTCTGCGATCGAGGTTGATTGTCAACTATCCTATAGCTATAGATGAACGACGCCTATAAGCTTTTTGGTTTATTGTGTGTAAGCTGTTGTACTCCAGGATGTACACATTCTCGACAGAGCAGATCGAAAATGCTCATAACAAATATATCATAATAATAAGATAACAATTTATATAGCTTCATTAAGAGTGCAGGCTCTCCTCAAATGTGTTCTAACTCAGGATTCAATCCACTATTATTGACAGATTAAAAATATAAAAAATTTGGTGAGTGTAAAGATAGGAAGGTGGTGGCTGTAAAAGATAAGAAGTACCCCGTGTTTAGAAAACATATTTGGTAAGAAAACTTACCAAAGAAAGTTGATCTACAATACAAAGAACATTTTGTAGATCTTCAGATGTGTGATAATAACATATTTTGCTTTAGGTGGAGTGTGGTAGTGTATGTTTGTAGTGTTTATATAAATTTTGTTAAAACCTCCCAAAAACGGCTGCCTTCAAATGCTTCCTTGAGCTGCACTTGCTACCCATATTCCTAACACCTTGAGGAAGACAAAAATTGATCCCATTGAAATATTATTTGAGAAAACTAACATTAACCAAAATGTTTAAAATCGATCGGTATGTCCCTTTTACTACAGCATTCCTGTTACTAAATAGTGTTAGCTACATATAAAATAAGGTCTTTATTTAAAATCAGTCTCTAAATTTATTTTTTGTAAAATTTATGGAAGAAAAATCCTGGTAAAAATGCCAGTTAATATCTATCAAATTAATATAACTTGTTTGTACTGGATTTATTGAATATTTAAAAAAAAATACTTTTCTCTTCTTTTCAGGATACCTTATCACAACAGATTGAAGATAATAGACGTGCCGCGCAGATTGACCCGACCGAGTTGGGCGGAGATATCCTCCTCTCCGACAGGAGAAACAAATTAGAGAATTCTGCTCAGGTAATTATCATATATTGGCAATACCCACCAGTAACGACTGAAGTGAATCTAAAACTTCAATATATTTTGAAAATATTTTTTTTATTCATTTTAAAAATTCTTTGTTGACAATGTTTTTTGTGAAAGTGTATGGAAAAATAAATGGGACATATCAGAGAGTAATGAAAGATTGGAGCGAGTTGAACAATTCTGCTATTTGGATAGTTTTTTCTTAGATGATAAGAGTTAAAAGGGATATCAAATGGTGTGTAGCGATAGGAAACTAAGCCAATGGGGCACTAAGATATATACTCGAACTGGACAGTATTAAAATCTGCTAAGAGCATATTATTTTGGTGCCAACTTTTATGTATGGGAATGAAACGTGGGCGTGAAAAGAGACTAAGAGGAGCCGAATGAATGCTGTAGAAATGCATGCATTGAAAATAATACATGGAGGGACAATGTATGACAGAATATGGAAAAGTGAACTTAAAGCAGATGAAGAAGAGCACACTGAGATGGTTTGGGCATATGGAACGAATGAATGAAGAAAGACTAACACAAAATAGATATACACTCTAGACTAAAAGGGAGGAAGACTAAAGAATGTATGGTTGTATCAAATGAATGATATTCTGAAAGAACGAAATGTAGAAACTCATAAAAATCGTGGAACTTGTATGAGAGGATATATGGATGTAGAATAGGCGAAAGATGTGTGTCGAGATAGGAAAGTATGACGCTCTGTGCTCTGCCTACTCTGACAGGGAAATGGCGTGATAGTTTGTATATGTGTGTATTGTTATTAATTTTTTTTCCTTATTGAATTGCTGATTATAGTGTAGAAATTATGTATTAGACTGTAGTATTTGCACAGAATAAATTCCATTGCCATAGAATAAATTTCATTGCCGCGTAGCTTGTGCTCACAAATTATGTATTAGACTGTAGTATTTTCACAGAATAAATTCCATTGCCATAGAATAAATTTAATTGCCGCGTAGCTTGTGCTCACAAATTATGTATTAGACTGTAGTATTTTCACAGAATAAATTCCATTGCCATAGAATAAATATAATTGCCGCGTAGCTTGTGCTCACAAAAAATTATTGTTTAATTTTATTGATTTTCAGTGTTGATTATATTGGTTCTTCTACCCAATAATATAGTATCTTACATAAGATAGAATTACAATAAACAAATACTAATTGTTAATGCTTTCACGTGGTTTAGTTATATCTAAAAAGACGATCACTTCTCAATGTATCCATCAAACCGTAAAACAACATTGTTCTCGAATAATTTATTCAATAAAGTTATCATATGTGCGAGTGAAGATGCTAGCAATAGTTCTGTTCGAGAATAGGGCATTAGAAATAAACAGCTGATGACATTAGTAATCGTCAAACAAATTAAACAGAATGTTTGCTATTTTTCCTGTAAGCATACTATATCTCTCCTAATATTAAAGGAGTGAGCCAAGTACACCTAAAATATTTTTTTTAGTAAATGATCAATTGTCAAACCAAGTTTTTAGAGCATATATCAAATGAAAATCTTAAGTCAAATAGTGAAATATGTAATCTCGATGACGATTGGTTAGACTTTTTTTTTACCTGGTTATGAATTTGAATCCCACTGGTAACCTTAAAAAGGTAATTAATTTGTTCACGTACATACCTTTAAACATATTTCTTTGATAAGATTTTTTGCAATGTTTTACTACATGGTTTGTCTTATGATGCTGGCGTTTCAAAAAAGTTACAGTTTTCATCTTCAGGGATTGTTTGTAGCACCGAAGTTGACTTATTTGGAAGAAATTAAGATTGTCATGTACTGTGAAATTGTTATACTACATATTTATTTATTTTTGCTTAATTTAACAATTGTTTTTTCTGTTCTTTTTCCCGCCCAATCTGTAGATTTTTCATTGACGGTTTTTATTTTCCAGGGCTGGAGAAAGCGTGTGGGCCAGCACGATGCCACTCTATTCTCAGTGGCAGGGCGGATGGGCAAAGACTCTCCATTGCCCAACTCTTTGGCGTCTTCTCCACTCGCTCCGGATCTGGCCACCACCGTGCAGGAGAAGAAGACTCCACAGGCCATTGTCTTCAGGTAAGGCATTTTTAAGGATACTTTGGAAACACATAAAAAATTAATAATCCTAATATCACTACTTATTTTAATTCGAATTGAAAAGTATGGGAGCTTCAATCTTACCCCATTACTGTGTCTGTGTCTATCCATAGGTCATATTTTATGGTACTGTGGTGAAAATTAAGTGAAACATTAGGAAAAGTAACCAATAAACAAAAATAAACATAAATTATTTACGCACTAATATTAAGTTTTATATTACTGACATTTGAACAGTTTTGACAGCTAAAAATATAATTGCCATAACAAATATTACACACACTTGAGAATCGCTTTACTTTGAACAAACATGTAAACAAATATTAATTGCTGATTGCTGTCCTTTGTCAAGTTTCTAGATTTTAAATAATTTTTATTTTTTTTGTTTAACTTAAATTTTTTTTTCACAATAATAATAATTTCCATTACATAGAAACACTACTCTTGTATTTTTTCTTACTCATTATACAGTATACACCACTTATTTTGCTTAACGTAATATAATTAAGAATTTTGAAGGTATCTTCATTAAGCCTTACATTGACAATTCTTTAGACTCATAGACTACTTAGATATATTTGGCATCCACTACAGAATTGCTGAGATGTTTTAAATTTAGACCTTAAGATGCTCCTTAGTACATTAACCGTGCTGCAAGTCATTTTTCTTCCTCATTGGCATTGGGCCTTGAGTCCTTCATCACTGCTATCTTTGACAACCTCCATGGCCTAATCGGTAAAATACTTGACTTCCACTCGGAGGTTTTGGATTCGATTCTCGAATATCCAAAAATAATGTATTAAAATAAGTCCCAGTATGATAAAAGAGATTGTTTGGTAACAATACTCGGACATGTATTCAGTGTGTGCGAGTATTGCCTCTTCATGTGCGTTAGTATTGCCAATACGTGCAATGCACTCCAGTTGTACTAGTCAGGATGACTTGATTATTGGGGCCAATGACAATATTGTCTCCACATCACCAATTTGAATATATTGAAGGGTACCATAAGAAAGAAGAAAAACTTCTATTTTTTATATACTTTGAAGTGTCACCACCAGAGGAGTCCATATGTGACATTGCACTCTAAAAAGAAATTGGATATTCCAGTTTAAATAATGCTTGGTAGGGACTTACTTTTCAGCATCATAAACAGTGAATGTGGTGTTACGATCAAACTGAATACAACTGTTGTTATCTTATGTTTCTAGATCTCGTAGAGCGGAAGCCAATGGTATGCTTCCAGGAGGAATAATGAAGTCCGTGTCCACGGCAGCAATATCTCAACCTGCTTCCCCCAAGAGGCCTGGAGTGGGAGACTTCAAGAGGAGCATCTCTGTGTCAGGGGTTGATGACATGGCCACTAGACAGGCGGCTGATGGAACCATGACCAAGTCGGAAGATGGTAATACTAATTGATATGAAAAAAACATTTGTAGTTTATATCGGTATTTATTTGACAACTTTGCTGTATGTTAGTAAAATGTGGAAACGGAATCAAAGGAGCCGAATAAATGCTGTTAAAACGTGTGCAATGAAGATAATATATGGAATAAAAATGTATGACAGAATTCTGAATAAAGTTATAAAAGTTGAATATGAACTACATTCTGATTTATTAAGTTGTATGGAAAAGAGTTTGTTTGAACATGTAGAATGATTGAGAGAATGAAAAGATAGTTATAACCAACCTAAAATTCTGTATTTAATGTTTTTGGCTACCGTTTGTAATCGAACCCAAGATTCCTAAGTGAAAGACATAAATCTTACTGACTAGACCACAGAGATAGTCCCAGTCATGAAATGCCCTTTTTAAACAAATATTTGATTTGTATATTAATATTTTTTTCAGGTACAGCCGGCGCTTCTCCACATGCTGGTCCCTCAGTGCCAGTCCCTAGAGCTGATGACGAGACCTTTACATCATTCTTCACCAGTGCATCCCAAACTGTGGTGACATCACCATCATCATCATTTATCCCTTACAATAACAACAATAATGAAATTCATCAAATTGTAGAAGACATTGATCTCGACGCGATTGACAGTGGATCCAGGCAAATGTAAGTATCATAGTTTGAAGACATTGATCTCGACACGATTGACAGTGGATCCAGGCAAATGTAAGTATCATAGTATGAAGACATTGATCTCGACGCGATTGACAGTGGATCCAGGCAAATGTAAGTATCATAGTTTGAAGACATTGATCTCGACACGATTGACAGTGGATCCAGGCAAATGTAAGTATCATAGTTTGAAGACATTGATCTCGACGCGATTGACAGTGGATCCAGGAAAATGTAAGTATCATAGTTTGAAGACATTGATCTCGACGCGATTGACAGTGGATCCAGGCAAATGTAAGTATCATAGATTGAAGAAAATAATTTTCTCAGTAGTATAATGAAAAAATCTGTTTTCTCTTATTCATTTTGGTTCGAGTTTTTAAGTCATCCTATTTTATGAACAAATGAGAATTAAATACATTGACTGCTGAATTATCCCTTTTAAAATTACAGCAGAACTAAAAATTTTACTCATACTAAAAATTGTCAACAACACAATTTATTGTTATATCAATACCCTTACAAACTCCATCAGTGTCATTAGGCCACTCCAAGGTTACATGTTTTTTAATCCATTCAAAGATATTCAGAATAGAACGATGATGGGCATTTCGAGCATCCATCAAAAGTTTATTATATGAATGCCAAGAGGTGTTTTCAGCCAGTGTTAAGGAGTCGACTAGTAAATTTCCAACTCCAGAAGTTAAATGTTTAACTTCAGCTCTAACTGCGACTCCAATTGTAGTACATATATTTCTAACAATATCTTATACTTAATTACGTAGTGTAACTACTAAAATGTAGATATTTTTTGGAAATAATATCTACGGGGATTCCTCATCATAGTACACACAAACACGAATTTAGAAAAGCATCTCCTGACTCCGATTCAGACTCCACAAAAAACCAACCAACTCCACGACTCAGACTCCCAACTCCGACTTTACAGCTCTGTTTTCAGCACAGAACATATTAAAACACAATAACTCATGAAACTTCAAACCTTAAATAACTCATACTCTGGAAATAAACTGATGCGAGAATAAAACAGCTGCAATAGACATTTGCTCGTTCATTCCAGAAGTAATATAAACTCAAGTAAGATTAAATTTCTAGGTTTTCACATTGATAGCTTTTATCCATGGATATATAAATAGGAAGTGTTGTTGATTTGAGCTTCTTCCAACTTAAGCAACTTAAATATATTTTACAGTCTCTTTCAATGAACAATCCCGCTTGTCAATAAATGGGATGATTATTTTCCACATTGACTATTGTAACAGTTTATATTCAGGCTTATCTATGGCACAATTGAAAAAAAAGTCAATTTTAAATGCAGCTCCATGTCTCATTTTGGATGGTACGAGGAAGTATCACATAACTTCAGTTCTTAAAAGACTTGAATGGGTGGTTCAACATAAGATTGGAGTTATGGTATTCAAGATGATCAACAATCAGGTTCCTCAATATTTCCAGGATTGTTTTAAATGGGAGATCTCTGAATCTATGATAAAGAAATACACAGTCCTCTGACCCTCTGGATAAGGGGAAAAAAGAGCGATAGAAGAATTAATGAGTCAAAAGGCGTATTTTCAGTTAAGCAATATTTTTAATTTAGCAGTATTTTAAGCTCTAGTTTGTTTTCCAGGCTCAGTGCAGCGGGAGTGAAGAGAGTGCGTGCAGTTAGACGGGCAGGAGGATCCCGCAACCCGCTACGAACCTTAGCGGCGCGCACGGACCTCCGCCAAGAGTACACTGAGCCTCCCAACACAGGAGTAGCTGATAAGGAGACAGCTAGGCTCAAGAGGGACAAGTGTAAGCATATGAATTTTAATTTTAAACCAGTTACGGTGATATTCCAGGTACACCAAGTCCTAGTTCATATGACGCTTCTCTTCTTATTTGGGATTATTGATTTGTTAGGTGTAAGTCAAGACAATATAGCCAGAACAGCAGACAATTATTGGACATATAAATCTATTCCAAGGGTGGCAAGGCAAACTAATGTCTCCATTCTCGAAGAACTGAGAATATGAGACAGTATACCTATGACGAGTCTTCCGATTCTTTGGAAACATTACTCGTGGCCAAGGAAATAATTTAGAGAGGCTTGTGATCACTGGAAGCGTAGAAGGATGAGGCTCAAGTGAAAGAATTCCAATGCATTGGGCTGACCAAATGAGAAATGCAACAGGACTGCTCTTTGAACTGCGGAGTGCAGGAATGAATGGTGAGGAGTAATCATGTGCTACACGACAGGATAAAGATCCATTCAGTGGTACTCAAGAGGAACAAATAAACAATGAAAGCTACCTAAGGCTCCCTGGTTAGATATTTGTAAAAGGAGATATGAATATGGCAACATATTTTGAGAAGTTTTATATTAAGCAGTGAACTAATACATACCATTACGCCATCTCCCTATCGAGTTATAAGAATATCAATAGTGACTTGTTTTTCTTCCCTTTTTGTCAATTTCCAGAGTTTTTGACTATCTTTCTGTTCTTTTTCTTATTCCTTAACATCCGGGAATTGCAGAGTATACTTTTTCGTCTAACAACTCTTGATTTGTTATTTTAATTTCACATTATGTAATTTTATGATGAAATTCAATATTTTAGTGGCAATGAATGCACCGCTCGCTGTCGAAGCACTAGCCGGACTGGCGAGTCGCGAAGATTTCACTGCGATCCACCTTAAGAAGACCTCCTCGAGCAGTAATGTAACCGAGCAGGAGAAGCCCACAATGATGTTGATCCAGATAAAGGGCCGGCGCAGGGTGCAGGTGCGCCTTGTAGAGCCGCAGGTCAATAGTGTCAACAGTGGGGACTGCTTTGTACTGGTCACCAAGGACCAGGTATTCTGCTTCAATGGATATTACGCCAATGTTATTGAAAGGTGAGTGTTCTTAAAAATGCATTAGAGATTTCTAAAATAGCCTCATGCATCATTATTCAATCATAATATTCTTAATATCATTCCAAATATCAGAATTAATCGAACTTAACAATAACTAACAAATAAATTTCTGAATAATTTCTTTTATAATTACTGTGCTGTTAATAAAAAAAATAAAAAAAGCAAATATAATTCATAGCTATATAACCTTTACAAGCCCTATTTCTGGGTCCACTTGCTTTTTTTTTTTTCACCACAAAGAAATTGGGAATTTAATTACCATAGGTATTTTGAACCCAGCAATAGTTTATATAAACACTTATAAGCATTTTCAGCACTGAACATGTTAAGTATCTCAACTACTCTGCGTGGGTTTTGTCATAATATGCGACACAATGAGCACTGATAATCATGACTGGTGACCTGTAAAGATAAACGATGAGGCCACTATCAACAAGACTCGAACCTATAAAGAGTTCAAGTCTTGTTGATTGTGGCCTTATTGTTTACATTGTTTTATATTATTTAGACCTATTGCACCAGAATTTAGTTTTTAGCTATGTAGAGAAACACTGAAAAAGCCGAATAAATGATGTAGACATGCATGCATTGAGAAGAATACATGGGGTAGCAATGGATGACAAAATATGGAATTAAGTGATTATGGATGAATGTGAAATTAAGGTTAATGTCTTGAGTAAGATGAAAAAGAGCACTCTGAGATGATTTTGATATGTCGAACGAATGAATGAAGACTAACAAAACAAATACACAGTGTAAATGTGAGTAGAAAGTGTTGTAGAGGATGATCAAGGAAAGTATAGTTGGATCAAGTGAATGATATCTTGAAATAAGGAAATAAGTTTCAGAAAAAATTTAGGACTTTATGAGAAAGTGCATTAATGTAGAAGAGGTGAAAGAACTGTGTTGCAATAGTAGGAAAAATGTAGGACTTTATGAGAGGGTGCATTAATGTACAAGAGGTGATAGAAATAGGAAAGTCTGGCTCTCTTTCCTCTCTACCTACCCTGACAGGGAAATGGCGCGATGGTATGTATGTAGATTATAATAGTTTTAAAATAATACAAACACTCGGATCCTAGTGCTTAAAAGCTCATAGAGCTATGCGCCTGGATGATATGGGATTTTATGTATTTATTTATGTTAATGACATGATGTTATGTATGTATGTACATATGTAATAAAATGTTTTTCTTGGAAAAAGGAAAATAAAATTTAATCTGAAAGACATTTAATCTAACTTAGAAATCAGATTATTCTAACTTAGAAACTTCAGGTGAATACAAACCTGAAATCTTCAGTGGGATACAAACCTGAAACCCTCTCTTTGTCAAAATGCTGCATTATCAATTAGACCATATAAATTTAATATTGAATTAAACAACATTCTGTAGATAATTAATTTATGTCATATGCACGCACGCATTGTTACAGCATTTATTAGGCTCTTTTTAGTATTTTCCCATGTCCATTTTTTACTTCCATATATCAAAGTTGGTACTAAAATACTGTTGTGAACATTTTATCATATAATTTATTAAAATAAATAATTTTCAAATGGGTTAAATCATTTTCCAGATCTCGAGCTTCAGATATTGCTCTTCATGTACACACAACCAAAGATCTAGGATGTGCCAACTCCACTTCTATCATCACCCTCGATGAACAGATCAAGCATCGTTCACCAAAGCAATGGAAGCAGTTCTGGTCTCTTTTGGGAGTTCACCCTGATGTGGAAGACTTCATACCAACAGCTGCTGGGAACGCAGATGAAGATGAGATATTCGAATCGGGAATTATCGCAACAAACATGTGTTACGAGGTTGTGGATGATGAACTTGTTCCGATACAGCAATATTGGGGACAGACACCCAAGATAGCAATGCTCGATCCATCGAAAATACTAGTTTTCGATTTCGGTTCAGAGCTCTATGTGTGGAATGGTAAAAACACAATCCTCGAAAATAGAAGAAGAGCGTTTCAACTTGCTCAAGAATTATGGGATGAAGGGTATGACTACAAAGATTGTCATTTATGCCCCATTAATATACACCAAGTATTGGGTGCTAGGCCTGAATTCAAAGAGATTTCCAAGACGGATAATAAGAGACCTCCATGGGCAATGATCACCAAAGTTACCCAGCATATGGAAACCATTTTGTTTAAAGACAAGTTCCTCGATTGGCCAGATTTCAGCAGAGTCATCAAAGTTAAAGAGGAGGAAGATAGTTTTAGGAGTGCCGCTGAAATCAAACCATGTAATGTTGAAGTTATGTGGAATCGAGACTACGAAGATCCTAGCCTCGTTTTGGAAGGCTCGCATGTCGGTCGTGGAACCAATTACTATGATAAAGAATCAATGAGACATTTCGAAGTCAAAACAAAATCAGTTACCAAGTGGATGATTCAAGAATACGATTACTGTAAAATGGAACCTGAAAATTTGAATGAGTTCTACTCTGGAGATAGTTACATTGTTCGATGGGAGTATCAAATCACAGTGACTGGAAGAGAACTCAATGGTAAACCTTCCAAACACAATTTGACCGGGAGAGACCGTTGTGCCTATTTCTGTTGGCAAGGAAAAGACGCTTCTGCCAATGAAAAGGGTGCTGCAGCTCTTTTGACTGTTGAATTAGACCATGAAAAGGGACCTCAAGTTCGTGTAACCCAGAGCTGTGAGCCACCAGCATTTTTGAATCTTTTCAGAGGTTCATTGGTCATACATCAAGGCAAGAAAGGAACTGACAACAATAGATATAAGGTCTATACAGTACGAGGCAATGTTGAAAATGAGTCTCATCTTGTTCAAGTGGCTTGTTCAATGCGTCAATTGAGAAGCAGAGCTTCGATGATCATTGTGGATTCTGAAAATGGTCAAGTTTACGTATGGCATGGGGTCAAAAGTCTGAAACATACAAGATCAATCGCTTTGGAGGCAGCGAGGAAAATGGCGAATAGAAAACATCCTGAACTATTTGATACGAATGTGGTTGAAGTAAAAGTGACTGAGATTAAGGAAGGAGATGAACCAAAAACTGTGATAGACATTCTGGGTGGAGCCAACAGAGAATTGTATCATTCTCTGTTGAACAAACAGAACAATAAGACTGCAGAGGAAGAAGTAGATGTTACGCCGAGAATGTTCCACTTCACTGACTTATCTGGCCACTTTGATGGTATTGAAGTGCTCTCTCCTTTGAGGCATGAGTCACTAGTCACTCCTTATCCATTTTCACAACAAGAGCTCTATTCAGCATCACAACCAGGTATGATTTGTATAGATTAGTGTCATTATTAATAAATTCCCCAAATATTATAACTTAAATAAAAAACAGAATAAACATTCATTAACCATAATGTAAAGTATAGTTTCTCAACTTATGGGTCATGAGCCCTTAAGAGGGTTGCGGTGAAATATCATGAAGGTCATGAAAATAAAATTTACTTATGTGTACAAAATGAAGATAACAAATTTATTTAAAAAAATTACAGTCCACAATCTAAGTCATTGTTATGTTTGAACTTGGCGCTCACATACATACTCTCGGCAAATTCAAACTATTTAGCTGTCCTGTTAGGGACTTAAAACAGTAGATAACATTACCTGATTAAAGTTTTTGCGGGGGGGTCACGAAGTCGTATTTTTTTTTTTCTTTTGAAGGGGTTGCAAGGCTAAAATGGTTAAGATACAATGGTGTAGGGGTGATAAACTTGTCTCTTTATGAAAACCAGTGTTGTTTTAAATAAATAAATAGTAATAACACTTTTTTACAGCTACTTTGAAGATTAAATACGGTATTTGTAAAGTGGAATAAACAGTGTTTGATATAACAAATTACGATGTCTTTAAACCTCCACAATATTAATGCCTTAACTATAAATAATATAATAAATAACTTTTTCATAACACCTGTTACTGCAAGAGGACACCAAGAATTTTACAGGCAGTTACATAGTACATTTACAAAATTAAATAAACATGAAATAGTGATAATTGGGCTATATTCAAAACATTTTTGATATATCTCAGCTGTTAATTTTTTTTTTTTACATATTTTAGGTCTCTTCTTGCTTGATAGTGGTGACAGATTGTGGCTATGGCAGGGTTGGTGGCCTCAACATGAAGATTCTGAGTCCATGGAAACTGCTTCTGGTGAGTTCTTCGCATGTATTAATAAAATCTCAAAAATAATAGATTGTAACATATATTCAACCCATTTTCTCCGCTTTATGGCTGATCATCACTTTTTCAACCTCTCAGCAATCACGGGTTACACAATTAAATATTATGCTATTTGAAAGTGGTCATTTATAAGATTTTGTTGTCGGTGAGCTCTTGTTTTTTTGGGAAATTTTAAACTAATCTAAGCATCTTCGTTATATTATGCTTTTTTACTATCGAAAAAGTAAAACTGGATCTCAAACTTGTGAAAAGAATTGTGCTCTATACAGAGTCGATGTTGTAGACGTTTCAATGTGTAGAAAATGGTTTTGGAGATTTGAAAGGGGGAAATGTTTTCAAAGATGCATCTCACACCGGACAGCCTGTCACCACAGACTAGGATAAAATCAAGACGTGATCTTTTCAGATGTCTTAATGGTGTAAATTTACCCAATTTGAACTCATCCAATATCACTTGGATCAGTTTTTTGCTAATAAGTATTCATAAATTCTAAAAGAGAGGAATCCTTCCTACCAGAAAGACAGAAGTAGACCTACTTGGTCATCGATCGAAATGCCACAATTAATTGATTGAACATGTTCCTGAATTCACAAGTCAATTAAGTGGTGGACTGGTGGTAAGACGCTTGTCTGCCGATCCAGAGGTTGCAGGTTCGATCCTCGCTGGAACTCAGATTTAAAAAAAAAGGGGATTCCAGTCTAGTTTTCACTTAGGGCCCATTAAAAGATCTTTCTGGTTAGTTGGAAGAGATTGCCGCCTTGCAATAAACTTGCCAGGTTAAATAAAAAAATATTGAAAATGCTAAAAAAACAGGGTGAATATATGTTACAACCGAATAAATTAATCGAGGAATATAATTGAGTGCAAGGTAATGAAGAGTTCTTTCATCTGGTTTATAATAATCTTTTGTTTTGGTAGACGCCAATGTTTGGAGGACCTGATTTTACACAATAAGAGAGAGTCAGTCCTACCGACTCTATCTCTCATTTGGATGACCTTCAGGTAGTGAGCAGTTAGTAGAATGTTGTCTTTTTATCCATGACTGATGATCCATCTGCCAATAATTTCTGTATTACACAAAGAACAATGGAGTGATTCATGCTTGAAGTAAGTCTTAGATATCACATACAGAATGATGAAATCAATCATGGATCATTGGACGAAGAAACTTCTCAAATTGAGTCATTACCCACTCTGTCAGATTAGTGCAGACTAGTGAGAAGACCTCCAAAAAGGTGATATATTGGGGCAGATTGTAGGAGTTGGATGAATGCAACAGGCCCATAACAGAAGTGAATGGAGGTATTTGGGTGAGATGTATATCAAGAAGTCCATAGACCTTGGATTATGATAATGATCACGGCCTCCGATAACGGTTAGCATTCATGCTAGAAAAGTGTGGGCCCCAGACTTCCTGTTGGATTCAATTCCAATCTGGTTTTACTCTTGGTCAACACATAATTAGTGCTGTTTAGAACTCGACCTAATAAAAGGCTGCAGCGGATTCCAATCATCTTGCAACATTAATCTCCTTGCCATCGGATCTTTGGGTTTGATCTGTCAAGGCTATGTGATTGCTGAAGTACAAAAATTTGCACACTTAACCAATACAAGCACAGATATCTTCCATCCACAAGATGGCTGACGATCATAATTGATCAGGAGGAATAGCCTATCAGTATCTATGTAATTATGAACCTTTATTTTACATAATATAATATTTATTCCTCCTGTTATTATTGATTATTGAATTGTAGGCACACTGAGGTGGCAGGTGTGCCGGCGTGCAGCTATGGAGACTGTCCTGGAGTACTGGCGGTTGTCTCGGCCGGGCCGCGCCCCCCGCGCCTTCCTCGCCGTGGCTGGTTTGGAACCGCTGCCCTTCACCAACCTGTTCGATGACTGGCGAGACCGCGATGATGTAGCTGAAATGAACATTGCTGTGAGTGATTCTTTAATTTCATTCAAGTTTATTTATTGGAATTTATCTATTCTTCCTCTACATCCGTATATATTTATTATTACTACATTTGTCTCTCAATTCACAAAACATAACCGAGGTCCTGTTGATAAGATGTCTTTCTTGAAACCCAAGGGTTGCGGGTTTAATTCTCGTTGGAACTCAGGTTTAAAAAAAGGAATTCCTGTCTGGTTTTTACTTAAAAGCTCCTCAACATCTTTCTGGTTAGTTGGAAGAGATTATTATATGACAATAATCCCACCAGGTTGTATTGTTTGCAACGAAAGTAATACAATGCAATAACAATCATTAAAAAAATCAATTGTACGTCGTGCGGTGATGATGATACTATTGAGTTTATATGACTGAAATATTTGTTAAACAGTTATGTCAAATAGACTGATAATTTATGACCTCAAAATATATATTTAACTTATGCGATATATGAATTTCTAGTACGGACACAAAGTAGGTGAGGAGGAGCTCAGCGTCGCCGTAGAGTTGTGTCGTCTGAGCCGCACCAGCTTCCCTCTAGCTGTGCTGAGGCAGAGGCCCCTACCTGATGCTGTGGACCCTGCGCACATCGAAAAATATCTTACGCCCGAAGACTTCCAGGTAACATGGCTTTATTTGTAATAGTGGTCAAAAGATGTGCATTTACAGATTTTAGGTATTTTTGGTAAATATTAAGAGCGCTTGGAAATTTTCAGCTTCACCAACGAGTTGTACACAGTGTGCACACACAGTAACTTTGCAATCAATACATTGGAACTTAAAGCTGGATACTCAATCATGGTCATAGTCACAACTATTTAGTTGCTCAGAAGCTTCCTTTGGATCCACTAAACCAGGAGTGGCCAACCTGTTGCGTACCATGTGCCAATTTTTTCACAGGCGAGTTCAGATGCGCCATACAACTCAAGCACTTTGTTTACCTTCTTACGTTCACGTTTGGGGTTGTAAAATAAGGATAGGGGTAGGATCTGCTTCGCTTAGGGGAGGAAAAGGAATAACTCAATCACGCAATTCAATTAATTAATTTACGCCATTTCAAAAGACACACGTTTATTGGAATACCAATCTACATTTGTCACAAATGATCTCTTGGACGGCAGCTGTAGCACCATCAGTGGGGTCACTGTCGTGGACGCCACTGATGGTGCTACAGCTGCCGGAGAGTCTCGTTTGGTGAAGATAACTCTGGACCACAGTTGTTGCAAAACTCTGCTTCAAACTCCACACCACGATGGCTCACTCAGAACTGACTGACCATACCGAACGCTCGCCGCTCATCCACACGTGACTTCAAACATGTGGTGCACGGTGTTTGCGAACATTTGAGCGGGAACGCGCAATGGCAACACCGATAGAAATATTCGTACGTTTGTAAACCCGCCTAAAGTGACAGCTCACAAGTTCCATTCTAAGTGTCAGACACCATAAACTTGAACATTACGGAAGGCTGTATGAATTGAACTGAGAGCACTTTGGTTTTGAAAATATGAAGATGGTTTCAGTTATGATGCCTATTTTAAAAGAATAAGTAGGCGCAAGGATGCAATGCGCCACTTGTAATCATCCAATGTGCCACGTTTGGCACATGCGCCACGGTTTGGCCACCTCTGGACTAAACTGACAGCTGCACGTTCTTGTAGTAAGACTTACATACAAACATTTTTACAAAATGCCAATTGTATCTCAAACACTAGAATTCAAATTGCTTTTCTTCCTTTCCTTAATTTTTTTCATTCTTAATGGGCCAACTTATGACTTTATTTTATTTTTTATTTCAGGAAATATTTAACATGAATAAAGAAGAATTTTACGAACTTCCTGCTTGGAAGCAAGCCAACATGAAAAAGGATCTTGGTCTCTTCTGACCCAGCAAACGCCGCCCGGTCAACCCTGTTGAACCGACTTGCGCCTCAAGCTCCCACTCCATCGCTGATCATCATCAAGAGTCTAGGCTTCCGGTCCGATCAAAAAGTCTCAATTCATTCAGTGACCACTCGAAATCGTCCGTCTTTGGCAACTATCCTGATTTGATAACTTCATGCAATTTTGACAGTGCTGATTATTTCAGAGATATGACGAAGAACGATCAGTGTGTGGGACAAAATGTGATTAAAAAGGATGTTGTTGTTTATGCTACAAATGTTGGCAGTCGTTGTATTGTCGGCAACGTGGCCGAATTTATCAACGTAAAGAGTCATAACATTTTCCATAACCTTCGTGACTCCATATCGGATGATCAACAAATGACTCTGTCTCCTTCTTGTTCTTGCTGCATGCAATGAACAAAAATATCGGGGAGGAGTTTATTTTACCTATGGCAATACTTTCTCTACAAATTTTTTATCGCAAAATTTTATACTTCATTGTTAAGAATGATAATATTACTGACATCTTGTGTGTAAAAAAATGCAATTTTAATTTATCAGTATCTGAGGACGGCGATGGTTGTGCATTTTTTTTCTTTATCTTTAAAAAGATGATGTTTTGCCGATAGTTATTTCTTTACATGCACCTATTAACAATAGGTTTTATATGTAATTGTCGCACTTTTTAACTGCTGGAATTGATAAATAAAGTGAATTAATTTGCTTTTTCACTGCCGTTGACTAATGGAATGCCTTTCTATCCTGCCATCTTTACTCTTTAGATGGAATCAATCTTTAAACTAAGTCGTAGATATATTTATTTTTTGTTAACACGGCTTCAATTACCACATATCATTCTTTCGTTTGCCATTTGTAGTAAAAGGTTGTAAATGTTGTATTTTGTAAATGTTCATATTATTTGTAATGTTTAAATTCGCAATTTTTATAAAAGCCTTTGGCATTGTGAAAATTATATAAAACAAGCAAGATAGGCATGCAGGCATGCCGATTTTTATTATATTTGCATGTTGCAACATTATTATCATTGTTTTTTGAATGCTTAGGGTTAGTTTGCATATTGGACATTTTACTTACTTTATTTCTTAAGCTCAGTCCACATTAAAGGATAAATGTATCAAATTTAATGTAATGTACATAATTTTGATCTGCATCATTGCGACGATACTCCTCCAGGCAAGTCCGTCCTGGGCTCTCTTGGAAAAGGTCTCCTGTTTCAGCTATAAAGTCTGTCCTTGCACATCTGCCAATTCTACATCATACCTGGTCTTTCCACTGGATATTTTCCTTTGGGCACAAATTATCACAAAAAATGTTCCTTAATGTAATATTATATAAAAACCTTTTTGATACAAATTTACTAAATGCAATGATTTTGCTTCAGCAGGTTTTATCGCTTTATGGCAAGAATTATTGAAATATCTTTCAAAAGTATAGGAAAAAAGTATTTTTACTGTTGAATAATATATTTGACATTTTGCTGTTTTCATGCTAGAAAAGATTGTGCCAGACTTGTGCGATCACTGCAAATACCAATCACCTACACTGCGAAACCTTGAAGTGCCGATTCGAGTGCCATTGCAATTTCGCTCACTGTCGGTTTCATATTTTTTGTACGACTAAAACTTTTTACAGACTGCTATAAAATTATTTGAAATAAAATATTTTATTATGTAAAATGCACACCTAGTAAGAAAGCATTATTATAACTCATTCCCCCCCTCCCCAAGTGTGGACATAGTTCAAGAAGGATTTTCCTGCCAACACATATATATTGCTTTTATACATCTGACACATTTGTGATTACTCTTACTAACTATTTAAACAATTTATACAATTTGATGATACTGATTTTTATATTGTAATATGTTAATACTTGTATTTAAAGTTCAAATTATATTTTGCTAATGTGTAATGTAATTTTAACTGATTTTTCATACAACTTTACAAAATCATGAAGTTTCACTTTAAAGATTTGAAAAATTAATAAGATTTCTAAGTTTCCTTAAATAATAGTTGTCGATTCAGTTATATTTATCATGTGGTACAATTTTTTTGTTGTATTGATAGCTCTATTAATTTTTTTTTATATATTAATATACTTTTTTGTCATTTACATTTGATAACCATTCTATTCTTTGTTTTGGATATTTTGTGTCAAGAAATGTTTTTAACCTCTGTGAACGTTTAAACATATTTATCCAATGACATTCCTTTTAATTATGTTTTTCTTCGATATTATTTGGGAAGGTTTTCTGTACAGTAGAACCTCCATTATCTGAACTGTTAATACTATTAAGTATTTTTAGTAATCTCAATTAATACTGGTTAGTATTTTTGCTGTTGAAAGTCATCCTTAATTACCTCTTTTTAAGATACTGATTATATCTAACTTTTATTTTCTTAATAGCGCAGCGTGTTTCCTTTTCAATGACATCAATGTATTACAAATAAATATTGAAATCGCGATTGAGAATATCCATTCAGTAATCACAACTAACAATAATCTTTTCGAGAATCTAACTGGAGTCGTAGCTAGAAGTAATGATCAACTCTAGGTATTTAATTACACTATGAAACTGCTTTGATAATCGTGTTGCAGAAGAAATACGACAGGAGCTATTGAAGTTCTGAACCTGCAGACAAATTAATTCTGCACTCATCGATATATGACTCTGCCCCACGTGTTACACGACACACGACGGTAACGACATATTCGTATTATTCGCTATTTTTCCATTTATTTATTCAATCCGGATAATCGAGGCTCTAGTCTATTATCATTTATAATACTTCATTACTTCTACATTAAATTTAATTTTTGTTAAAAAAATAAAAAGATACATTGGTAAATTATTTTTAAAGATATGTTGAAACCATTCAAGGTGAATTATGAAAAAAATTGTAAGATATAGTTCTTAATATTTACTTTTTAATTTTATTAAAAATAAAATACTTTAAAAAATCAGTAAATTTTGTTTTTTAATGGAGTTATCAATATTTCCAATCAGAAATGCCCCTGTTTATGTTAATTTGCCAAAAAATATATTTTTTTTACTGTTTTCTTTAATAAATTATCTTTTATTATATGAACACATCGAGTGATTATATCCCTTTGAAATGTTTATATAAATTGATTTTTTCTACAAATTCCTGCAAATTAATAACTGTTTTTTTAAATGCTTATAAATAATAATTGATGCATTTTCAAGGATTAGGACATTGTGATGATCTTGGAAAGTGAGAAAAAAAAGTTAATATTTTGTATAACAAAATATTTTTTTGTATTTTTACCATACATTTATAAACTTCTTATCGATAAGGGACATTGTAATTATTTAACCTATATCATTTAAAAAATTTTTGTGTGCAATTTAATGTTGTTTACAAAAGCTGAAATACTTAGAAAATATTATAAGATTATTTATAATTTTCACAGGAATTTAAATCTTGGATAAGTATTCATACAAATGCAACAATGGAATTATTTATATGCACAGGGAATCAGATATTTTACACATTGCTAGTTTTTGCGAATTCACCCCAAAAGTAATATATTATTGTAATACAATAATGGGCCTTAATTTATTTTTGTGTAACTTTTTGTCAAATGGTATATTTGATATGTATTTTGGAACTAACAAAAGTTTCTCATTGATTGTTAATTTTATTACATTTTTGTATTTCGAAATGTTGAAGAAATACTGATATTTTTTTCCGAAGTGTTTAATTATACACATTTTTTTCAAATGATCTATTGTTTTGTTTTGAAATAAATTTAAATCAGTTTTTTTTTAAATATAACTAACCTTCTAAGGAGGTGGTTTTCATACTTTTAATGAATATCTTGTCAAATTTTGGAATAATGTAAGTGCTTGTCAAATAATTGAAATGCTTGTGAAATAACACATAGTGCTTGTGAAATAAATGAGGAGCTTGTGAGATATCTGTGACAATAGAAAAATCCCTGTTATATAAAATGTCAGATCTCATTGTAATTATATTTTTATATATATAAAAAAGAAGGAATTGGAGTTTGAAAATGATAATAGATATGTCAAGTGTCCAACATGTTGGAAAATATTATATTTTCCGTGTTGAAAATAATCTGGTTGTATCTTAACTATTTCACATACGACACTGATCTATTGGAATTGTAATTAATGCTGTAGTAATTTGTATTTATATTTAAAACTATATCCAAAATGACCAACAAGAAAAAAAAAATAAAACAAGTTTTTTCATTACTTATAACATACAGTAAATCTATAAAAAAAATCTTAACATTTTGTGTTCAAAGTTAACAGCAATCGCTATCATTAAGTATTTTTTACTCTCAATACTAAATTGTACATATAACTTGTGTCAAACAAAAAAAAAACTATAGCTTGTAATTTTTTTAATAAATAATATAATATTCTCATAATCATATTATAACTTTTCATGACTTTTACAAAATGTTAAAAAAAAGTGATAATTTCTAACTCGATAGTATATATTATGTTTTCCACGTGGTTAGTCATTTATGATAAAGGTAAAATATTGTATATTTACATCTATGTTGTGCTTGTAATAATTATTTTGACTGATTATTTTCAAATTTTATTTGCAATTATTGAAAATATATATTGTTGATTTTTTTTCATTCTCAATAAGTTGTAATGATGTAACTGAGAGTACGTAAATAAAAAGGATTTTTTTAAAGTTGTAAACACTGTTTTAATATATCCTTTACCAATATTTTATCATTTTTATTTATTTATGAAATAGATATACACCACTTAAGTGTGCTTTAAAAACCATAGCAACATTTACTAAACAAAATATTAAAATTCAACACAATTCAGAACGTATACGGTGCATGAATCACCAAATCATTTTGATTTTATTTTATCAGCATAACGGCATTGAAAGAAAAAAAAGTTGCTTGTACTCCATTTTATTCCAAGTCACATCCTCGCATGGTACAGGATGATCGACTGGTATCTGTCATACGATTGGTATATATGATGGCCGTTGGATAAGGTAGGAAGGCTCCAGGGGTGCCGGAGCTAATGTTCATGTGTGACGTCAGATATTGTAGTTCTTGATCGCTTGGAGAGCAAACTGCAGTGGGGTGAGACATTACGAGCCCAACCCGCACAACCTGTCGGGGTGAACACATCCCCAACACGCTGACCGTGAGCGACTAACTAATGAAATCAAATAATTAATTAACATGATCCTCTTCACCTCTTACTCTATTCCCCAAAAGACCATAGATAATATTTGTCAAGTTATTAATTATTCTTTTCCACTTAAGACCATGGACAGTGTGACACGTAATTTAGTTTATATAACTCACCTGAGGAGGACACAATGTGGGTTGAAATGTACATACTGATATGCTTAAAAATGGAATTGAACAAAGTCAGGTTTTTTTTTTTTATTCCATTAATTATGAGTTTCCACAAAGTGACGACTGATCTATTAAAACAAATGAATAGCATGTCTGTTATTCACCAGACTATTGGTAGTGGTAATAATAATAAACATATGTTTATTCCAGATTTTACAGTCAATATTAAGTGACACACTCAAATAGGCATAAACATTAACAATTCTGCATTTCAACACAGCCCATGGACAATAAGATCTCCACCACTATTTTTTATTGTGTAACAACACTTTCTCAGGTTCAGCAACGTCCTGACAAAGGATCCATTGCTTCAGTGTGTATTTGAACACTCTGCTGACAATGTGCTATATACCATGGAGGCTAAAAAAATGTGATCCCCTTAGGCCAAAAGAAGTATTCCTTTTAAATGCTAAGTATGTACAATATATTCGTTCTATTCTTGTACCTAGTTTGGTAAATGTGATCAATCATTCTATGAGCTTCAACGATTTTGTGAATCATGAGAATTATTTTCAATATATAACACATCGATCAATAAGTCCCGGGACTGACTACTAAAACAACATTAGTTTGCCAAAATTATTATTTATTCATAGTATCCTTCAAGAGCGATACATTCATTCCAACACTTTCCTAACCTTTCTATGCCAGCCGTGTAGAACGATTTATTTTTGGTTTCAAAATAGGCATTAGTTTCGGCAATCACTTCTTCATTGGACCTAAATCTCTCCCTGGAGCATCTTTTTGAGGTCTGCGAACAGCCAATAGTAGCGTCGCTAAAACCACTGTAACTCAATGACACAACGTCGGAATGTCATGAATGTTTGACACGTAACTTCTAAAGGTTGGTACTAACTGAGAATGGTATGGATTTGTTATTAGAGGCGCCATCTGTTGGTTAGTCCCGGGAATTGTTGATTGATACGTTATATTTGCCTTCTGTTTAAAATGTCGAAATCTTTTAAAAATTGCTCATTTGGATATTTTCAAATCTTTTTCAAGGCAACTTTGCTAAACAGTTTCGGTACTCCCCAAATTCTATCAATTATAGTTATAAATGTTTGACATGATACATGATACTAATTTTAAATGTTTGACTCCTCATTTGTCTTTCCACATCATCATCATTATCTGTGAAATCATCATTGATTACGTGTCTTAAGTATGATATTTTACCTGGTTTATAAAGGTAAGTTAAGTGTTATTCAGATATACATACAGGGAGACCTTTGTCCACATCACATCTGAACACCACCATTTTTGTTTTCACATAAATAAATATCCATCCCTGTCGGAGTATGCAGAGGACAGAGAGTTAAACATTCATATCTCTATGCACATTTCCTTTTTACATTTCATTCTTTCAAAATATGATTCACAGGTGTCTGTGTTCGACAGTATCCCTTCACTAATTCATACCATAATTTGTCAATAAACATATTGAATGTTTGTGACAAAAAATAAGTATTGTATACACACTAGTCCAAAAATAAGTATTGTACACACACCAGACAAAAAATAAGTATTGTGTACATACTAGACAAAAAATAAATATTGTATACACACCAGTCAAAAAATAAGTATTGTTTACACACCGGACAAAAAATAAGTATTGTGTACACACTAGACAAAAAATAAGTATTTTATACACACCAGACAAAAAATAAGTGTTATATACCTACATACTAGACAAAAAAATTAACATTAAGCCTCTCAGCCGCTTACACATACCATATAATGATGTCTGCACTTTTGCAGCTTTGTCAGGGTTATTCCTGTCGGTGCCCATATAGGGATTGTATGTAAGATAGACACGCTACACAGTTACGTAAAAAACAGATAGTATTCCAATACTTTTTCACATATTGCTTGCTTCACTGGCATGCCGGGTAATGATGATAGATGTTGAGGCTGGTAAACCACCCAGTCGCTTATATTATATATGTCAATATACAAATACAATTTAATTATATATATGTCACTTTACAAATAAAACGTAGCTATCAAAATTTTAATGAAAAGAAATTATTTAGAACTGAATGAAAAAATATTAAAAAATAGGTAGGTTCAAAAATTTTTGATAGCAAATCTGTTAATATTTGTTTTAGGGTACATTACTGTATTTATACATATAAAACAGACACACACACACGCACATATGCATACATACACATAAAATTCTACCCATACCCACACTATACAGACAACATAAGATATTTCCATTTTCTGTAATATACATATAACAAGCAAACCTTGTATGTTACAAGCAAACCTTGTATGTAACAAGCAAGGTAAAAAAATCACAAAAAATCCTCAGTGATCTGATAAGGTGCACATGAATGGACAGATAAAAATTATGATGTATCGCGATCAAGTATTTAGAATGTGCACCTGCATGTAGATTATTTGGGCATGATTTTCATGAGATTTTAAAGGTAAGCTTGCATACCCTATACCAACTGTCAGCAACCTATGGCACGTGGAAGGTTTTTTGGTGGCACGGCATAAAGAATGACAAATAATAAAATTCTTCAGTGCATTAATAAAAATAATTTATTAAAAAAAATCTTAATAGTTACACTAATTTGATTTCAATGGTGATGGGGGCGATCGCCCCCATCCCCATAGGATTTCCAAATGACATGCATAAATTCTTAAACTAAACGGCTCGTTTTCTTACACGAAATGATTAGTTTTTAGGGAAACATTAAAAAAATTCTTGCTTTGCGGGTTTATTGTCTTAAGCGAAATTATCAGTTTTTGAGGGGGAAAATAAAAAAAATTTTTGCGGCGCATAATCTCACATTCATTTTGAACAGGGCTTTCAATTTATATTGCGCATGGGGGCATGTAAGTAGTATAATTGGAATTATAATGAAGTAATATAACAGTAATTAAATAAATATTCCATTTCTTAAAGATAGATTTTTCTTTAAACTCCCCATGAAAAATTCCTGGATCTGTCACTAGCACGTGGAGTATCCAATGCTTTAAAAAAATTAAAAAGTGGTACATACAGGTTGTCGACAGTGCATATAGGTTGCCAACCACTACCCTATACCAGAATGTTTTGATTGCTTGCTTAATCAGTGAAAATGTACCACTTCTTCTTCTTCCTAGCTCTATCTTATTATATTGTATCAGCTTTTATTCCGATGTCTTCTTATGCTAATCTCCAGCCCAAGTAATTATCACCCAACATACTCTTCAGGTCTTCTAGCAATGTGCCAGTACAACTTTGATCTGATCTCTCTCAGTTTGTCTTTTATGAGTATCACTTTGAGACTACCTATGATATATTCGTTTCTTGTCTCTATGAGTAATATTCATCATCCGTTAAAGCATCTTCATCTCTGCTTCATGGTATTTCCACTCCTGTGTTCTAGTGTGTACTAAGCACTCACTCTGTACCAAACAACATCACTGATCTTATTACACTCTTTTATACACTTGACCCTTCATCTAAAGAAGTATTCTTTTATCGCAAGTCCCTCTGATGACTAATCTCCATTTAAGCCAGGTGTTCTTAATTCAGTTGACTGTATCCATGTCATTATTTCCTTTAATGTTAATACAGGAACCAAGATATTTGACGTAATTGACATTTCTGAGAGATAACTGTCTTAATTGAATTGTTCTGTCTACAGTGAAATAACATATACCATGATATGAAAATAAATAAATAAATAAATAATAGGTTTATTGATAGCAACATAGTATGTACAGATAATATTTTAATAACACTTCTTATCTGTACAATAAAGTTATTTGTTTTGTGAAGAAAAAAAAACAGAGGATAATAATTATTGTGTAGTTGCTTTATTATGAATATTTGTGGAATATTAAAACATTTTGAAAATTTACATATTTTCATACCATTGACAAAATATATTTATTACATTGATTTTGAAGAGAAGTATTTTAAGATTATAAAGAAAAAGGATGTTTGTTAGATCTTTAATTTTCCTTGAATAAACATTTTTCAATCCCGTTTCTGGGGTGGTTTGCAAACTCCTTCTGGGATATTTTGAGGAAAATCGCAGACCTGTAAGAAAAAATCAAATAATTTTATGAAGTATTTTGCTATATAAAAAGTGCAATATTACAGCTATTTTTTTTCTGTACAATACGTCCTTTCTGTACAATACGCCCTTTTCTGATTACATATTTTTGCTAGAAAGATAATGGTTTGTGGATCAAAGTGATATTTTGGAATTTTCTTTTTCTGTAAAATCTTTTATGTAAAAGAATGATATTTATTAGAGATGTACCTTGTAAGAGACGTGCTACTATGAGATTGTCAATGTCTTAGAAATGACCATTCGAATAGACAGTGTACTTTGATTAGTCTTTGGAAATTATCTGAATTTAAATATAAGCGCTTTTAGAGTGATCTTTGGTCACTAAATGGTACAAACGTAAATGTTTTTTTATTTCGTATTGTAGTCTTGAATATAACTGAATTGAATTTGTCTTTTATTTTTATTTATTTTACATGTGACAAGAAATATACATAATTGGCGAAAAAACAACAGGTAATTTAATTTGAACACATAATTTTAATGGATCTGGGTTTATTGCCTTTCATTTGTCGTGTCCCCAGTAAACTAGGCTTTTGCCTGTATCTCACTGAGGACAAATCTTTGGTCCCAATAAATGAGCCCTCGGGCTTAGGACTATTGGACTAGCCACTGAACTTGTGATTCAGCAATATGCAGCAATAGTTGGTAACATTACCACAGGTGAAGAAACAACACTTGCATACATGGTGTGCATGTTGATACCTGACAAACTCTTTTACCAGACTGGGATCCATTTTTTATTTTGGGTGCCACCAAGTCAAACCTCTTACTGACTAGGCAATGGAGGTTATCATTGTAAATATAAGAAGTCAGCATCAATTTACCAGTATCATTTGCGGTACAAAAAAACTATTGTTATAGATAATTTGAAAAAGTAGCACTATTACAATGATATTTTTTTATCTATAGTAACATGGTACTCAAGGATCTAATAATAATAACAAAAGGGCAATTCTTATAGCATTGTTTAGGGAGTAGACTCTCCCCAAGTGCACTAGCTGGGGATTCGAACCCACTTTTGACAGATTAAAAATATTACAAAACAAAAATATAAAAGTAGTGTAAGGGCAGAAAGGTTAAAAGTAGAGTGTAAGATGCAGTCATTAGATTAGGTAGTTCGCCACATGTGCATATGTTAAACAACATATTTGGTAAGAAAATCGTAGAAAACTTACCAAGGGAAGATGAACTATAAAGAAACCTTTTTATATTATATTATTTATAGTTCAGACATTAACATTGTGGAGGTTTACAGACATTGTAATTTGTTTTATCAAACACTGATAATTCCACTTGATGTAACGGTATAACCCTACCAGCTTCAAGGTTTTCACCTCATCATCAGGGTTCACCTCAGAAAATGAAATATACAATAAAGTTCTACTCTACTTCGAAGGAATATTTTTCAGACACAAATTCCAAAGATGCAATGGAGAAAACTAAGTAAAAAGTACTAATGGCTTAGGAAAAAATGCACTGCTGAAAGCATGTTATTAAAAAACACTATATTATATAAGGAAACATTTGTCAACACATATTGTAGCTAAAAATGCATGCAACACATTAAATTATTATTGTATCAAAATGCAAGAATTTCACAACAATAACGACAATGGTGGTTAATGTATAGTTACCAGAAAGAATGTGCTGCATTATAGAATAGGTATTCATAACTGCACTACCATGATGCATTTACCAAAAATGTCAATTCAATGCAGAATGTGAAATAATTTATTCAGCAAAAACTTTACCAAGATAACTACTGTTAAAAGTTATTAGATCGTTCCCTGATGGATTTCAAAGCATGGTGGTTACTTATTACTCTGTGGTTTCAGCCACTTCAGAATTTAATCCCAATTGAATTAAAACAATTTACTTACATTATATAAAGGGTTAAACCAAAGTCCAGGCATGCAGGGGGTGAGCACAGGGGTAAGGCCCAGGCAGGTGAAGAAGGTGGAGCAGTCATCTGGGTTGGGCAAGAGCACTACCTGATCATCTTCTCCGGGAAGTGTGCACTCTGGTTGCTTGACCACAGCTGAAGAGTAGGCCATAGCCACTACGGCGAGGAATACGATAGCTCCTGTGAAAAAGTCATTTCAGTGGTCATTAAGTTATTCTTTTTTTAACATTTGACATAACTTTTTCTCTCAGGCAGAATAGTCTGAGGTCACTCTTCAGTAGTGGAACATGATTCGTCCATAGTAATAGTATTTAAGAGTAAGGCACCACTGTCTTTCCCATATAAAAAAAATATACAATGCTTGACATTATTGCAAACTGGAGTCACAATTTAAAACTGTACTAGCTGGAGAGCGGTTGTCAAGTAAGCTTTAGACCTGAATGATAAGTAATGCCACAGAGATAGGAAGATAGGCAGTATTAATCTAAGATGTCAAGTGTCAAATATTCTCTATGAGAGAAGTATTCATCTCAAAGTATACATGAAGAGTCCTAGTTAGTAAGACTCCAGTGTCTGACCCGGGTGTTATAAGTTTGATTCCCACAGAAAATCAATTTATTTTACAAAGAGTTCTAATCTGGTTTTCACTTAAGACCTCTTTAACATATTTCTGGTTCATTGGAAAAGATAGACACATGGTAACAAACCTGTCAGATTATACTGTATTCAGCAAAAGTGAAATGAAAAGAACTAAAGTATGACTAGATTCATAGTATCATAAACACGTAAAGACAAAGTTTCTTGAACATAAATATAATTTAATGTGGGTGTGGGGCTATACAGGACTCACAACATATACTAACTTTTCTGAATTTAGAAACTTCATACTCTGGGCATGAGCTGATTTATGTGATTGATAGGGCAATCTCTATTGTCTCCTACTGGAGATAAGTGACTTAGTTAACAATTGATGGTCCAGATACGAAACTGGATTAATGAATTATGTAAGAATAATATTCTCCAAAAAATCACTTGAAATTTTATTTACAATGTATTGAGCAAACAATTGCATTTTTTTTTCTCATTTGAAATATTATTTTTGTTTGCACTTCTGAATATTTTTGTACCCGTTTCTTTACACTCTCTCGGTACTATTTTTTAATGTAAAATATAATAAATGTAACATAGAAATATTTCATAAAAGGTGTTGATCCCCGCGAGTGATGATATTAGACCTATCCTCCTCCTAGCGAATAATCCATTATTAAGGAGGTGTATAAAAGGTGTTGATCCCCATGAGTGATGATATTAGACCTATCCTCCTCCTAGCAAATAATCCATTATTAAGGAGGTGTATAAAAGGTGTTGATCCCCATGAGTGATGATATTAGACCTATCGTCCTCCTAGCGAATAATCCATTATTAAGGAGGTGTATAAAAGGTGTTGATCCCCATGAGTGATGATATTAGACCTATCCTCCTCCTAGCGAATAATCCATTATTAAGGAGGTGTATAAAAGGTGTTGATCCCCATGAGTGATGATATTAGACCTATCCTCCTCCTAGCAAATAATCCATTATTAAGGAGGTGTATAAAAGGTGTTGATCCCCATGAGTGATGATATTAGACCTATCGTCCTCCTAGCGAATAATCCATTATTAAGGAGGTGTATAAAAGGTGTTGATCCCCATGAGTGATGATATTAGACCTATCCTCCTCCTAGCGAATAATCCATTATTAAGGAGGTGTATAAAAGGTGTTGATCCCCATGAGTGATGATATTAGACCTATCCTCCTCCTAGCAAATAATCCATTATTAAGGAGGTGTATAAAAGGTGTTGATCCCCATGAGTGATGATATTAGACCTATCCTCCTCCTAGCAAATAATCCATTATTAAGGAGGTGTATAAAAGGTGTTGATCCCCATGAGTGATGATATTAGACCTATCGTCCTCCTAGCGAATAATACATTATTAAGGAGGTGTATAAAAGGTGTTGATCCCCATGAGTGATGATATTAGACCTATCCTCCTCCTAGCGAATAATATATTATTAAGGAGGTGTATAAAAATATTATTGAGTGACTTTGGATTTAAGTGTATTTAAAAAAAAAATCTTTAAATGAAACTGTTTTGTTCAAAGTATATCAATCTTATCTGCTATTTTTTGTTTGTTTGTCTATAATATATTGTATAATCTATAATACTTGTATATTGTATACAGTACAATTATATACAGTATAATTAATTTATAATATATTGTATACAGTACAACCTGGTTGGCTTATGACAATATCTTCCATCCAGCTAGAAAGTTATTTGAAGGTCTTATACTCGTATAATACGGCAGAATGTCACACACTTTTTTTAAGTACCATCAAGAATCGATCCCAAAACCCCTAGTTGGAAATCAAGCACTCTACGAAAGCCGAACGGAGGCAGTCAATATTAGTTTTTAATTATATTATTAAAAAAAATTAATAGTTAATTTTTTTGAAGGGTATATGAAAAAAAATTGGGTAAATTTTTGATAAAAATGTAATTTATGGTTTTAAATTATTTAGTTCGATCAAATATTTGAATATATGTATAATAAATATAATACAATTTTTTTCAATAAAATGAAAAAAATTGTTTCGGCTTTATGAGTTGACAATTGTATTGTATTACACTTACATTGTATAGTGTATCACCTAGCAGGTTTATTGCCTTGTAGCATTTTTTTTCAGCCAATCAGAAAGGGGTTAGTTAAACAAGTCTGAAGTAAAAACAAAACTGGAACCCTTTTCTAAAAAATCTGTGGGAACTTCTTATCAACTATGCCACTGAAGTCGTCCTTAATGGTATGCGCTTTGTTAAAAATTCACATTTCCCAATGTTATAGTTCGGAAATTCTAGTATGAGTCCTGTGACAGCTTAAAAATTTGCCCCAATACAACCTTATGTAATGTATTTATCTAAATAACTAGCTATTTATTAGAATTGAGGCTTATATTAAAGTTGATAAAATAATTAAAATTACTTAACATCGTTACAAGGTTGTATTGGGGCAAATTTGTGAGTTGTCACAGGACTCATCCTAGAATATCCGAATCCTATGACAACTTGATTTCACTCCTACCCTAACTTGTTTTCAAGTTCTTCCTTCTACCCCTACACTAACATGAACATTTTTATTTTGTTACTCTTAGTCTGACGAAAAAGAGGGAGTTCTTGAAACCGGTAGAGAACTCATTAAATAAATCATTGATGAAATTTTTATTTAGTTACTCCATAGCCTGATAAAAAAAGACCGAGTTCTCGAAACCGGTAGTGTACTAATAAAATAAAACATGGATGAACATTTTAATTTAGTTATTCCTAACCTGATGAAAAAATCGAGTTCTCAAAACCGGTAGTGTACTAATAAAATAAAACATTGATGGACATTTTAATTTAGTTATTCATAACCTGATGAAAAAATCGAGTTCTCAAAACCGGTAGTGTACTAATAAAATAAAACATTGATGAACATTTTAATTTAGTTATTCATAACCTGATGAAAAAAATCGAGTTCTCGAAACCGGTAGTGTACTAATAAAATAAAACATTGATGAACATTTTAATTTAGTTATTCATAACCTGATGAAAAAATCGATTTCTCAAAACTGGTAGTTTACTTATAAAATAAAACATTGATGAACATTTTAATTTAGTTATTCATAACCTGATGAAAAAATCGATTTCTCAAAACTGGTAGTTTACTTATAAAATAAAACATTGATGAACATTTTAATTTAGTTATTCATAACCTGATGAAAAAATCGATTTCTCAAAACTGGTAGTGTACTAATAAAATAAAACATTGATGAACATTTTAATTTAGTTATTCATAACCTGATGAAAAAATCGATTTCTCAAAACTGGTAGTGTACTAATAAAATAAAACATTGATGAACATTTTAATTTAGTTATTCATAACCTGATGAAAAAATCGATTTCTCAAAACTGGTAGTGTACTTATAAAATAAAACATTGATGAACATTTTAATTTAGTTATTCATAACCTGATGAAAAAAATCGAGTTCTCAAAACCGGTAGTGTGCTAATAAAATAAAATATTGATGAACATTTTAATTTAGTTATTCATAACCTGATGAAAAAATCGATTTCTCAAAACTGGTAGTGTACTAATAAAATAAAACATTGATGAACATTTTAATTTAGTTATTCATAACCTGATGAAAAAATCGAGTTCTCGAAACAGGAAGTGAATTCAAAACAAAACGTTGTTAAATACAACAAACAGAGAAAACACTGTTTCAACGTATTTTATTACATATCAATTAACGAAACAACAAAGGAAATAAATATATTTTTAAGATTACCTTTCATTCTGCTTGTTTGTTATGCACCTTACAAAAAAGATAAACTAACAATTTAATAAAAACGCCGAGATTTTATACCAAAATTAAAAGAATTCCAATTTTGTTTTATCTCTTGATTCATTGAAGATAAAGAGATTATAAAAAATCACTCCTTTTCATAAGGACAGGAAATATTAACGCTATTTAAAAAAATATCTTTATTTAAATTATATAAATTATGCATTTGTCCTATTGTTATTTTCTTTTGAAATCCCTTGGAGGTGATCAATCTTTTTCAATTCGTCATTATTGATTATGCAATCACAAAAAAGTGATAGTTTTAAAATTAAAGCAATTCAAAGCGAAAAATGCGAAGACTTTCAATGCTCGTCGTCGTTGCTGGGTTTTGTAGTCCTCCCTATTAGGATCCCCTAGCCATTCCATCGTCAATTCAGTTGGCAAATGAAGCTATACCGTAGACTTTGTTCATTTTTTTAAGTGAGTGAGTACACACCAGCAAATTCACTGGTCATACTGCTGTACTGGATCTGATGATACACCAAAGTGAGACGATCGAAGCACAATGGCATGTTTTTTTTTTCGAAACCATAGATATGACCAAAATCATAGGTATCCTTTATCTCTGAATACTAGGCGGAAACATTGTCTGTGTCATTCGAGGAGAGTAGTACAGCGCGGGGGTCGAACCTTCATCATGAAAGTTCAGTGTTTTACCGTGTGGCAATGCATCTCTAATTTCATTTACATTAATTTATTTTTATGGTGTCATTTATTTACTAAAGATCAAACCATGATCGTCTAAATTTGAATGTATCAATTCTCAAATAATGTACAATACAATCACATTTTTAAAAATTCCTGTGTACTATACGATTAGCCACTCCAAAAGACCAATTGAGATAGCTCTGTCTGTTGTATTCATACATATCGACTATAGTTCGGAAATTCTAGGAGGAGTCCTGTGACAGCTCACAAATTTGCTCCAATACAACCTTGTAACGATGTTCAGTAATTTTAATTATTTTATCAACTTGAATATAAGCCTCAATTTTAATAAATAGCAAGTTATTTAGGTAAATACATTACACAAGGTTGTATTGGAGCCAATTTCTGAGCTGTCACAGGACTCATCCTAGAATTTCCGAACTTTAGAAGATTTTCAAGTTGACCTGATTCAGACGACCTTATAGGATAAGTCGACGACCTTATAGGGTAGGTCTTCCAGAGGTTAATAGACAAAATTAATTCTCACATGCACCTTGCAATCCTGCATGTGCACTGAATGTCTCGTTTTTGAGACATACACTTTTTTCCTTTAGACAGTTGAAGACCAACTGGTTATCAGCATTTGACATCCATATGAAATATATCCCTCACAGTATATCCTATAATTGAGGCATTTAGTATACAACAAAAATACTATGCCCGAAGTACCGATTCCTATAGTACCACATATTTTACAGCATATCTTATAATTCCTCCCAGCATATCTTATCATTGAGGCATTCAGTACATAACAAAATAATATGATCCGAGTACCAAACCCTGTAGTACCCCATATTTTACAGCATATATTTTCATTTCTCCCACCCTTTACAACTTGTCTTATTATTGACCCATTTAGTATACAACAAAAATAATATGGTCCGAGTACCGTTTGCTATAGAATTCCATATTTCACAGCATATCTTATCGTTTCTGCCCTTCCTCAACACATATTTTATCATTGAGCCATTTAATATACAAAAAAATAATATGGTCCATGTACCGATCCCTGTGGTGTCCCATACTTTACAGGTTCCATAAAAAATTGCAAGTTCCCAATCTGAATACATGAGCACTTGTCATCTACTTCAGAACACTATCACATAGTTCCACAATGACATGATCTACTGTGTCAATGCTACACTCTGTCAAGAACCACCGCCACCGCTACTGTGTCAATGCTACACTCTGTCAAGGAGCATTACTCGTCTCTACTCGGAGCTCCAGTGCATGATCAATATTTCTATGGAGTGATGCTTTCAGTGGCTCAACTGGTAACCTGGATACAGTCCATCGGTATTCAAATAATAAGTAAGTAATTAGGATTGATACAAAACGTACCATTACCTTGGCCAGGTGTCAATTTAACCGTATAGTCTCTAAATCGAGTAAAGATCGAGTTAACACTATTTGTTGGGGCACTACCAAATCACTCGTTTGACCTCCTCCAGAGGTGAATATATGGTAGAGTGAACTTTCCCATTTTAGATGAACAGTACTGAAGTCAAACATACTTAATATTACCAAACATCACTTAGAAGCAAGTGTCTTCATTTTCTTGGAAAAATACGAGTACGTTGTAAAATCTTGTGTTTTGAAGAGAACTTTATTTTTCTTTTACTCACTACTCAAAGATCCTTCCAGATATTTCGAGTGTTGTCGTGGTTATGGTAACAAAAACCGCAACAATAAAAAATTGATATCATTTATGGATATTAAATTTTAATTGTGGCGATTTTTTGTTAAAATATATGTTAATTTTTAAGACGAAACAGTAAGGGAATTTTTCGGCCACGCCGAGATTCGTCAAAGCCCCGTGGGTGTAAAATAAGCTAGATGCATGTAAGTAACAATCGGTCTATATGCAGGTGACAAGCATTCACAAGAAGACCACGAACGTTCTAAAATAGGCCACAAGCGTTCTTTCATAAAATGTTCTCAAATATAAAGTATGTTTTGGACAAACGAGAAAGTTGATACTCTCTAATTATTTGATTTTGAAAAAAGGAAGAGTGTAATGTTGGAATACACGAGAAGAATAGAAGTGAAGATAATAACGGCATGTTAGAACAATCAAGTTGTGATGTACATAATTTTTTTTAATAAATATTGTTTTTAAAAAACTCACAACAAATATTTATTTTAATCATATAATGTTTAGTAATCTAAATGTAATCTAAATTAAAATTTTAATGGAGATGTTAACTTATAAATATTTTAGAAAAGATATAAAATATAATTGGTGATTAGATCAAGTGATGTTATTCATTTGATAAATATTTCATTTTCCAACAATCACTTAAACTCGCATTTAGTGGACATGTTTTTAACTGAATTAGATTAATATTTATTGGCGCATTTGGATCAATTTGTTTAAACGTGTGTTTTTCTTCTGATCATATTTTGTACGTATTGACAGTACTTTGTTTAAAGTGTTTTATATGAGCTTTTTATTTTGCCCAGTATTTTATTCTTCTGTAAGCTTTATCGGAGTTTTTCTATTTTTGTGTATATCTGACCTATCCCAATTGGCATCATACTCTTATCACGATTGTAATCTGCATTTAGTTTCGCGCTGTTTTACTATATTTGTGATAGTTTTCTTTATGGTCGTCATGATGCTCAAGGTTACTATTTTCCCTTGCCCATTCTTGCAACATGTTTCACCCGTCTTCACTACTCTCAAAAGCACCTCTTCAGGACGACTTCACTTTTCTACAAATCTAACTATCGAGCATCACCAAACGTATGTTTGATAAACATAATAGTACACACACATGGCAGCTGTTTGTTTACGAAATATCATGAATACGCGTCATTCCCTTTGGTATCAGACAATTATGCAGAACTACATTTCTTCCAGTGACTATGTAGACCGATTCTCGATCTTCATAGTTGAGTACAGACACTGCCCCTCCAAGATGGACGGGGGCCTCGTCTGAGATTGGCCACTCGCGCTGCCTTAACCTCCCTTTCAGAGTTAATGGCTCAGCAAACCCCACTCGAATGGACGTAGAGACCTTTCATATAGTTGTCTTGGATTTTCAACACCCAGAATCGACGATTTTACTTGTTAACGAAATAATCTAAATGGTAATGTACTTCGTCACTTATCATTAGTTTGCAGTGGAATTCGTTATCATTTTCTGTGATGTTTAACAGGATACGTGAGTATTCCAACGCAACGGTTTGTCTTTGGAATGAAGTTGTTGCACCATCTGGATCTTATAAAGATAGAGATGCAAATCATAGCGCGTCTTCTGGTCGAAACTTCTAACATAGTTGTTAATACTCACCGCTACATGTGCAATATTGATGTTAGATCGACTGATCTATGATCTTCCAGTGCGTCTGGCACAGATCATTGTTTCTCAAAATATTGAAACCAACTCCGAATATGTAGGTGTAATAGAAGCTGTTGTTGCGTTATAAATTCGCATGTATTTTCTTTTAGTTCGAATATTTGATTAATTGTTTTGAAGGTAAATTTTGATAACATTAAATTAAATATTCTACTTGAGATCTGTAAAAAACCAATTGACAAAAATGTTACGAATTTTTCACATAGGAATGTTACTTTTGCGACATCCTGTTATTGTCTTACGTTAAATACTTGTACATCATCATACCCTAATTCAGAGATTCATTCCAACTTTACAAACACGCACAATAAATAATCTAGAAAATAATTATAAACTTGGACACTTCTACAATAACTTGGGTGTCATATATCCGAAAGTTTTAAGGCCAAATCATAGTTCATATATGTTTTATGCAAAAAATTGATATCAATCAATGTTTCTACTAAAAATATGTAAATGGCTCGATATTAATTATCTTTCGTGTCGAAAATGTGGTGTGTATTAAATATTTTCATTTTTGTTCTGAAAGTGAAGAAAGATCAGTTTTTTAATACAGTGGTATGTGCATTGTCACTATTTTGATTTTACAGATTTTCCCCATTTTTTTACAACTCTCGTTTATTCAACTAAGAACACAGCACTTTTTATTTCTGCTGACCATTTTTTATTTTGACATCTTTTTGTGTACACACGTTTTTCAATTTTTACTCATCAGTTTGTGTGAATGCTTTTATCTTTCTCTAATAGTTTACTTGTTATGTAATCTTATTCGCTTATAAAGTGCAGTATTGGGCGAATTAATGGTATCGCAGACATTTATTTCATTATTTATATATTGCAGCACTATTATGTTTGTTTTCATTTATTTTGCTCAAAAAACACCATATTCAGTGTTTATCAGAACCTAATTTCAGTGTTATTTTGTGATTTTTTTTAATACTTGATCGTTGAAATATTGATTTTTTTTTCAAATATTTTTGTATCAGACATGTATTTAAATTTCACTCCGAAAAAATGAGAAAAGATTGTTACATTAAATAAGAACACTTCAATGTCACAGCGGGATATTGCAAAGCAATGTGGTGTGAGAGTCAGGGAGCAGTAAGCAAGATCATAGAGCAAATAAAGGAGACAGGATCAGTTTAAGTGAAGCGAATATGAAAATGTAGAATGGAAAGGAAAACAACCCCTCAGGACGATTTTTTTATCGGAAATAATAAATTTAACCTCAGAAAAACAAGTTATGAACTTCAAAAATATTTAGCAGACACGATTGTGACTATTCATGACTTAACTGTACGTAGAAGACTGTTAGAATAAAAACGAAAAGTCATTCAAACACAGAAGAATTAACTCCTGACTGAACGTATAAAGAAACAGAGGCTGACCTGCGCCAGAAAATGTGCTAACTGCGGATAACTAGAGGATGGTGTTGTTCTTAGATGAGACTTCCTTTTAGTACAGGGACTTCAATCACAATTCGCAAGAAAAGTGGAGATGAAAAACTTACTGCTGCTCTTATTGACCAGACTGTGAAACATTCTGTAAAACAGATGTTCTGGGGATGTTTTTCGTATATGAGGATCGGATTTCTGGTGATAATAAAAGGGATGATGAACAAACAGCCAGTAATACGTTATTGACTGTAGAGCTGGGAAAATGGCATCCAAACGAAGATGTTATTTTATAACAAGATTCGGCTCCATGTCATACATCCAAGGTTTTTGATATGTGAAATGGAGTGTGTCACAGCATAAAATATGTGACATTCACATAATGTCACATATTTTCACGATGAGGAGATAACTTTTCTAGACTGGTCTGGAAATTCGCCAAATCTGAATTGTATTGAAAATTTGTGGGTAATTTGTAAGGCTAGGATGCGTAAAATGGATTGCTCCACAATTAAGCACATGGTAGAAGTGTAATTCAGGTATGGTTTCGGAGTGAAAAAATCATGAGAAACTTTAAAAAATCAATAGATTCCACGTCAAAACTAATGCATTGATGATGGCAAACGATGAAATATTCCTTATTGAATAATAACTAAAATACAGTTTCTTTTCTCAAATCACTAATCTTATTAAAATAAATGGTTACGACTGGATTGTGAGTGATTCTTTTAAATCGCACAATACTATAGGTATAGTTATACCCCCGAAAACATCGAGGAAAACTACTTATATTAGCACAGTGCAGACTTGAAATCAGCGACCTTCTATACAAAAGTCCAAAGCCTGTTTTTACTAATGTTATAATTTGTTGTTTTGTGTGTAAACGTTCTACATATTGTTTTGTTATTTTGTGTGTATGCGTTTTCTTCATTGTTTTAAGTATATGATACTCGTATGTATTTCCCATTGGGTTTGTTTTGTGTGTATTTTATTGTTTTGTGTTTATGCATTATTTTTATTGTATCGCTTTTGTGTTTTCACAATTATTTTGTTTTGTGTGTATATCCTTTACCTTTTGATTATGTTTATGTGGATTCCCAATTATTTTGTATTGTTTTTTGTATGCGTTTATAATTTTGCTTATTTAGATTCTTGAATTTTCATTTTTCAGTTCTCGTATCATTTGCGTTAATTGTGTATTTTTTCATTTCGTATTATTAGATGTATTCATTGTAAAACTTTGGTTTTTTTCTTCATTGTATTGTGTTATCGGAAACTTTTTCTCTACTCGTATTAATTTTGCACTCAAGATGAGTTTTATCTACATATAACGTATTTTTCTTTTAAATTGTTATCTTTGCAAATGTTATGTCTTCAATCTGTCAATTGTCAAATTATATCATAACAGATTGAATCGCATTATTATATTTTTAACAAAAGATAAAAACAGATGCCTTAATTGTAGGACTCAAGTTTTAAAATGATCTCAAACCTTATTAAAAAATAATCATGAACATTATTTAAATATATTTACAATTAAAATTACGTGGTACAATTTCATTGTATATTGAATAATTTCGTCGGCTTTTTAACTTTTCTTAAATTATTCCAATCAACCAGAAAGTTGTCGAATGTTATGACCTATTTCGTAAGACAGTTGTCTTCAACACATATATTACGGGTTTGAATCTTCGAATTAGTTCCAAAAGCGGAATCAGCCTGGTTCCTTAGTTAAATACTATTTAAAATCTTTCTTCTTGGTTGTAAAAAACGCACATAGTAACATAATATATCTACCAGGTTACATAACATATATGTATATACAGCTATGATGTTAAAATGCCTTAAAGTGAAAACTCTTTGAACCCTTTGGAATCCGAAAGGTTTGAATTTGAAAGGTTGTGTAATGTGTCTGCTAAAGTGCAACTATTTCCTCATAATCAACCTATGCACTCACTAGCGTCATATATTTATAAAATCAATTAACTCTATTGTATAATTTCGAGGAAGTGCATTTCATATTAATAGTTGTTTTATTATGTAATTTTCAAGTTATTAAATTGAATACTAAAATGATGGTTCGGAGCAGTACATTGGTGCCAAAATTGATGTATGGGAGTGAAATGTGGATGTGGGAAATGATCAAAACGAGCCGAGTAGAATACGTAATGTATCGATGCAGAGTAAAAAATCTTATTATTAAAAACGAACGATAGCTAAAATTCGTTAAGTACGATGAAAACAACACGCTGTGGTAGATTGAACGTATTAAAATAATGGGTGACGAAAGACTGACTTGACCATAAGCAAAGGTGGTAGAGAGAATTGTGTTTGGGTCAAATGAATGAAATTTTAAAAGAAGGAAAGGTAAGGAGTAAGCGAAACAGAAGCAATGTGTGAGAAAATGGATATACGAGTATGTACATGAAGGAGGCGAAGGAAGTATGTCGTAATCGGAAAGTTTGACCCTTTTATTTCTGTGTACCCGACAGGAAAATTGCGTAATGGTGTACACATATGTATTAAATTAATTTCAATAAACATATTAATTATATGTCGAAGCGTTTACTTTTATTTTTTAATATAACATCGCTTAACGTGGTATTTTTTATGTTTGACGTAACGCTACTCAGAGCATTTGATAAGTCATTGTTTTCCAACTGTTTTATCGACGTATCGAATCCTTTGATTATAAAAATACAGGTCCGGTAGCATAAAATTGCAAAATGGAGAAAGATTTAATAACGATTCATTGGACGAATTATCGTTTTTTTAGGTCGAGCGCTAAATCGCAATTCATTCATATGGTACTCATGCTAAGTATCTGCATTCCTAGCCCAAGATCCACCAAATGCCAAACCAAAGCTTTTAAGTTTTCTCACCTGATCGAGAAACAAGAAACTCTGTCACATAAATCAGGCAGTCACAGATTTTTTTCAACACAGTCTCATTTGAGGGGTGCACACTTGATCCAGCGATTTTCCGATTTCTTCATCCCGTCTGAAAATTAGGTTTTGTCAATCTTTGAAAAATTTATTACGGCGTCGAGGAAGAAGTTACACGGAACCAAGTCCGGAGAATATGAGAGTTGAGGAACCAATTCGAAGCCCAGTTCACGTAATTTTGCCATTTTGAGGGTCGATTTGTGGGACATCCTGGTGGAAGAGCATTTTTTGCATACCAAGCTTGGTTGTTTTTCCTTCAATTCATATTTCAAACGGTCCAATAATGCTGCACAACAGGTTTATGTTATTGTCTTGCCTTTTTCCAAGTAGTCAATTATGATGATTCGTTGGAAATCCCTAAAACAGTGGGCATCACCTTCCCAGCCACCAAAATGGTCTTCGCTTTCTTCGGCATACTTTCATCAGCTACTGAAAGCAGCACAGCTTTCATCTTTCATTGTCCATTGTTCTGACCCATGTTTGGACGATGATGTGCTGTGGTGAATTTAAGTTCCATCCACAGTCATAAATCGACGCAAAAGACCTTCGGATTGTGATTAAACATTGCCAAACACGGTGTTGAAATGTTTTTTCGAGTGCGTTTTTGGTCAACAGTCAACAATCAGACGACCTCCGTGGCCTGGTGGTAAGACACTTGTCTGCCGATCCGGAGGTTGCGGGTTCGATCCCCGCTGAAACCCAGATTTTTTTAAATTAGGATTCCAGTCTGGTTAACATTTAGGGCCTATAAAAACAGCATTCTGGTTGGTCGGAAGAGATTGCCACATGGCAATAAACTCGCCAGGTTAAAAAAAAACAACAACAATTGCAGCACCCACCACGAATACAGCCTTTTCATATTCAATTTTTCGTGTAGGATTTTGTATACCCGTTTACTTGAAATGCCCACAATTTCAGTAATTTCGCGCACATATACTTGGCGGTCTTCCATTACAATACCATGGATTTTTCAAAGATTTTCAATGGTGGACGCAATTGTGCGTCCGGAGCGTGATTGGTCTTTGGTGGATATATGGCCACGTTTAAACTCACTTATCCAAAAATAAATAGTTTTCAACGCTGGTATAGAGTCCCCGTTAACTTAATCAAACTCGGTTTTAATTTGCGCGGCTGTTAACTTCTTCAAATAAAAATGTTTTATGACGGCGCGAACTCGTTTTTTTTTCATTATTGCTGCAATTTCCAAGTGATCGATTAACTATGCGTCGCATCTCGCCGACATTTTGACAGTGGTCGCTTGAGGAATGATACATGTCAGCAGTGATATCACTTTATAAAAGGTATATTTTACTTGCTTTTTACCAGACTTTTCCAACTCTCCTAGTATTCATCATCTCACCAGTATCAGGTCAAAGTAGAGGCCACGGTACATGCAGAGAGCCTGCCATATCCGATCAGCGAATTTCAAACTAACATTACTAAATCTAACATACACTCGTATACTCTCAATAAGAAAGACACATACTCGGTTGAATGCGCGATGAATTTTCAGTCAACCAACCATTTCTCACGTTGCATTGTATTACACTTTCGTAGTGTACAATACAACTAAATATATGGGTTTATTATTGAACAGAAACATTTTACATACATGCATATCATCACGCGGTGTTTCTTGCGGGGTAGACAGAGAGAACAGATCGTCACACCTTTTTTATCCAGTATATTATATGTTTTCTCCACATTCATAAATCTCATAATGCACATTCTTCTATTATTCATACTTTCACATGACCATTTTTAAAAATCTGGTCCACTCAATTCAATCCCGTTTTCCTCGTTATATTTCTTCTATTGACATAAAAAAACGTATACTAAACATTTTGTGAATATAAACAGCAATGACTATTATGGAGTGGTCTCATTCCTCAATCATAAATTTGCTGCATTCATATTCATAAGCTAACTTGAATCTTACCTTATATCGTCATTATCTTCACAACCAGATCAACAACATATTAAATAACTTCTTATTGCGTACTCAACATTACCATCAGCCAATCACTTAAATGTTTGTGTGAAGATAGTCAAAAGCTACACACGTAGCTTTTCGCCTGTCGAAGAGCAACGTTGCCGCATATTTTTTTTACATTTCAAGTCGACATTACGAATAACACAATGTTTTCTCAAGGATGCATGATTTGCATCTTACACAAACATACCATTTACCTATTGCGGTAGATAGAGAGGACAAAGTTCCAAGCTTTCCTATCACAGCATACATCGCACCCTCAACATCCATATATATTTTTATACAGATCCTTACGTCTATTTTACTTTTTACCATTCCTTCTTTCAAAATTTCATTCACTTGGACTAACTATAATTTTCCTGGTGCATGGTCACGCAGTAACGCATTTGACTTCCGTGCGGAAGGTTGCCAGTTCGAGTCCTAGTCGAGTTTTTCCTAGGGAGTCCTAGGGAGTACAAAGATACCTATGTTTTCAGCCATATATATAATATTATTTAAAAAAAAAAGGAAAAAACATGCCGGTGTGCTACGATCGTCTCACTTCGGTGTGCCATCGGATCTAGTACAGCAGCGTGGCTGGTGAGTTTGCTGGTGTGCAACGGCTCACTATTTAAAGCAAACTTCACCCTCGACTACGAGTTCCAGCAACGATAACTTTTCCTGGTCATCGACTACCACGACTCTCACTTATGCTTGCATCATAAAATTATTTAGTCAGTCTTTCTTCATTCATCCGTTAAATATGTTCAAACCACGTTATCGTACTCTTTTGTGTCTTAAATTGTTCAAATATGTAGCTAGCAGGGCTGTGGAGTTGGTTGGTTTTTTGGTGAGTCGAAGTCGTGGAGTTGGTGGACTCGAAATTAGTGGGATTCGGGTGATGCCATTCTAAATTCGACTCCTACTTAAATTTTTTTATTTTTATTCACAACCCTGGTAGTGAGCCCAGAGGCATAACTGACACACATTACTAAACCTACCACTGGATTAAGCAACATTGAATGCATAATGATTTTTATTTTAATGTGAATTAATTTATAACAATGAACAATTGATAAAATTATGAATATCAGAAACAAGATATCAAAATTAATCATTTTCAACGGCAGTCAATTTTGGTATGATTTTGATCAGTATACTCGTACCTTTGTTCTAGTTAAGAATTTTACTTTATCTTTTTAATTATTCATATTTATCTCTTCAGTTTATCTATTAATTTGCATGACGCTAAAATAAGAGCAATTGTTTGTACTCGTATACATAATCAGTTGTAGATTTTCATTTTCGTCCAAACAATCTACCGTTCCTCTCGCAGGATTTAGAAATGATTTAAATATTCAATCGTTTATGAAAGGTTTTGGCTTTAGATTTTTTGATATATTAAAGTAAATGAAATCTGAGTATACTTCACAAAAAATCATGTAATCAAAATTTCAAGATTTGTGAATTTGTGACTTTTCTATGGTGCTCCTTAAAATATATAGGCCAGGATTATCGTCACCTATCTCAAAAACTTTAAGAGTTTATTTCTTTATCAGAATGAACAGGAAGCTATTTGAAACCCATTGTTTTGACTAGAATTTTCAATGTTTGGCTTGATATAATGACATACGAATTCTGCCAACAAAATAAAATACTAAAATATTCAATGATTTTGTATTTTTACCAATTATACACACATCTCATTTTCACGTTGTTCGTGACACTTGATGTAGTTATTTTTCAAGAGAAATTGAAACTATTACTTAGTATACGATTTTCTAGTCGTTGCCTTCTACAAACTAAATTTAATTTCGCTCCTGGGGTGTAAATATGCAAAAAAATCTCATAAAAAATACTCCCTGTTTAATTTAGATCATTTTCAAGGAAGGAATCCTCTGTTGTTTGATTTAGTTCAAATAGATGCTATGGAATTAACAAAACTCACCGAGCTATAACTGTACATTAAAATCAGCGTTGAGTGAGTTAGTTCCTTTGCAGTTTCAAAATACTCATGTAAAAATACTTGCACTTGGTTCAATTATGAGTGCAGAGAAAGGAAAATGATATGATGTGCTTTAAGAGGCTGTATAGGAGAACAAGATCGTCAGAGCATGTATAGTAATGGCTCTTCTCTTAAAGTTTAGATACAATCCTCAAGAGTTTTTGGGAATAGTATTCGAAGTGTCCACGAAAACAACCATATTGTATAGGTGCGGAGATCTAATCTCTCTGCCTACCTCAAAAGAGACATAGAGTGATGTTTCTTAAAATGCATTCACTGTTTGAAATTTAAATATTTCTCCAATTAAATGTGCACGGTGATGGGTATGCTATTTATTTGAACAATTAATAAAATAAATTAAACACTATTTGCTTGACGGCAGATATAAACATATGCCGTGAAGTTCGGCAGGGTCACATACTTTCTCTTATTCTTTTTAAGATATATTTGGAGGTGATTCACAGAAAAGCATTGGATGGTCAATATTCAAAAGATGAGATTATGATAAATTGTCAAATAATTAACAACATCCGATATGCTGACGATATTGTCATTCTGGCAGATAATATAGAAAACTTACCCATGAATACAACCAGTGTGGCATGCAACAATACAGGACTCTCAATGAATATTGCAAATAATAAATTTACGATTATCAGTATGGGGAATTAACAACCAGATACGTCGCTGAGAGTAGGATCTAGGTGCATTGAAATAGTGCATAAATACAAGTTTCTAGGATGCTGGCTTAGTGACCAATGACATAATTTCCGGGAAATCAGAATTAGGGTTTAATGGAACGAAGCTGATGCTTCAAAATGAAAAATATTCTTTGTACTAAATACTTCAACCTCATATTAAGAGTGCGCATTGTACGAAGTTACCAGTTATCAGTACTTATTTATGGCGTAGAGTTTTGGACACTTACCAAAGCCACCACAAAACGAATACTCGTAGAAGCATTTTAAATGTAGGGTTATAGGAAAATTTCCATTTCATGCGTTGATTAACTTTCATTTCATGCGTTGATTAAGCTTGCAACAAAGAGATCCAGAAGGATAAAAAAGACAAAGAAATACTCACTTGCATAGAGAGTAGAAGGTTTGAATACTCTGGACATTTTATAAGAGGAATGAAATATGAAATCATCCAAGACATATTGCAGGGGAAGATACAAGGAAATGAAGTGTAGGAAGAAGAACAAACTTCTGGCTGAAGAATCTAAGAGAGTGGTTGCACTGAAGCATGAAGACATTTTTCAGAGCAGCCGCAGATAAAGTTAAAATAGCCAAGTTTATTGCCAACCTCCAACGTGGAGAGAAACATTAAGAAATTTATTTTTCGAGTCCACCTGAAATTTTTCGAGTTCAAAGACCTGTGCCTTCTGTGTTAGGTAATGAGGCACTCTTTAATTTATTATATTGAAATAAAAATTAACATGACACCACAAAGTGAATTTTTTATAGTCAAGTTATATTGTAATTAAAATTATGGTAAATTCAATAACGATGAAAATTCTCCATCTTCTTCCGAAAGAATTTTAGGATCACTCGGAGGCATGCAAGAGCCAAAAGGGAAATCTTCAGGTATAACACAAGACTGAAAATTAAAAAAAAAATACGAATTAAAAAATGTGCTTAATAAATACTACAATATTTTTTTATAAAGTATATGATAATGCTAAATGCGAACTAAAATACGGACTTAAGTTCCAAAAATATCCAATAAAAATTTCACCTGTTGTGAGAAATGATTTTATGTTATGTTTTATTGTAGTGTATTACTAATATAGGCTCAACCAGATATGCTCCGTCCATATCAATATTTAAGAAAACACTGAAGAAACATTTATTCCAAAACATTCCTCGTCACTAGCTCCTACACAATTCCCATCCTTATATTTATTTTCCTTGAGATTTATCTTTTATGAGTATTATTGTACCAGATGTATGCGTCACATATATGGTATTAGTAAATTTATTTATTGTTTTTATTTTACCTGTAAACATTGTTAAATGATGGCTTGGGAAATTGTTGTATTATAATGAAACGCCTCTTTGTGTGGTCACTACACAGTTGATAGTTTGTGCTCGGAGTATCGGTCCGACTTTGGGATTCCTTCATCGGACGTGGGATATTTTATGGATATTTGATTGGGATTGTTAGGAGATAAATATGACGGTAGAGAGGAAAGGATAGAAATTTTTGAATATTTATGTTATAAAAATACATATACGTTACATAATATTATTAACATACTAATATTTGTATACGTCACATGCGTGTATATTTTACATACAGAAAGAAAGGATAGAGATAAATACACAAATATAGACACTTTGTATTATAATACCATATACTACGATGGGGAGGGGGGGGGGGAAGGTACAATATAAATATTTTAAATATATAAATACAGGAGATCACTAAATATAAATTTATACTTTACATATAATTTGGCCGTTGCGGATCAAGGGACGTGGGGTGGTTCGTAAAATTTGTTTGGACCTGGGGTGAACTAAATTAATGTTCGCGTCGTAGTCTGATAGCAAGCTTATCAGAGGGTTGGGGGGGATCGGGAGTAAGTTTTAGAACCTCTATTTCTCGGATGGTGGGGAGACTTATGTCTTCATGGAGCTGTTTGTTGCTAACAAAGTATGGAACCGTTTGTTGCTAACAATGACGCGCGTAGCTTTGTTTTGTAGAACCTGAAGATTGCGTATATGGGTTTTGGCTGCATGGCCCCAAACCGGAATGGCGTACTTTATCTAAGTACGTATGATGACCATGTAAAATTTCAACTTGTTGCGATGTGCGATGGGCTAAACATAAGTGACGCAAAATAAACAAAATATATTATCGTCTTCTGAAACGTTATATTATGTTTTTATTTCTACTAACTTCTACCGGCCAACGAGAAATGTCTTCTCTCCACCGAGATTCATTGAAATCACGCCAGAATCTCCAAGGATTGAGCGGCAACCATCCACCTACTCTACAGTTTTTGTACCGATACTGTACAATTATAATATTTCTTACTTTTATTCAAATATTATTTTCATTTGCTTAGTTAAAGACACGGTAATTCATACCAATATTAATTATGAAGGAAAAACTGATTGATTGGAAAAAGCAATAAATCCACCAAATGTATTTTCATGAACGTGTTCAATAAAATAAATGTATTTTTGGTGTCGTATGTATCAAAACTTAGCGAGCTTATTCTCATGTAGTAATTTATTTTAAACAACTAAATGAATCCAATTGTGACAACACAACATACCCTACAATAAGTGACAGGTTTGCTTTGCTCTGTCCAAAGATTTTCGAGCTGTGCTCAATGTTTTGTTTTTAAGATTACATACTAAGACTATTTTACAGTTTATAAATTGAAATTAAATTTTGACGAATATAAAAAGTATATTATAGCATTGTTCAGAACGAGCGGTATTAGTTTTTACGGTATACTTTTTTTTTTATTACTAGGCCTGTCACATATTCTATGTTTATCAAGCCAATTGCTAGGGAAATAAAAAAAATTAATTAAATGAAAGACGTAAAACTATATGTTTTTAAATGTCATCACAGAATGGGAAACGAGAGCAAATAGGAGCTATGGAGAAAAAGACTTCGTTACTGATGAGAGATGTAGTCATTTTTAAATTGCTGTTTGAAATAAGTCAACGAGAGGGTAGTCTACTTACACTTAATTTAGGATGAAACCAGTGATCCGGAGGGCAGGGTGTAACGAGGGGATCATGAGGCGTTTTTTCCAGACAAATAAGGAAGGTAGCGCAGTTTTTTAAATTGGGTAAAATTATGGTCGTCCCTTTTGGAATAACATCGGGGCAGCTGGTCCTCATATGCAGTTTGCCAGAGTAGGCTAAAGCTATCACAGACAAGAAGACAACGGCACCTGAAAAGTCAACAATAATATGACCACTCATCAAGAGACTACTAACTTAGCGATGTTTCATAATGCGATACTAGTGAAAGGGCGTTATTGAGCTTGTCAACTGATAAAGGAATCCTCCAATTTGCGTTGTTTCCATTTATTCGAATTCGCTTTGACATGGTTTATTCCGTATAAAAAACAGCAAAGCAGCGGACTCTAGATTTATTCTTAATACTATCAACATCGTTAGTTGAAACAGCTATAACTGTAAGACCGACAACAGTAATAATGGAAGATTGATCCAATGAAAATAATTTTGAATGAACACGAGTGTAGTTCAGTGGCTCTAAACCCAACGGCTCGATGACTGGGCTGAAGATAATATTGTTTTCCCAGTCATGTTCTTGCATATGTCTGAATCATCAATTCGGGTATATTAAAGAATACCAAATGAAGTTTACATTCATCTATAATCACTTAATTCCGTATTTTATATTACACTGTTACCCCATGTCACTTTCGAATGTGTTCAACTCCATATCTTTTTTTTTTCTTACTGACAATCTTGAGAGTACTGGACATTATGTGATTTTCAAATCTAGCCAAATTCAAGGTCAGATTGTCTGAAAAAAAATAATAAATGAGTGACTAATTTTCAATAGTGAACAAATCATGTAGCTTATTTTCACACAGTGTTAAATCCATTTCAACCAATCACATGTCATACGAAGTTTTTTAAAAAGTGGAAAAATCCTGACAGTTTCGGGTCAAAATAAGTCAAATCCACCTTTCTTACTTTCTTTCTTAAATCTATATGTTACAAACAAAACTAGTCAAATCCAAGTTAAAATGTTTTTTTTCTCTGTGAGTACTTGCTAAAGTTTACATTTTTAGACGTAATTTGTAACTCATAATTTTTAATTTTTTTTTCGGAATGTTGCTAGTAAACACCATCTTTTAGGAAGGAAGAATGAAAATATCGCATTTTCTCACTTTGGTCATAAAGTGGGCATGGCAATATTTGAAAATTACCTCCTGATGTATCCTGCTTATTGCACATATTTCAATAGTCATTAAGTCTGTGCGAAAAGGGAAAATATTACTCACCCTTCATTCTGATGTTTTTCCTATTATAACTTGTAGTTTATTAAAACGCTTTTTGAACTGGTTCAACGGTTGTCAACAATTTTATTATGTAGCTAGTCGTCTATTTTGAAAACTAGTATTATCAGCACACGTCTGCAAAATAACAGCTAGTAACATTTATTTGCTTTGATAATGTATACACACCTATTATCATGCCGTGACCCTTGTGGGATAGGCAGATATAATATATATCAACATTCTCATCAGAACACAACTTTCGCTGCCTTCACAATCACACACTTCGTCATTCACATATCCATGATTCCACAATTCGGTTAGCAAAACAATGTTTTCTTGGATTATTGTAAAATTAAGTTTAGAGAGACTTTAAATTGATGTCCTCTCAAATGTGATTTTATAAAGAAAATTGTTAGCGTTGTTCACAGGAAATTTAAAATAATATAAAAAAATCACAGACAATTACACACCATTTGGTAGATACAAATCACCTCAAGAGCGCTGGTACATTTAAAATTCGTAAGAGCTCTCCCTTCAAACTTTGAAACAAAACGAATGTCTGAGAAGGATGATGCAGGTGAGTCTGTTTCATTTTAAAGGTTCAGTAATTCAGAAGCACCTCTCAAGATACATAAACCTACCAACACGAAGAATACATTTCAAGTCTTATCACTAAGCTATGTAGATCAGATTTGGCATTACTGAGCTTCGTAGATAAAGATCATCTCGCCATTTCAACGTCAATTTAGTTGAAAAGTGAAACTGTGCTACGAGGTTTGTTTTAAGTGAATGAACCGTTGCACACCAACAAACTCACCGGCCACACTGTTGTATTGGATTCGATGGCACACCAAAGTGAGACACTGGCATGTATTTTTAAAGAAAAGATAGTCGTATGACTAAAGTCAAAAGTATTCTTTATCCTCAAATACTAGGTGGAAAAAATGCCATTGTCATTCCAGGGGAGTAACAAAGCGCGGGGTTCGAAACGGCTACCTTCCGCATGAAAGGCCAGTGCGTTCATTACTGCGCGGCCATGTACCTCAGATTGGATGACGACAGGGATGAAATATGATAAACTGCTAATCAATGAACAAGAAAGAACAAATTTGTTTTTTACGATCTACTCTATTAATTACAATTTTGAAAACATTTTATAACAATTAGGTAACATAAATTTACAATTTGATATTTCTAAGGAACTTGTATTGACGATGAATGAATGCTACTAGTATTTTATTGATAGACATATTCCTTGCACGAGATATTTCTGGCGAGTTTAATACATGACCTTTTTTTCAGCATTTATTTTGGAAATGCTCTTTCAGAGACAAATGTTGAAACAGCGCTATATAAGTGTTTTAGGTTTTATTTGTATTTTATTTTACAATCTAGCGGGCTTATTGATCTATTGAAAACTCTTCCAGCTAACTAAAAATGTGTTAATTAGTGAAATCTAGTGAAAATCAGACAGGAACTCTTTTTAAAAATTTGAGGAACCAACGGTAGTCGAAGCCGTAACACCAGGCTACAAGATAGCGATCTTATTAATTAAACCACGGAGCTCGTCATCTATAGCAAGAGTATAACAATTCACGTAGTGGATTGTCAAAGACTTGGCATGTCAAAGTGCAAATGCATCCTAACAAATAGATATCGTGGAACGAAATATGTGAAGTACTTCGTCATTGACTTAAACGAGAAATATTCTAAGTTCGGCACTCAAATAAAAACTTCAAAGGACTGAAAGGGTAAATCTGTTATGTATTTAGAAAACCAGAATAAACTACAATAATTTACAATTATATCCATTGAATTAATTTACTACGTCAAAATTCAAAGGAAATTACCAACTTTCAAACAATTTCTATTCAAGAAATGTTATGTATTTATTACACACGACATAAGTTGGGAAATGTTAAGATTTGTGTACTTGGTATAATAACACAATAACACTTTGCTATTCAAAGTGTATTTAAAATATAAAATATTTTTATCGCAAACCTGTGTTATTATAATGAAGTCTTAAAAAATAAATGATATTTTGAAACAATCTTATTGAATCAATTCTGTGGAAAAAACTAAATTTGACAACTCTTCCATTTAAGTCAGTTTAATTTGTTTTTTTTTAAGTAATGTGTAAGTTTTGAAATTTTCGAAGGGGTACTTGATGCAACAGTATGAATTAAAATAGATTTTTTTATGACATCGTTAAAATGATTGATAATAACAAAACACTAAAGGTATTCGTTTTTAAAGTAGACATTTGATATTTTATTTTGCACATACGTACTCGAATCATATAATATCCCTTTTGGTAGGCGGAGAGGACATCACACCTTCCTTTTCACACAAATATTCTTTGTCTTATCCACGGTCATTTATTTCGTCAATCATGCACTATTGTTTTTCTCGAAGTCAAAATGTCTTCAGCCCTTTCATTTTTTAGTTGGCCTACCCCACCTTCTACCTCGCACGCCATTCATTCCAAATTTGTCCTAAACATATCGAAAAATGAGTGCTGTCATTTTTCAGTTTTTAGATTTTTATAACTAAATACAGCATATATACCATTGTTTTTTAATAATGTTACCCTACATTTTTTTAGAAGAATAAAAAAATTATTATTATTTGAAAAACAAATTGGGATACAAACAAAGAAAAAGAGCGATAATTCCAATTCGAAGAACATTTATTTTTCAGATCATCAAATATAAATTTAAAAAAATGTTCTGAATAAATACACAATTTGAAATGATGGTTGATGAAATATACTGATGAAAATGTATTTATATTATATTATACACTAGGAGGAACGCAAACTCCAGCGGGAACATCTTGAGGGAATGCACAGACCTGAAAATAAAATAAAAATACAAAATAAAAAAAAAGTCAAATTAAAGTAAATCATAAGTGTTAGTCGATATGTCGTTAATTAAGATATACTATGACCATTCATTTAATTATATGGTACCCTTGACATAATCGAAGTGTTGATATATCGAAGAACGTGGCCGGGAGACAACATTGTCAACTAGGGTATGTACGGAACTCGTAGTTTGTCACGCATGTTGGCAATACAATCCCGGATGTGAAGATTGTTACCAGACTGAGACCATTTTTATTTGTTTAGTTCCCTTCGATAATCGAGTCCGAAATCTCCGAGTGGAAGTCAAACATCTTACCAAACTAGGCAACAAAATCGTATTTTTTTTACACATTATAACTTTTTATAAGGTCCGTAGAAGAGGATGCCAAAAACGAATTACAATTCTCATTTTTTTTATTGCACTGAATTATTTTACTATTCTAAATAGAAAAATTATGAAAAAACATAGGAGAACTGTAAATTTTGGAAACACGCGTTATGTAGTATGTCAAACTTTCATCCAGCGATTCGAGATAGCGAGCACGCAAATGAAAGAGCGAGACGATTTTTTTTAAGTAATCCATCTACTAGTAGGAGGTACGTCACGTAGTATGAGGTACGTAATTCATTATACTGACAAAAGGGAAAAACGAGAAAAGAAAATAAATATAATGGTTGTTTAAATATTTTTTCTAAAGCAATAAGAACATTAAAAAAATGATGTCCAGATATGTTAAATTAGGGTCCACATTAAAAAAATTATGTCCAGATATAAAAAATGACGTCATTGTTTACACACATCGACACTTAACTTAGAATTAAATAGAAACGATTTACTTACAGATATGCTTGGATGGAACCAGAGTTACAATTCAGTTACAAAGCAGATGCCGAAAATTAGTTACAATTCTTATTTCATATAATTGTATTTAAGTACACCTTCTCTTTAAATACAGAAAAATACGCAGATGAAAGTGTTTTTTTAAATGGCTTAATACTCGTATGTCGAACTTCCGCCCAGCAATGCGACATAGTGAAAACGCAAATGAAAGAGTGGCATCAAGAATAATATTTCAATGATTTACTTACAGTTAAGATTGGATGGAACCAGAGTCCTGGTGGGCAGGGAGTGAGGACAGGGATGAGATGATTGCATATATAGAAGGTAGTACAGTCTTCAGGATTGGGCAGCAGCACCACCAGGTCATCAGGTCCAGGAAGGTGGCACACGGGTTCCCTCGGAAGACTGGCGGAGTAGACCACAGCCAACACAGCAAAGAAAATGATTATTCCTGAAAAATCAACGCATGATTTTGTTATTATGTATGTTTTATGAATGTTCTTGTATTATCGCCGTTAGCTGCAGGACGCGATATTTTGGATGTCGGTATAATTTGATTCATTTTAAGGGATACATGATCAGAAACGGACTGGACTGATGGACAAATGGGCCAAAATATTCAGTGTATGATTTAAAACTAAAAAAATGTAGATAAAACAAAATAAACTTCATTTGATTAGCTTTTTATGGGCAGGAATACATCAAGCAGTGAGAAACTGGGGATTATTAGCTCTAAATTTAATGACGAAATTTACACTTATATTGGCAGTAGCTACAGTTGCGAGGAAAACTGACTAGAATCATGTAAAAACTAAGTTGTAAAGAAGTTTGTGAAAAGGCAACAACACTCTCACAAATCTAACGTAAATGAATATTGTTACGAAACGAATTCCTTTTCCCGACTGATACTTATTTAATAAAAACTGGTAACATAGGGAATCGAGCCCGAATACTTCGAGTTAAAGTCAAGTGTTTTAAAAACTAGGCCACGGATGTGGATTATGATATGAATTGAAAAGAGAATGCCAAGAATGATCTCCAATTCTTTTTGGAATCATTGTATTGAATTTCACTTTCGTTGAATACAGTACAACCCTGCGGGTTTATTGGCATGTCGTTTCAACCAGCTCTTTCAACCAACCAGAAAGATGTTTAAGAGGCCTGAAGGGAAAATCATATTCATACTCTTTAAAAATATTGGGTATCAACGAGAATTGATCTCGCACACTATGGATCGGAAGCCAGGTATTTTACCAACTAGGTCAAGAGTGTCATATTATCAAATAGGACACGAAATATTACGGAAATATGTAGAAATACGTAAAATAGAGATTGAGGATAGCGATTGGATAAATTGATTTAGTTTAGTTCAATACATTTCGAAAAAAAAAAGAATTTTGAACAACTCACCTTTCATCTTGATATTTTTTCAAACCTTATCCACTGGGAAATAAAATACTTGTTGAATCTTTGAACTGATTTAAAGCTTGATACTTACTGACTTAATCAAATCTTAGGGGCCGATCCTTTTATACTAATAATTGATTAGTCGTCATGGCTAAGCGACTTTATTGTAACTGATAACAGAAAAGGATTAATGTACAGTTCTGGGCCACATTAAAAGAAACGTGATATTTTTAACTAAAGATACAAGATAATATAAATTCTCCATAATGCCTTGAGAAGGAGAATTTGATACCCTAAACAAGTCAGTTTAAATTGTCAAACATATTATATAAAAACAAAAAGTTTTTTTAAATATGGTGCCAACAAATGAAAGAGGCTTTAATTTTAATGTTATAATGCATTTTTTATCGTTATTAAATAATCTATTAAGTATCTCTCAAACAGTGTGAATTTAAGAAGTCCTTTGAATGTCTCCTTACCATCAACCTGCTTTCACTCAAGAAGATGTCGATGCCGGGCCAGTTATTTCAAATAACCATTCAATATAGCTCTAAGTCTTTTCACTCGATCTATTTTAATTAGACGATCAAGACTCTCAGACTCAGATAATCTTAATATATGTGTAGAACATCACCCAGAGGACACAACTCTTACTCCAATCATAGATTTAATCTGAACCAGTGAAAGAAATAACTATTACTTGCAAAAATAAAATAAAAATACGCCTTGTACTCATCCGATAGACTAAACAGATCACACATGCTAGAGAAGAACGGTCTACTACCATAGTGATCACGATCCTCAAAGTTGAAGAGATGACCAAGAAGTACAAGCTAAATCCGAGTTTCTAATGTCAAGATTTTCCAAGGACGATGACGATTGGTAAAACCAATCAGCTGGAACCCTACATTTTTATAATTTGTTTTCATATATTGTTATAAACACACGATTAGCGATATCCATATGTTAATTTATGGAAAAGATAACAGGACACTAGAATGTGTCCTTTTCATTTTACAGTTACATTTTTAATATAAAAGACAAAATATCAAAATATTTAAAAACAACATAATTTAGAATGCATATATCATATGTCTTTCAAAATACAAATATAGTGCATGAATATACTATATAGTATTAATGTATAGCATAAAAATAATACACACATTTAATAGAAAACAACAGTCAATGACAATGAGAGCAAGAAATCAAAAGAAAAAATATCATACAAAACATAAATACTTAAGACAAAATAGAATCATAAGGTTCTTAGTTAAAGCCTTGGATCATAATGCTCCTAGTTTAAGCCTTGGATCATAATGCTCCTAGTAAAAGCCTTGGATCATAAGGCTCTTAGTTAAACCTTGAATCATAATGCTCCTAGTAAAAGCCTTGGATCATAAGGCTCTTAGTTAAAGCCTTGGATCATAATGCTCCTAGTTAAAGCCTTGGATCATAAGGCTCTTAGTTAAAGCCTTGGATCATAATGCTCCTAGTAAAAGCCTTGGATCATAAGGCTCTTAGTTAAAGCCTTGTATCATAATGCTCCTAGTTAAAGCCTTGGATTATAAGGCTCTTAGTTAAAGCCTTGGATCATAATGCTCCTAGTAAAAGCCTTGGATCATAAGGCTCTTAGTTAAAGCCTTGTATCATAATACTCCTAGTTAAAGCCTTGGATCATTAGGCTCTTAGTTAAAGCCTTGGATCATAATGCTCCTAGTTAAAGCCTTGGATCATAAGGCTCTTAGTAAAAGATTGAGGAGATTTCTGAGAAGAACTCTTCTTGAATTTACCAACACCTGCATTAAACTAACCACTTGCCCAGAAATGGAGTTACCCCAATTATGCATTCTGATAATTAATACATTTAAATGTGTAACTGTTGTTAACAAGTTGCCATTTACAGCCTAAAAATACCAATATACGAGTAGATGGAATGAGTCTTAAAATGAAACCAGTTTGATAAACTTCTAAACATGACCTGGGATGACAGAATGCTTAGTAAATACGGTAACTCGTGTCATCGTGTTATAAAAAAACTAATATTATTTCTTTTAATTTAGCCAGGAGTGTAGTTCGGATATGGAAGGAAATGTATGTCAACAAAATAATCGGATTGTCTGACATATTTTTCTGCAATACTTCAAATTATCTATTCCGGTTATTATTTTCGTCTATAAAATCTCTTGACTTTGGAATTAGTTGAATCATTGTTATCATTTTGTTATCGATAAAAATATATCGACTTCCTTTCATAAGAATACGTTTTCCAAGAATTGAATGTGATTTTGAATTATGGGTTAATTCTTCTTTCCAGAAAGCCACGACAAGATTCTTAATAAACATAAGTGGCATGATCTGTTCTATTTGATATCACTGAATGATTTGTAAATAATTCAGTAGTTTGTCACGAGTAATTACAGGTTGTTGTTTTTAATTCTCTCTGTTTATGAGTAATTATTAGGTGTAAATATTATTTTCACTTGTTTTTTATGTCCTGAGTTTAGCAAATAAGATAATATTTATATTTACTAATTATTGAAGTTTTCAAAAGAATTTTCCTTGTAGATTTACATCCCATTGCTATATTCATCTCGCGTAATTAATATATACTTTTATCTTTTACAGTTGTCATATAATATATAGTTTAAAGAATACAATGCAATATACATTTAAATGTGTAACTGCTATGAATCATTAATCCATATTTTGACAGTATTCGTCTTTCATATATCAATACGAGTATAAACGCAATATCAATATATACACAATTCATAAAATATCAATCCAAGAGTTAAGCATATAACTAAACTTATATAACAGTGAATCTACACTTGTAAATTTAGATGCAAATGTAATCAAATTTTGAATTAATATAATATTTAATCGACAAAAATATATAATAAATTAAATGATGGGTTGTTACTGACAAAAATGAAGAAATATAAATTTGCCAAATTTTTTGGTTTAATAACAGCAATCCAAATATATTCAATTAAATTGGATTCAAGTTTTTTGTAGTGATTCATGTTCCAAATTGAAGGGGGTTGTTTATTTCTAAGTACGAAGAAAAAGCTTTTCTTAACCCCCCCCTCCTCTCCTTCCCACAGATAAATAAAATGACTTTTTAATTTGGGAGTGTTTTCGAGATTTAAGATGCACCAAAAGTAATATTCTAGCAAATTCAATAATGATAGATATTCTCCAATTTCTTTCGAAAGAGGTTAAGGCTCTCTCGGAGGTATGCAAAAGGAACGACATTAAGCAGAACAAAGGACTGAAAATAAAAATGCAAAATAAAAGAAAAATATCGAAACTTACAGATATTTAAATAATGATTTTATAAAGTATAATGCAGAATGTGAACCGACTTAATTCTATTTTTTTAACTGTTGTGAGAAATCGTTTCGTTACAAAAGAAACTTTATTATTTATCTTAAAACATTCTTCACCTCAAACTTTTATAAACTCCCCATCCCCATCCTTATCCACATTTTCTTGAGATTTTTCTTGTTTTGTAGTTTTTATTACTTTTACTCAAATCTTATTTTAATTTACAAAGCTTAAAAGAAAGGTCAACTGTACCGATATACATTATGAAACAAAAGTTGGTGGATTGGAAGAAATTGTTTTAATGAAATAAACCATATTAACATGAAAGTGTTAAATAAAATATATTTTTTTGTATATTACAACCTATATGGTTTATTCTTATAAAATATTATTTTCCAACCATTCAAAAATATCGCTTAATGATATTTAACCAAATTCCTACAAAAAATTCTACAATGAAACACAAGTAAAGACTATTCAAAAACTTTTTTGATATGTAATCAATGTTTCGATTACTAAGCTTACAAACAAAAATGATTTAACAATTCTTTGGATTGAAATTAAATGTCAATAAAGATTAAAAGCACCTCCCACGCTTCAATGATGGCAGTTTCAAAGACATCGGTTTTTATAAATTCGGATATTTTTTTATAATATATCATTAGGCCTTTCATGTACTCTATATTAATCTGGCAAATTGCAAGGGAAAGGAACAACTTAAGGCTTCTTGAAGCCCTACAGAAACATTCTTAAAATATTAAAAACAAATCAAAAGAAACAATAAAAACTCTATGTTAAAAATATAAGTTATTGAGAAATACGTTTTGGTTCAGAAGAGAATTTATATTATTTTAAGTTACTATTTGAAGTAAGCCAACGAGGAGAAGAATATACATTAACTTTATCCGGATGGAACCAGAGAAACGGAGAGCAGAGTGTGGTGAAAGGGTTAAGGGGTTTTAACACAAATAACGAAACGTAGCGTAGTTATGAAAATATTGGGTAAAATTATTGACGTCCTCTTTGGAACTACAGCAGGGCAGCTGCTCCTCTTGGAAAGTTTGCCAGAATAGGCCAAATCTGTCACAGCCAAGAAGACAGCTATATTCTTAATATAATCAACATTGAAAGTTAAACAATTACAACTGTAATAACGTCAACAGTTACAATGGAATATTCATCCAGCGAAAGTGATTTCGAATCAATATGATTTCTAACAAGTGTAATTATGAACAAGCCTGTGTCTATTCCACTTATTCTTAATTTAAAGATTCAATTATTGGTGCCGAAGACAGTATTGTTTCCTAGCCACACTCTTCAATGTATATGGATCATTAATACTTATGTGTTGAAGGGTACCAAACGTGAGAAGAAGTTATACTGTATTACATTGTGACCAAACGTATTCTTCCTTGTGTACGTTTTATATAGCAGGGTTTTAATAACATTTAATTAAAAGACAATTTTGCTCAATCTTCATTCTCTTGCTTTTTAAAAAAGTATTATTTGTAGGAAAAAATAACGCCGTTTGATTTTTTAAACTGGTTCAATGGTTGTCAATCACTTTATTTGAAACGTAGTCTGTCGTCTATTTTAAAAACTACAATAGTATCAACAACACATGTCTGCAAAACCACAATATGTAAACATGATTTATTTTGATAAAACATAGAAATAAAATGGTTATACACTTCTCTATCCAAACACAGCTTCACTTTCTCCAGAATCACGCGTCATGCAGTCTTCCTTATTCTTGCTTCTCACTTTACTTTATTATTATTAATATCAATATGGAAGAGCGGTATAAATACAATTAATATCTAAAAATTATGTATCCTACTAAGCAGAATTTGAGGAAGGAAAAAATACTTTTTTATAAATAAGACTTAAACGAAAAATTATCTATGTTGGGAACTTAACTAAAAACTACAGGTGATCGAAAGAGTGGATTTTAATATAGAAAATCGAATATGTACGAAGGAAACCAGAATAAACTACAAAAAAAATACAAACACATTATAAATGCTTTTTATGCATTTTCCTCTTCGAAATTCAAAGGAAAGTATCAACATCCAAATAATTTCTATTTAGGAAATGTTTGTGTCATGTATGATGTACGAGTAAGTTGGGAAGTATTTTAAAAATGATTTATTTAAAACATAGTTTCCTTGATTTACCTAAATGAAGCATTAAGTGATGAACCTAAATTAAGCTTAATTTTTCAATGTTAATATATTTATATAGTACTGAACACTTAAAATAATATTATCAACAAAAAGTATTCAAATTTACAAAATGTATGAACAGTATACTCGTACATCTTAAAAATAAAAATGAGATATCATCAATCTAAAGAAAAGGAAGGGATAGTAGAGAGGAAAGAAAAATCAGTAATGAAGCACAGTTTATAAGTGACTTGAAATTGCATTTTTTCAGTGGCTTTTTAAAACATGCCAGTGACGGAGCGAGTCTAACATTGGTCTCAATGCATGGAAAGTAATGGACGACGTAAAAAAAAAGAAGAGTGCTGAACTGAGAAAGCCAATAAACAATCTCTGTTTACTTAGGCAATCTTTGTTTATTGTCAAAAAATATATATTGAAAAACCTTCGAAGGAGTACATGACGCAACAGGACGAATTAAATTATATTTTTTCTCAATATTGTTACAAGATCAGATGTTGACAGTATCCTTCTTAGTTTAGTTTTTATCGAACATAACATTCACTTTATTCTTTACATATAAATCATCACGCCATATCCCTTTTGAAGTAGGCAGAGATGACATAACGCCACACCTTCCTATCCACATAAAAAGTTTTTGTGTTATTTAAATCTCAAATGTCTAGTCAATCATGCCCTACTGTTTTTTCCTATGTCAATACCATATATTTCCAACTTTTCGCTTCCATTTTATCTTCGGCTAACCTTTTTCTCGCACTTAATTAATTCCAAATATATCCAAACTAAAGCGGTAGAATAAATACTGAAATAATTTTTCAGATTGCTATGTCTAAATGTTATGCCCATGTCGTTTTTTTATCAATCTTAAGCTATTTAATAATACAATATTTATTATTATTTAAAAAAATTTATTAAAATATGGTGGGATATTAACAAAAAATAAGAGAGAAAATGCCAATTCGATTAATATTTATTTTTCAGATCATCAAATAAGGAAAAAATAATGAAATGATGGCTGATGAAACGTACTGATAAAAATGTATTGATATTATACATTAGGAGGAACGCAAACTCCCGCGGGAACATCTTGAGGGAAGGCACAGACCTAAAAAGAAAATAAATACAAAATTAAAAAAACTGCAAATTAATGTAGGTCATAAGCGTGAGTCAATATGTCGTAAATTCAGATTATCGAAGTGGGGACAAATCGAAGAGCGTGACCGGCAGACAACATTGTTTTCGGCCTCCTTCGGTAGTTCCGTGGATACTCTAGTTACCACTAGAGTATCCACGGAACTCGAGGTTTGTCATCACACGTATAGGCAATATAATCCCGCATGTGAAAAGGCTACAAAACTCGTGTAGCGCGTCTGCGAATTGTTGGTGAACTCTTTTAGCAGACTGGTACCTTACTTGTTATTTGGTTGCGATAGAAAATAGTATTTGAAATCTCTAAGTGGAAATCAAACGTCTTGCCAACTTAACCACGAAGGTCATATTCTTTTTACTTATTATTAACTTATTATCAGCTCCGTTGAATAAGAGGGTGCAATCTTCCTTAGCTTAGAGTGTTTTGAAATATTATTATAGAATATAATATATTAAAAAGCAGATACCGAAAATGAATTACAATTCTTATTTTATATAATTGCATTTAAGTACACCTTCTCTTTAAATAGATAAAAATACGCCGATGAAAGTGTTTTTTTTTAAATGCCGTAATATGTCGAACTTCCACCCAGCAATGCGACATAGTGAAAACGCAAATGAAAGAGTGGCATCTACAATTATATTTCAATGATTTACTTACAGTTAAGATTGGATGGAACCAGAGTCCTGGTGGGCAGGGAGTGAGGACAGGAATGAGCTTGTTGCATATATAGAAAGTCGTACAGTCTTCAGGATTGGGCAGCAGCACCACCAGGTCATCAGGTCCAGGGAGGTGGCATATGGGCTCCCTCGGGAGACCGGCGGAGTATACCACAACCATCAGAGCAAAGAAAACGATTATTCCTGAAAAAATAACGAATGGATTTGTTAATATCTCTTAAAGTTTTTTTCATGTTTTTGTATTGCCGATGTCAGCTGTCGGGCTCGATATTTTAATTGTCGGTAAAATTTGATTGATTTTGAGGTATATACGAACAGAAGGGGACTGGGTTAATGTGCTGAAATTTTAGTGTACAGTTTAAAGTTCAAAATATTGTAAATGAAACAAAACATTTTATTTGATGAGCTGTCCCAAAACTTTCCTGAGTTTTCAGTTGAAGTTTGTAAGATATTGTCCGGTCAAAACCTCATGTGTTTTCCACATTGTTCATTATCTTGCATTATGCTTTCGTTGTACAAAGAGCGTGGTCAGAGGTACACATTGTCTACGGCCCCATTAAACTGATATTTGGGCTTAAAAGTAAGTGTGAAACATAATGTTCGTCATCCACATGTTGGCAATATTATTCCGTATGTAAAGAGGCAATAGGCCGCACAAATATAGAGCGTATGAGTATTTTTACCACACGAAACATTTTACCCAGCTGGAACTTTTTTAATTTTTTGGGAACCATCGAGAATCGAACGCGAAATATCCGGGTAAAAGTCAAGCGAATTACTAATAAGAAAAAATATGTATACGAGTACTATAGTAATATTGTGATATGAATTGAAAAATTTACAATTCTTGTAGTGAATTATTGGATTCAATTAGACTTTTGTTGTATTGGTATACAGTACAGCTTTGCGAGTTTAATACCCTGTCGCGATCTCTAACGACTAACTAGAAAGATTTCTATGATGAGTCGGAGAAGTGAAAATCAGATTCACACTCTTTTAAAGTGTTGGATATTAACGAAATTTGATCCCGTACCCTACTGATCGGTAGACATGTTTTATCAACAATCAGGCTACAGAAGTCACATTACCAAATAGGGCACAAACATCCTACTGATCGGTAGACATGTTTTATCAACAATCAGGCTGCAGAGGTCACATTACCAAATAGGGCACAAACATATACGGAATTCTGTAGAAACACGTATTGAAATTATTCATAAATTTTAATTCAACAAATTTTGAAAAATAAAGTAAAAAAAACTCACCTTTCATGTTGTTATTTTTTCAAACCTTATACTGTTAAATATAATAGTTATTGAAACTTCGAATTGATTCAGGGCTTGATAGTCACTGACTTAATTAAATCAAAGGGACCAATCCTTTTATACTAGTCACTTATTGTAATAGATATTGTTTATAATCAAAGCGATTTCATTGTTACTGATAACAGAAAAGGATTAACGTACAGTTCCGGGCCATATGGAAAGAAACATAACAAAATTACACAATACATTTATCAACAAAATATTTAAAAAAACTCTGCACAGTGCTTTAAGAATGAGAGAATGACCACTCGAAAAACATACAGCTTATATTGCCTAATACTGTTAAAAATAAGTTTTTTATTTTATGGTATCACAGATTTCAATTAAATTGTAGTAATTGTTTTGTTGTCAAGTTGTTAAATGTCTTTTAAAATGTGTGTTTAAAAAGCCACTCTCCTTACCATCTACCTATATGTAACAGGTCGATTCCGGGACAGTTGTTCTAAACTACTCAAAATAGCTTTTCACTCGATATATTTCATTAAGACGGTTAACGTGAGTAACTTACTCCGATATTACTCGATGGCTCTATCATACCATTAAATAAAACCGTTAAAAGCCTAGGAGTACTAATAAATAACACTTTCATGGCGAAATCAAATAAATGAGGTAAGCCATAGGATCTTCTCTAGCCTTCATTCCCTTCGAGTGTTGCAAAGATTCCAACCTACTAAAACGAATATTTGACTCATGCAACCTCTGCTCTTTTCGATTTTGGACTATGCGGACGTCTGTTATTTAGATATTACGGAGGAACAGCTGAACAGATTACATTGTCTTCAAAATGTTTGTCTAAGGTTTAGTTTTAATCTGTGAAAGTACGATCATATCACTTTATACCAGGAGGTGCCGAACTGGTTTAACGTAAGAAATAGATACCAAATCCACGTACTGTATCTATTGTATAATATTCTTAACTGTCCCGCTACCCTCTTTTATCTCACCGATTTTTTTGCCCCTTTCCGATCATGGCCTAGCGCTACGCTTAAACATACATTGTTTATTGGCCTTCCCAGTGCCCCGTTCTTCTTTTTTTTCGTCGTCCTTTACTATCTATGCAGTGAGACTCTAGAACCAGTTACAAATCAATATTAGACTCGCTCCGTCCTTGGAATGCTTTTAGAGTTGTTTATTGGCCTTCCCAGTGCCCCGTTCTTCTTTTTTTTCGTCGTCCTTTACTATCTATGCAGTGAGACTCTAGAACCAGTTACAAATCAATATTAGACTCGCTCCGTCCTTGGAATGCTTTTAGAAGCCACTGAAAAACTCTAAATATTTAGTCAGTGATACAACGTGTTTCATTCTTGATTTTTCTTTCCTTTCCACTTCCACCATAACTTCCTTTTCCTTTGATTGATGATATCTAACTGTTACTTTTGTTATGTTCATAAATTTCATAAAGATGAATAATCATTTGAACATTTTTTGCGACCATGTAAATTTATTTATTTACGTTTGTCCGATTGGTTGAAAGAGATTATTGATTAATTTCAATAAAGTGTTAATTAACAATTACACAAACCCTCTCAAACCCGGATGATCTCAGTGGAGCACGTCATCATGAGGACACACCTCTTACTCACATATACCAGAATACAGTTTAAATCAAAACCTGCGAAACAAAAACTATTACCTGCATTTTATATTTTGATTATTTCATATATCATTCGAAGTCAACCAAGAAAATTTGTCGGTAATAAGGTAGTATGCCTATCCAGGAAAGCAGGGGGCGCTTATGTAAATATAAGGTTGGGTGAATAAAGGTAAATAAGCACGAAAATAAGTATTTTATAGTTTTTTAAACATTAGACTTTATTTGAATTAAACTTGAGCATCGGTAAAAATCAACCCTGTGTCTATGGTAAGTACAAGTTAATGGTTCGTAGTCAATGACATTAAATGCATGCAATATACATATATGAATTGGTGCTTTGTAGCTAAATATATATGAATAATATACATATATCGATAGTCGTCATTTAAACTGAAATCATTCGCTCGCTTACTACACATTTAATTCCCATTTTATTGTAAATATTATTTTTTTTGTAAACTTTTTAATTAAGTTGTAAAATAGTTTCACTACATACTCGTAGTATCTCTTTAGATAACAATAGTCCCGGGCCGAGTTAATTTAGTGCACTCAAAATATCAAAAACGGACGCGCCAACAGAGTGCGCCGATGTCACCCATGTGAATAGAACTATCAAGATCCTATGAAATCGACATCACTTGACACTGACGTATACTCCTTCATATATAGTTCTCGGCCATTATTCAAGAAGAAGAAGAATAATTGATGCGGTGTTAGAGATGATACTTGCGCGTTTCATAAACTGTCAAAATAATCAATTGATCGATTATTGAAGAACTCGAGGTTGAGGCACGTCTCTTTGTGCTGTATGTAAGAAGAATTTGACGATATTTTTGACAGTCGTGTACATCAAATTTTTGAGGGAAGTGTGTATAGCGAAAGGAGCAGATGCTGAGCACCCACCTGTTAAAGTGAGCGGATGAAAAATGTACATGGGGGGTCATTTCAGGAGGCTAATATATCAGTTCTCTCTCCCTGGCTCCATCCCAGCTCATTGTCTGCGAAGACTGTTGGGGTCAGCTCTCCTCGTCCTCAGGTTGTATGCTCTTTTGTCCCGGACTACGTCCCCCAGGCCGTGCCTCTGCATCAGGTTATCTTTTTGCACCACCCATGAATTCTTTGGTCTTCCTCTGGTTGTTATTCGAGGAAGATCTATGGAGATTGCCTGATTCACAATGTGATCGGGTGCTCTGCGTCCAACGTGCTCATACCATCTCAATCGCCTCTCCTCCATCTTGCTGTTGATGTCTGTAACACCCAGGCTTCCACGAATGCGTGAGAAGGCTAATATACCAGCTGTACTGGAAAAAGATGGTTATCGACCATGGTGATCACGATCCTCAGAATTAAAAGAAAAACCTTCCTATCTTTATACTCCACTTATATATGTATGTACTAATACATGGACATGTCTATTTATTTAGGATTTTTTTAATCTGTCAGTGGGTGTGTTCGAGTCTCGAGTCTAATTGTCCTTGTTTGCTCTCTAAACAGCGCTATATAAATTATTATTTTATTATTCTGACCGACAAGTACAAGTTAAACCCGAGCCTCTAATGTCAATATATTTCAAGTTCGATACCGATCGAAAAACCCAATCATCTATATCCATACACCCGTTAATATTTATTAATATGTATTCATTTAACACTATAAATACACGATTATTGATTGATTTATTTATTTGTGGACAAAATACACAATTCAATGTGTCCTTTCTATATTAAAATCGCATTTATAAACAAAAATTAAAAAATCAATGTCTCTAGAAAAATAATTATATGGTAAGAAATAATTTAACCAGGAGTGTAGATTGACTATGGAGGGAACTTTTTTTTCCGCAATATTTCATACACTCAACATTATCTATTCCGGGTATTGTCTAGAAAATGTCTTGTCTTTGGAATTTGTTGCAACATTTTAATCGTTTTGATATCAACAATAATAACTCCACTTCCTTTTACAACAATGATTTATCCAATAATTAAACATGATTTGGAATTAATGATTAATTCATCTTTCCAAAGTACGAAACACGAGTACGAAGCAAAAGTTCGTGTATTTCTCGCAAAAGGAACCTTTTCTTTGTTCGTCTACACGGGAAATTAAATAATAATTTAATTTGGGGATGTTTTTGAGATTCAAAACGTCTCATGAATACATATGATAAATTAAATAATGATGAAATTCGTTTGTAAAATGATTGAATGAAAGAGATATTGAGTGATTGGTTGAATTACAAGAATTGCAAGACAACATTTTTGATTTTTTGATAGCAGTTAACTCCTATACATGTAGGAGTATTCGGCAATATCAAGTGATGTTCATTTCATATAACCTCGTTTGCTCTTTTCACACGGGCTACCTATCGACACCATTAGGTTGTATTCGTATTTGGGATTTCGATTATACTAAACGCAACTCGGTCCGCGACATATATTATTTAATGAGATACTATGGAGTAAGACTGTTTTTCAACTAAACTACATGACTAACTAAATGTATATTTATAATATGATGAATATTAGATATGCAGTAACTTAACAAAATAATTTTAATTTGATGCTTTTTATTATATTTTAACAAATTATTTAAAGATATTAAGTTCAAGTTCAACTCATAGAGAGGGTTGGTTCATTCTGAGTACGAAGATGAGGTTCCTGAAATTTTAGATTTCCCTCCCCCTCCCTATAATAATGTGGCGGTGTTGTCGAGATTTTTTTTGATTCAAGATTTTTCACGAATTACATTATTGTAAATCCAATGGTGATAAAAATTATTCATCTTTTTCACAAGGAGTTTCAGTCTTTCTAATAGGCATGCAAGAACCAAAAAGAACGTCCTTAGGCAGAACAAAGGACTGAAAGTTAAAATAAATAATTACAAATTAAAAACACGTTGAAAAATATATTAAACCTTACAAATACTAAAAATGAGTTTTATAAAATATGTAAGGTTGAATGTAAACTAAAATATCGACTTAATTGATATAGATCAAATTATCTCTTTGCGTATGCTTGAAGGAAAATGCATGGCAAAACAATAAAAACATGTATATTGTGCGTTTGTGAACTTGGAAAAAGCATATGACCGCGTGATAAGCGACAAGCTGTCGAACACATTCAAATAATATGTTGAATGTAAACTTATACGTGGTATCACCTGATTATATGCCGAAAGTAGAGCATTTATTAGTGTGAATGATACCTTGATTGAATGATTTAATGTTTCTAAAGGGGTAAAGCAAGGATGCGTTATTTCCTCCTGGTCGTTCAATATTTATTTAGATTCATGCGTGAAAGAACTACAGTGGTCAATTGGTGGCATACAAATGTTGGATGGAAACGAATGTGGATTACTGTATGCATATGACATGGTAGTGTTGGTGAAGAGCGAAGATGAATTGCAGAGTTTGATAAGTAAATTGTATGAGATATGCGAAGAGAAAGATCTGAGAATTAATGTCGCAAAATCCAAAGTAATGGTGATTGGAAAGTGTGAAAAAGAAAAGTAACTGCGACATATTGGTTAATCTTGAAAAATTGGAGCCACTTAAGGAATTTGGGTAGTATTTTCTCAGATGATGGAATAGTTAAGATGGATATCGAACAGCCTGTAGCGATAAGAAACAAAGTCAATAGTGCTCTAAAACATATACTCAAACCATGCAGTATCAAAATCTGCTAAGACGATAATCTATAATAGTATTTTGGTGCCTGGGAACGTTGATATTTGGGAGCGAAACATGGACGTGGAAAAAGACTGAGAAGAATCGAATAAATGCTGTAGAAATGTGATCATTGAGAAGAATACACGGAGTGACAATATATGACAGAATACGTAATGAAGTGATAAGGGAGGAAAGTGAGCAAGACTAATGTGTTAAATAAGATGAAGAAGAGAAAACTGAGATAGTTTGGGCATGTTGAAGGAATGAATGAAGAAATACTAACAAACAGACATACTCATATTAAGTAAATGTGTGTGAGAGGAATACCAAGGAAAGTATGGTTGGATCAAATAAATTATGTTTTGAAAGAAGAAAACGAAGAAAGTCATGTAGAAGAGGATAAGGATATATGTTATGTCGAGATAAGAAAGTTTGGCGCTTTATCGTCTTTACCTACCCTGACATAGAAATGGCGTGATGGCATGTATGTATATTTTTTAACTAAAAAAATAGGACTGAATGGTTTTCAACCAAATTGCAAAAAAATATTCACTGTAAATCTAGAATAAGGAATAGGCCTATTTTAATACTAATTTCCATTAAATAAACTTGCATGCGACTATTTTACAATAAGTTTTTTTGGAATCAATTTAAATTTCAATAAAAATGAAATGAATGTGTTCCCCTCCCATTTTCTTGTATTTGAAGTTTCAGAACGAACGTTATTTATAAATTCGGCATATTTTTTAATTATTTATTAATAGTCCTGCCACATATTCCATGTTGAATATTGTGACAATTGCAAGGATCAAACGTTAAAAATGTAAAAAAATAACATATTTAACGCATTAAAAACAAATGAAAAGAAACAAATAAAACAAACAATTTCAAATATCATTATCAAGGAGTAGGACAAAACAACTTAACTTTGGAGAAATATACTCGTACTTTGTTGTTGAAGAGAAATGTAATATATTTTAAGTTGCTGTTTGAAGCATTCCAACGAAAGGGAGAGTCTAATAACACTTAATTTCGTATGAAACCAATGGCAATAGGCGTTTTTTTTATACAAATAAGGAAGGTAGCGAAGGGCTTAGTATTGAGTTAAACTATTGTTGTACCCTTTTGAAACAAACTGATAAAACAAGGAAACGAAGGATTTAATAAAAATATAAGTTCAGCAATTTTTGTCTACCTGTTATTTTTTTACTTTTCTATCAATTGGCAAATTTTCTTTCTCTCGTACGAAATATTAAATTGTGTGATGAAATTAAAGTGGCGCAGACGTCAGCCCTGGCGGCGGGGGGCCAAATGTAACATATACAAGTATTACACGCCGGCAAGCGGTTTAATTATCAGCGCTCCCTATATCCAACGATTGAATATCAAAATATATAAAGATTATTATCGTAAGTATGGGGTTTTGAATTCTCTTTTCAATATAAATTAATCTGTAATCACTAGGGCAGCTGATCATCTTGGGATGTTTGTAAGAGTAAAATACTAAAGCAATCACAGCCAAAAAGACAAAGTCACCTGTAAAGCCAACAATAATATTAACAACCCTCATTAAAAGAACACTAGCTTAGCTTTGTTTCATAAAAGCATAAAAATGAAAGGATGTCAATAGAGATAGCTGATACAGTAATTTCACATTTAGCATTCAACTAAAAACCATCGAGGATAAAAAAAGCGGATCTTAATTTTGAAAATGTAATATGCACGAAGAAAATTAATTTAGAAGATATTCTTTATAAATTCTCCTTAAAATTCAAAGAAAATTTATAACTTCTTAACAATTTCTATTTAGAAAATGTTTCGCATCACTTACGATATAAGTTGGGAAGTATGTATAAAGATTTTGTACTTGATGTAAAAAATAACGCTCTGTTTTTTAATATTTATTACAAAGTTAAAATATTTTGTTCGCTGATCTGTTATAATGGAAAACTCGAAAAAAAATTATATTATTTTATAACATTCGTATTTAACGATTCTGTGGAAAAAAAACGTTGCCTCAAAAAAATTTATAACTCTACCATTTATTTTAATTTAACTTGTTAAAAACGAAAGAAAATGCTTTAAAATCTCCAAAGGGGAGACACTTGATGCAACAGGATATTATTAAAAACACAGATAATTCCAGAAAACTTAATCTATTCGTTTTTTAAGAATCACTTGCATTTTTTATATAAACATCATCACACCGTATCCTTCTTGAGGTAGGCATATATGATATAGCGCCACTCCTTCTTATCCACACAAATGGTCTTTGCCTTATCCCCACTCATATGTCTCGTTAATTATGATCATCTGGTTTTATAAAAATGTCTACAACTTTTCCCTTCCATTATTTTTTCAACCTACCTATTTCTCGCACGCCATACATTCCTCATATACCCAAACCTTATCGAAAAAATGAGTTCTCAAAAACTTTTTTGAGTTTCATAGCCAAATGTTTAATTAACTACGATGTTTTAAATTTTATAACTATAGGTTTATCAGGAGAAAAAATAATAATCAGTAATAAAACTAAAAAATATTGTGGGATATAAAGAAAGAAAAAAAAACGATAATTTCAATTCGAATAATATGTATTTTTCAGATCATTAAAAATAAATAAGAAAAAAAATATTCTGAATAAATATACAAATTGAAATCATGGCTGATGAAAATGTGTTGATATTATACACTAGGAGGAACACAGACTCCCTCGGGAACATCTTGAGGGAAGACACAGACCTGAAAGCAAAACAAATACAAAATTAAAAAAAACTGCAAGTTGTAGTTGGTCATAAGCGTTAGACTATAAGCTGTTGATTCTGATAAAATATGATCAATCATTTCATCGTATGGAACCCTTCACTTTTTCGAACGGGTGACATTGATGAGTTGGCCGGGTTGTCTTTGACTCCGTTAATCGATCTTTGGGCTTAGAACCACTAGATCAGGAACAACACTAACGGGTTGCCATCGTGTTGGCTATACTATCCTGCAATCAAGAGGCAATAACACTCGTCGAGCGCGTCTTTGTATAGTTACTAGATTAATTATTTTCCAGACTGGGACTTTTTTTCGGGTACCATCGGAAATCGTTCCTGTCATCCCTTAATAAAAGTTAAATGTCGTTTACAAAGTAGGTCACGAATGTCGAAATTTTTCTTTCCACTTTAACCCTATTACAAGCTCCATATAATTATGGATAAGAAGGTTGCGTAGCATACAGATGTCCCAGATATTATTATGGTATGAATCAAAATGAAGATATTAAGAACGATTTACAATTCTGTTTTTGTACCGAATTACAGTATCATTAAAAAGAAAAAATAAGCAGACACAACATGTCAAGTTTCATTGAGGAACTCGACATAGTGAGAAAATGCACTTTAAAATAGTTAATCAATCTTGTATAAGTTAATTAATTTTATTGTAATAAAAGCCTTAAATAAATATTTCCCGAAAATTTTAATTGAGGAGATATTTCAAGGAGTTCATATACTGATTTCAGATGTCTTAATTTAATATTTTTTCATGTACTGACTTAAAATTTAATTGAAACGATTTACTTACAGTTAAAGTTGGATGGAACCAGAGTCCTGGTGGACAAGGAGCGAGAACAGGGATGAGCTTGTTGCATATATAGAAGGTCGTACAGTCTTCAGGATTGGGCAGCAGCACCACCAGGTCATCAGGTCCGGGGAGGTGGCACTCGGGCTTTTTAGGGAGGCTGGCGGAGTACACCGCAACCATCAGAGCAAAGAAAACTATTATTCCTGAAAAATTAACGAATGATTTTGTTAATATCTCTTAAGTTTTATTAATGCTCTTGTATTGCCGCTGTCAGCTGTAGGACGTGATATTTTGACTGTGGGTATAATTTAATTAATTTTGAGGGATACATAGGCAGGAGCGGACTGAGACAATTCGCAAATGGGTCAAAAATATAGTGAACAGTTTAATACTAAAATAAAAAGAAATAATACAAAAGATATTTAATTTGACTAGCCATCAGAGAATAGATCAAGCAAACAGAAATTGAGAACTATTAGCTCTACACATGACGACGACATTTACACTTACATTAAAAGTAGCCATGAAACTAGACTAAACGACATGTTGTTTTTACGTTCTGCAGATGTTAAACTGGCATTTATTGGTATATAAACACGTTTATATAGTTTATACTAATTTGCTAACCCTTTATCAACACAGGTATTTAGCGAGAACTCTTTTTCCAAATAAAAATACAATCAGAACTGATACCAAATTCCATAACTAAACCGTATTTTAAATTATTCGCGAAGACGTGTTAGAACAAAGAACTCTTGAGCAAGGTTCGTAATTGGAAATGTTATAAACATTTTAACATCAAAAAGCAAATGGTTAATAAACTGACCAAAGTCAAAAGATTGAGGAATCGGGAGGGGTGTACGGCAGGTGTTTTACAACAAAATAAATCCGTTCTCATCCGATTTTATGGGCCTATTTTAATTACCACCCCACCACTGTATATGCGTCATTCGGGGTTTTTTGTGTCCCGAAACTATCCTTAGTCTTCAATTTGACGTTAGTAGAATACCGTCAAGTTAAAACCTGTCAAAGGTTATTGCTGTGAAAATATGTCATTTTCCGACATTGTTCTTTGTCTTGTATTACGCTTTAAGACAACATTGTTTATTACCGCTGAAGTAGGCACAGAACACGTTTTTGAAATATTATCCCGTATGTGAAGAAGCAATAAACACCCGTACAAAAATAGCACGTCTGAGTATTGTTAGGAGACAAATGCTTTTACATGACTGGAACCCTTTTGTTTTCAGATACCATAAGGAATCAATCCAGGTGGAAGTCAATGATATTTTAAGCCACGGAGGCGGACTATGGTAATATCAAATGAATTGAAAAGAAGATGCTAAGAATGAATTAAAATTTTTATTTTGTATTATTGTATTGAATTACACTTTCGTTTTATACATTACAATCTGGCTGATTTATTATAATGTGGTAATGATTCCCAACCATCAAGAACGATGTTAAAGAGACCCAAATAAAATTCAGATTGATGCGCTCATTAAAAATATTCGGTATCAAGGATAATGGAACCCGCAGTCTACGGGTTAGAAGACAGGTGTTTTAAGGCACGAAAAAATATGGAATTATGTAAAAATACGCAAAACAAATTATGTATGTATAGAGAATAATTATTGCAATTATTAATAAACTTTAATTAAATAAATTTAGAAAATAAAATATTTTTAATATATAAGAACTCACCTTTCATTTTGATGTTTTTTCAAACCTTATTTAATGTTGAATACAACAATTGTTGTATCTTTGTATTGATTCAAGGCTTGATACTTATTGACTTAAGTATATCTAAGGGACCAATCCTTTTATACTAGTTATTGATTTGTACAGTCATGGCTAAGCGTCTTTATTATAACTGATAACAGAAAATGATTAACGCATAGTTCCGGGCCATATTGAAAGAAACTTAATATTTATCTTAATACATTTAAAGACAAAATAAAAAAATTAGCAAACTACAAGTAGGTTTATATTGTCAAATACATACTTTAAAAAAGTTTTTAATAGTGCGCTATAAAGTAAAAAAAATTCAATTTTTAAATAAATAGATATAGGTTTATTGATAGCAACATATTTTTGTACATATATATGGTAAATACATTCCAAAATCGCACATATGTCTCAAGATAAATACCAGAAAATACATTTAAGAGAGAAGCTATCAAAAGGTCGGGGCTCATCTCATAATATCCCCCCGGTCGAGATATGTACTATTAATATAGAGTGAGCCAGGCCACGAGGACATCTGAAGTTTTTCAGCCTACACCATATTTAGTTTAGTGTTTTGATGCATTTTTACAGTTATTAAGTGATCTATTAAGTATCTCTCAAACAGTGGGAATTTAAGAAACCCCTTGTACTCGTATGTCTCTTTACCATCAGCTCACCTTTTTTAAAAAAAGAGTTCGATTTCGGATCAGTTATTTCAGATAAATACTCAAAATAGTTGTGCTCGTAAGTCTTTTCGTTCGATTTATTTTAATAAGACGATCAGGATACCATATAAAATCACCCAGAAGACACACATTTTACTTACATTAACCATGAATGTCAGCTTTAATCAGAGCCAATGAAACAAATAACTATTACCAGATTTAAATTTTAGTTCAGTTATTCAATTTCACCGTTATTAAGTGATCAAATATTACTAAAAAAATATATATTTTAAGAAGTTTCTTGAATGTCTCTAGCCCCTATCTGTCTACACCCAAGAGGAGTTACTTCAAGAAATCACTCAAGATAGCTAAGTCTTTTCGCTCGATTTATATTAACTTGTACACACGGTCAAACTGTTTCATACAGTTTATTCTCTGATTCTTTGGTTATACAGTTTGAAGTGAACAAAAGAAAAATTATTGGTGCTTTGGTGGTAACTCTATTCAGAAAAGCTGGGGTGCTTTCATATATAAGGTTGAGTAATCAGAGTAAGTACGAAAATAAATATTTCAATTGTAAAACCGTGTCTTAAATCCGAGTCTTTGAACGTATTAAACATGAGAAGGACGCTCATTGAACTCAGAAACACCTGCATTTAACTATCCACCAACCCAGAAATGGAGTTACCCATATGATGTAATCTCATTATTGATGCATACGAATGTGCAATTTTAGTTGAAAAATTGCGATTTACAGTTTGAAATAGATCAATTTAGAACAGGGCTGCCCAAACTTTTTGAGCCGTGTGTCAAAATAGATATTGGGTTAATCGACATTGCTCGCGGGCAGTACGAGTATTTTTTTCATTAAAAGGGATATTAAAATGTGAATGCCTGAAAACTAGGTAACTTGCCATTATTTCTCACGATTTATATAGCGTGGTGTTGTGTTTTTTTTTTCGTGGCTCTATCACTATCGTCCTATGATCACTGTGTCAAGGATTCCATCGACTTGCTAACAGACTGCTTCAAATCGCCATCAAAAGGTAATGTAGGCACACTCGATCTTACAATCATAATGGAAATAAATAAATAGAACGCAACGAGCCTCTCGGCGGGAAAACAAGCTCTCCACGACAATTTAAAAGATCCTTGCCTATCGGACCAAATAACTTCTTCCTACTTTAACAAAAACACCATCTAGTGGGAAGACACAGACGGTGCCTCTATAAAAACAAAACTCAACCAGCTCACAGGAAAGCTAAGGTTCTTCAAATCTCCAATAAAAACGTCAACCCCCTCCCCCGTTAGGTATCCCGCCCCTTTATCAAAAAGCGTTGGCAAATGCCAATTTCAACAATAAGAGAAAATCAGTTTTCATTTGTTTTTTTAAATCTGTTATGTTATGTTTTATTTTCACATCACGGCCACACTATGTTTTGTTTAAATTTCAGCTTAACGGCATTAGGAAAATTACACATTGAATAAATATTATGATATACGATTCACATTATACGAGTGTCATATTACATAAACACGTAAATAAATAACTAGAAGTATTGTTTTGGATACCTATTATAAATAAAAAAAACAGTTCAGTTTAGTTCGATTCAACCTTCACCTGTGCTGTTACCGGGGACAAAATAAGTCCCCATTTAGCGCGATACACCCTAAAAGATCCAAACATTCTTTATTTTTTTTATGAGCCTGAAGTCATGTAGTGTCGAATATGAAACTACCCAAAGGGACTGCTTCTTCGATGGTTACGCACTTGAGTATGAAAAAAATAGTATAGTAGTGACGACTGATTACAAGAGAAGGAAAATGACTGACGGCGCAATATTTTTTCTCTTATAAAGTGGCTTAAGACCTGGAGTTCAAACAGCCCAGCAAGTTACCAGTACTTTCACACAAAAATAACATTAATCAACTATGTATTATAGCTATTTTCTTTACGATTTATAAAAAAACCAGCTCGCGACGCACAATACACCCTGGTTGGCCGTGCCTAATTTAGATGGAAAGAAAGCTAAAAGTTAAACCAGTTTGATAAACTTTTTCTTAAATACATTTGACCTAGGATAAAAGACTGTTTAGTAAATACGATAATTAGTATCATCGTGTTACAAAATTCACCTAACATTATTTATTTTAATTTACCCAGGAGTGTAGTTCGGATATGAAAGGAAATATACAATTAAGTCAACACAATTTATGAGATATTTTTTCGCAGTACTGCAGATGCTAAACACTATCTATTCCGGTTATTGTTCTCGTCTAAACAATCTCTTGACTTTGGAATTTGTAGAAACATTGTTATCATTTTGCTATCGACGATAATAACTTCCTTTCATAAATTTTTTTTTCCAAGAATTTAATGGGATTTGGAATTATAGCTTTATTCTTCTTTGCAAAAAGGCGTAACAAGATTGTTAATGATCATAAGGGACATGATCTGCTCAATTTGATATCACTTAATGCTTTGCAAATCATTCAGTAGTTCGTCATGAGTAATAGCAGATTGTTATTTGTAATGGTCTCTACTTGTCAGGAGTAATAATTAAGTGTTATCATTGTCATCACGCATTCTTTGTTATTTTATTAGTGTAATTAATAATATAAAAAATGTTAAAGCTTTTAAGCGAACACGTTCTTGTAAAATTACATCAAGTTAGAGTTTCGTTCTTGAGCAATTTTTTTTTGTTTTTTTTTAATGCTACTCCCTGTATTGTATACTAATGGTGGGTTGGTGAAAATGATCGACTATAGGATACAAAGACGCATTTATTTATATTGCAAAGGAAATGATTTTGCTCAGTCCAGTCTAGTTTATGTTGTAACTGTGTACATTCGTGAAGTGAATCAATCTTTTTGAAAATTTGCAAGTCGTCAGCGAACAATAAACATGTCGAGTGACTTATGGAATTTTGTATATCGTCTATTAATATGAGGAACAGCAGGTGACCTAAATAAGCTCCTTGTGGTATACTACAATAGATCTTGCGATGAATTCTATTGTACATAAGACTTATCCTGGACTGTTACGTATTAAGATCGTTATTTTAGGTATGATACAAATGCTCCAACCAGATTATTTCCGAAGCCAAGGTTATGCATTTTTCGCAGCAATATATCGTAAACAACCATTTGTCGGTGCTATGCTGATTTCAAACGCGGTCGTACAGACAAAAATGATACTGAACGCTCTGGTCGTCCAAATGAAATCCAAATGTTACACCAGAAAACATGAATTTCGTGTGTTGATAAAACATTGCTTTTTAATGGGAAAAAATACCGTTCAAACTCAGCGATGGCTTGAAAAGTGTTATCCAGGCTCTGCTCCGTAAAAAAACAACCATTTGTCGGCGGTATGCTGATTTCAAACGCGGTCGTACATACACAAATGATGCTGAACGCTCTGGTCGTCCAAATGAGGCTGTTACACCAGAAAACATAAAAAAACCCTCAAAATCGTGATGGAAAATCGCAAAGTAAACTTGTGTGAGATAGCGGACATCCTGAAGATATCGTTTGGTAGTGTTTACACTATTTTGCATGAACATTTGGTCATGAAAAAGCTTTTTTCGAAATGGGTGCCGCGTTTGCTCACAATGGAACAGAAACAACAACGCATCGATCATTCAGTGCGCTGTTTGGCACTGTTTACGCGAAATAAACAGAAGTTTTTGCATCGGTATGTGACAATGGATGAAACTTCGATCCACTACTATTCTCCGGAATCAAATCAGCAGTCAGCTGAGTGGAGAGCAGCCGGTAAAAGTCGTCCGAAGCGACCAAAAACTCAACAGTCGGCCGGGAGGTTTATGGCCTCTGTATTTATGGATGCGCATGGTATAATATTCATCGATCACCTTGAAAAGGGAAAAACCATGAATAGCGAAATTGCAAAAAATGGCCCCATATGAAGAAGAAAAAAGTTTCTTCTCAACAGGGCAATGCACCGTGTCACAAGTCGATTGTAACGATGCCCAAATTGCATGAGTTGAATTTCGAATTGCTTCCGCACCCACTGTATTCTCCAGATTTGCCCCCCAGCGACTATTGGCTGTTCGCATACCTCAAAAAGATGCTCCAGGGAAAAAGATTTGGCTCCAATGAAGAAGTGATTGCCGAAACTAACGCCTATTTTGAAACAAAAGATAAATCGTTCTACACGGCTGGCATAGAAAAGTTAGGAAAGCGTTGAAATAAATGTTTCGCTCTTGAAAGAGACTATGTTAATGAATAAAGAAGAATTTTGGCAAACAAATGTTGTTTTAGTAGTTAGTCCCGGGACTTTTTGATCGATTATGTAGAAAAGTGTTTATCGATTATGTAGAAAAAACGTCGTATCAATAAATAATAAAAACAATAGTAGTAATAATAATATTCCGATAATTTATATAGCGCCGTGTAGAGAACTGTCTCTCCATAATGGCAGTTCAACTCTTCTCAAGCTCGACGCTCCAGCAATGTTTAACAACTATTCCATTTATTTCAATTTGACTTGTTTAAAACAAACGGAAATCTCTTGAGTCAGCTTTATCCTCAGTAGTATGGTATATTTCCTCAATCAAGCCCTGCTGTATTTCGAGCTTCTTTGCTTTTTCTGGGTCAAAATGTTTTCAACTATTTCCTTCCATTCTTTCCATGGCCTCCCTTTTCTTCACACACCATTCATTTCTATTATGAAGAACCATAACAAAGAATGGGTTCTGAAACACCTTTTTTTAGTTTACTCAACTAAATATTTCATAAATAACGATGTTTTTATTTTATAATCATCGTTTTATTAGAAGGACAAAAAGTAATAATTATTTAAAATTAATTGAAAATATATTATTTATAGTTAAGCCATTAACATTGTGGAGGTTTAAAGACACGGTGATTTGTTTTATCAAACACTGTTTATTCCACTTTTTGTACCGGTATAACCCTACCGGTTTCAAGACTTTCACCTTATCATTAACAAGACTTGTTTGTGCTCCCCTGACGATGAGGTGAAAGCTTTGAAACCGGTAGGGTTATACCGTCGCAAAAAGTGGAATAAACAGTGTTTGATAAAGCAAATTGCAATAAATTGAAAAGTGAAAATTCAAATTCGAATAACATTTATTTTTTAGATCATCAAATTTAAATATGAATTAGAAAAAAATATATATAATACAATTTGAAATGATGGCTGATGAAAATGTGTTGATTTTAGGCACTAGGAGGAACACAAACTCCCGCGGCAACATCTTGAGGGAAGACACAAACCTGAAAGTACAAAAAAATATAAAATAAAAAAAACTGTAAATTGAAGAAGGTCATAAACGTTAGTCGGTTATTTGAATGGAATATGGTAATTCATTAATTATTTGGTACTTATTGCAGAACGTGGTTGAGAGGCATCTTTGACCCTATTTATCAATCGTCTGACTACGAACCACTACTATAGAGTACGGAACTCGCGATATGTCATCACCCATATTCGAAATGCAATCCTGCATGTAACATAAAGAGGCAACGAAATGAGGCGATGTATTCGTATAGGGCGTCTTCGTATTGTTACCATACTCGTATTGGGACCTTTTTATTTCGGGTGCCATCGGAAATCGTGCTCGAAATCTCCGAGAGAAAGTCAAGCATTTAACCAACTGGCTACGAAGATCATTTTTCAATAATTATATTCTTAATGTTAGCTCCGTAGAATTACGGAATGCAAGCTGCCTTAGGACACATGTGTCTCAGGTATAATTATAGTTTGAATTTGAGAGAGTATGTCGAGATTGAATTATAATTCTTAATTTGTGTTGAATTAAACTTTTTTTAAACAGAAAAAAAACTTAGATACACTTATATCAAATATCCACTCGAGATGATAGATAGCAAAAGAAATTAACAATTCAATTTAAATTATTTACTTACATATATATTGTAGTATGCTTGGATGGAACCAGAGACATAGTGGGCAGAGAGTGAGGACAGGAATGAGCTTGTTGCATATATAGAAGGTTGTACAGTCAGTAATGGATTAGTACAGTAATGGATTGGGCAGCAGCACCACCAGGTCCTCAGGTCCGGGGGGGAGGCACACGGGCTCCCTCAGGAGACTGGTGGAGTACACCACAACCATCAGAGCAAAGAAAACGATTTTTTTTAAATAGTCCGTTTTTATAGTTCATGAATATTTGTTAACCTTTTCATCAACACAGGAATTCTGTCAAAGATCTTTTTCCAAGTTAAAGTGTATCCTGAACAGATTACGAAATTCCTTAACTAAATCGTATCTCAAATCCTTCATAGTAATGTCTTGTGAAAATATCCCTTGAGCAAGATTAGTACTGACGATTTAACAAAATTTCAACATTATGAAGCAAATTTTTATAAAACTTTTTAAGGTAAAAAATATTAAGAGTTGGTGTAAGGGGTGTGCGAAGTACAACCTTTGACATTAGAAAAGGGCTGGTCTTGACCGATTTCCCGGGCCTGTTTTAATTACTAGTCAACCGTTGTACGAGTATATGGGTCATTCGGGTTCTCTTGTATCTTGAAACTATCCTTGATCTTTCAGTTGACGTTTCTAGGATATCGCCAGATAAAAACCTGTGAAACGTTAACACCTGTTATTTTTGTGTGAAATTCTTTTTTCCCTACGTTGTATTTTCCCTATATTGTTCATTGTATTTTCCCTACATTGTTCATTGTATTTTCCCAACATTGTTCATTGCATTTTGTCTACAGTATTCATCGTATTTCCCCTACATTGTTCATTGCATTTTGTCTACAGTGTTCATCGTATTTTTCCTACATTGTTCATTGTATTTTACGATTCGTTTACACTGAACCATGTTATCTTACATATACACATATCATCACGCTATCAAACTTTCCTATCTTAACAAATATACTTCACTTCTTCTTCATTCATATAACTTCTACGTTTTTTTAACTTTCTTCGTTTACTTCTTTCAAAATATCTTTCGATCGGATCATATTCAACCATATTTTCTATGATCTTCCTCACACGCTTTTCAATCACATCTGCACTATATATTTGTTTTATTAGTCTATCTGCATGCATTCGTTTCTCATATTACTCAACGTATTAAGCCTTAAGTTCACATTTATCCCTAATAGCTTCATTCCGTATTGTGTCATACATTGTCACCCCACGTACTCTTCTCAATCTTCGCCTCCATTAATCGAGTCTTAGGAACCACTAGAGTTGACATCTGTTCCGTACATGAAGAGGCAACAACACTCTCACACGACATCATGTGTGAGTATTGTTGCCAGATAAACTTTTTGAGTACACTGAAACCATTTTTTTATTTTTTCGTTGACCTTTGAGAATCAAAACCGAAATCCTTTGGTAAAAGACAAGCGTCTTAAAAATAAAGCCACTCAGGTGGACTAAGGTATTATTATGAAAGAAATTAAATAGATGATGTTAATTTTGTATTATTCTATTGAATTACAGTATTATTGTATTCTGTACAACCTTGCGGTATTATTACCATGTATCAATGTAGTGTAACCAACCAGAAAGATATTCAAGAGCCCTAAAGGGAAAATCAGATTTGTACAATTTTTAAAAGGCTATCAACGAAAATCAAACCTGCAAGCTAGGGGTTGGAAGACAAGTGGTTTATCAACTAGGCCAAAGAAGTTGTGTTACCAAATAGGGCATAAACATATGGAGTTATGTAGAAACACATACATCGGCGATGGGGTGTTAAGAGTGTTTGTTATTTTTATTATTAATTTTGATGAAAAAAACTAGATAAATTATTTTGATTACAACTCACCTTTTATATTGATATATTTTCAAATCTTATTCACTGTAAAAAACAACACTTGTTGAATCTTTGAGCTGATTTGAAGTTAGGTACTGACTTGATTTAGTCAAAGGGGCAATCCTTTTAGACTAGTTATTGGTTTTGTACAGTCAAGGCTAAGACACTCTGTTGTAACTGATAACGAAAAAGGGTTAACTATCACTTCCAGGCCATATTAAAATAAACCTGATTTTTTTAGCTTTATGAATAAAAAAATGTATTTTTAATATAAGGAATGATGTATTTCCATACATAGATGATATATTTTCAAAGGCAAACGAAGAATTAAGTGTAGTTAAAGAATGGATGGACTCAAATTTATTGACTAAATAAATACATAACACTGCACACTTGTTCACCCTTAGCTGAATGTAATTGTGTTTCTTTGGAGAGGGTTGCTAGTATAATGCATGGGTGGGCATACATGAGGTCAACGAGAGCCACAATCTGAGTTTTCATATACTCGTATATATGTAAAGAGCCACACCATAGTCACGTTCTCACGTAGTATTAAATACACCAATTCAAATTTATTACATATTCCACATAAATCTTAATTGCTATATAAAGTATAAAAAAATACGCATATAAGAAAATATAAAAATAGCCCAGAATATGGTTTGCGTGGTTTGCGCACATAAAGAGGCAGGAGACGCGCGCGCACCGTACAGATTGAAATCACAACACACACGTATACACTAATATAGTAATTTGTTTTATCAAACACTGTTTATTCCACTTTTTGTAACGGTACAAAAAGTGGAATAAACGGTGTTTGAAAAAACAAATTACAATGTCTTTAAACCTCCAAAACGTTAATGCCTTAACTATAAACAAAATATATACCAATACTTGCGTCTTTCACAGTTGCATTCACACATGCGCATCTTGTCACTTACAATATTTAGAAAGGAAAATCGCGAAAATACAAGAATAATGGGGCAAGAAAGTACGAGTATCTATATTTTTATAAGAGACATTGCGAGCCGCACTTAACCCAACAAAGAGCCGCATTTGCCCACGTCTGGTATAATGTATCTTGGAGTTTTTGTTGATCAGTTTCTTCGGTGGGAGGTCCATATTAACGCTCTGAGCACAAAAATCAGAAAACTAGGATACAAACTCCGTGTGATTCGAAATGTGCTCAGTAAAATATTCTTAAAAGTATATACTTCGCCTTATGTCAGTCAGCACTTTCTTACGGCATGTCAGTTTGGGGTGGATGCACCTTAACACAAAAACACACATTGCAGGTTTCCCAAAAATTGATTATAAAAATAATTAATAAACTTCCTGCCCGGTATCCCAAAGCGGAGCTTTTCAGGAAGTATTGGATCCTAAACATAGCCAATTTACATCTCAAATCCATTCTGTGGCACTATCATCGAGAGGAAGGGAAGATGCAGACTCAGCAGAGACACATGACACGCATGGCAACTGATCAAATGTTCACCATCCCTAGAGTTAAAACATCTTTTGCCCAAAGGCAATATGTCTATTTAGCTCCCATGACATAAAATGGGGTGCCGAATTCAATAAAGGCAAAGGGAGGAAAACAATTTAAGCAGTCGATCGGAGCGTGGTTGTTATTGCGACAGGAGTTTGAGTACGTGGGCTTGCAAGAGGAATGACTTGTGGAAAAGGGTTGTGTGAGCTCTTGAGTGTGGTATTTTTGTTGTTTTATATTTTTGTTTTTATGCTTACGTGCGGTATATTGTGGGATGAATGTTTTTGGTCTGTCTGGAGTTATGAAGTGTGAGGAGTTTGATTTCGCATGATGTATACATATGTAATTGCGTGTCACTGTTTGTCAGGTTGATGAAAATGTACAACGGGGTTTTATAAAATAAAAAATCGGAAAGAAGTGTCGATTTATTTTTTCATGTTACCTGTTCTCAGTGAGATACAGGCAAAAGCCTAGTTTACTGGGGACACGACAAATGAAAGGCAACAAACCCAGATCACTCAAAATTGTGTGTCCAAATTGAATTACTTGCTGTTTTTTTTATCGCAAATTATAGTTATTTCTTGTCATGTGTAAAATAAATAAATAAATAAAAAAATAGTATTACAAAACGAATATTTCAATTGTAGTAAATTTAATAGATTTATTTTTATCGTCATTAAGTGACCAAATATCACTCAGTAAATGTGAATTTAAAGCTAGTTTAATATATCTACTATTATCTTGCTTACACTCGATTCTGGGCTAGTTCACCCCCAATAACCGTTCAAGATTGCTTTGTCTTTTCGGTTCATCTATTTTAATTAGACAGTTAACACTCCCAGGCCCAGAAGCCCTCGGTGTAGTCGTAAAAGTAGCAATATACCTCTTAACGTGTGCTCCAAAACAAAACTTTAATCATAAGAACCTGTGAAACAAATAATTATATTCATCAAAGGTTTCGGCTTTTACTTTGTGAAAGCCGAAATGTTAAAAAAAAATTCCATTAATTACATTAACTCTCCTGAACTGATTTATTTCTCCTATATTAAGAACATTGATACTTGAATAAAGAACACAAGCGTTATATAATACGTATACAGTACACCCTGTCGGGCTGATTGCCATGCAGCAATATCTTTCAACCAACCAGAAATATGTAAAAGAAGCCTTTAGAGAAAATCAGATTGAAACACTTTTAAAAAAAATCTGAATTCCAATAAGAATGGAACCCAAAACCTTCGGGTGGCGAGACAAACGTTACCAACTAGGCCACGGACCTCGTATTATTTGAATTTTCAAAAATTGTCAAACATAATATGGAGACCAATAACAATTACAAATGAAATAGATTTAACGTACATCATAAAAGTTATAAAACGCAATGAATTTAGAAACACAAAACCATAAGCAAAAAATAGATTTAACGTACATCATAAAAGTTATAAAAAGCAATGAATTTAGAAACATAAAACCATAAGTAAAAAATAGATTTAACGTACATCATAAAAGTTATAAAAAGTAATAAATTTAGAAACATAAAACCGTACGCAAAAACAGATTTAACGTACATGATAAAAGTTATAAAAAGCAATGAATTTAGAAACATAAAACCATAAGCAAAAAATAGATTTAACGTACATCATAAAAGTTATAAAAAGCAATGAATTTAGAAACATAAAACCATATGCAAAAAAAAACGTAATAAATAATCAGAGGATGCTAAAACTTTAATCTCTTATTTTTTTCTTTGAGTCAAATATACCACACACATTTTCAATGAAACATGACACCAGATAGACTTAAACATTGCTCCTTTAACAAATCGGGACCATTCAGCTAAAGAGAGTCTTTAGATAGAAGGTGGAAAACACATGCCACAATGTAATAAGTGGAATAAACAAGTATTTATCTTTAAAAAATATCCAGCATTATTTATTTTAATTAAGCTCCTAGTGTTGATTGGATGTGGAAGGAAATATGTGTCAACACAATGAATTGACTGATCGATAAATGTTTACGCGATTTTTAGTAACACAACATTATCTATTCCGGTTATTGTTCTCTCATGATAAGATTCTTAATAAAATATAAGTGGAAAGATCTCTCACATTTTTATATCACTTAATGCGTTGAGAGTGTTTCAGTAGGCTGAAACGAGTAATTGTGGATTGTTGTAACTGACTATAAACATAATTATATATTGTACACAGTTTTAGGAACATTAAAAAAAACAAAAAAACAAGTTGAAAGAAATGCACATTTATTTTTTCTTCGTATAAGTAAATCGTATAGCTGTTATCAAAATTTCCGCTTTATCAGTTTTAATTTAATCACTCATATATTAAAAAATAACTTAAGCTTTTTGAGTAAGTAAGATTAGAATTTCTATTAAGTAAGACGCTTGTATCCCAACTCGGGCATTACGGGTTTGATTCCCACTAGAACCCAGATTTTTCCTGCTGAAACCCACTGAAACCAGAAGGATTTTAGTATGGTTTTATCTGTTAAATCCTTTTGTATTAAACCAAAGAAAGTTTAATACAACTTCTGGACATTTTTACGAGACCATCTTCATATAATATTTAATGACTCAATTCACGCGGCTTTCTTTATTGCTTTGTTTTCCGGAACCCAGATTTTTACTGTTGAAACCAGAAGGATTTCAGTATGGTTTTATCTGTTACATCCTGTATTATACCAACGAAATTCAAAATGGATATAATCAATAATAAACAGTATAGTTAGAAATAATATTTTATTTCTAACATGTTCATAAATAGTTTTTTTTAATAATTTACATGTTTGATCTTAATACGTATTTTTGAATGGTTGAGTTTGTGTTCATAAAACTTAAGAACCGTTGAATCGATTTATCGATTTCAATGAAACTTCAAAGCGAATTTCACTGGTGGGTTCATTATGATCTTCATACTATAAAAAATGTAACATGACGCAATATTTTAGAAGGCTAATCAAGTGACAAAAACGTGAAGAAAGGTAGAGAAAAGTACGCCCGCAGCATTTTAAATTAGAGACGCTGACTAATCGGTCAAATGTGAAGAAAGGTGAAGAAAAGTGCGCCCGCAGTATTTTAAATTGGATACGCTGACTAATCTGTCAAAGGTGGAGAAAAGTGCGCCCGCAGTATTTTAAATTAGATACGCTGACTAATCGGTCAAATGTGAAGAAAGGTGAAGAAAAGTGCGCCCGCAGTATTTTAAATTGGATACGCTGACTAATCTGTCAAAGGTGGAGAAAAGTGCGCCCGCAGTATTTTAAATTAGATACGCTGACTAATCGGTCAAATGTGAAGAAAGGTGAAGAAAAGTGCGCCCGCAGTATTTTAAATTGGATACGCTGACTAATCTGTTAAAGGTGGAGAAAAGTGCGCCCGCAGCATTTTAAATTAGATACGCCGACTAATCTGTCAAATGTGAAGAAAGGTGGAGAAAAGTGCCACCGCAGCATTTTAAATTAGATGCGCTGAATAATCTGTCAAATGTGAAGAAAGGTGGAGAAAAGTGCCACCGCAGCATTTTAAATTAGATACGCTGACTAGTCTGTCAAAAATATACCAAAATACGAGATTCGGGTGTTTTTATTTAATTTCTTCAGGAACTTAAGAATAAATTTCAATTCATTAGTTCAGTATAATATTTAACCGTAAACCAATACAAAAGTTCCATGTGATAATTATGTTAGAAACAAACAATCGGATACAGAGAAATAAATAAAAACTGTACAACTGAAATATACGCAAGTCTTTCAATTCTTGCAGTATCGTGGTTTTAGATTTTTTAGGTATACGGAGGTCTGCATGTTCTGAAATAAAATAAATTTTATTGCCGCATGGTTCTTATTAAAATATGAAAATATACTCGTAAATAACTATCAATTACCAGAGATACATTTCTGTCAGATGGATAAAAAGTATTTTTGAATACAATAAAATAAAATTGCAATGAGTATTCGAATATTAATAAACTTTATTATTTAGGCTATCATATATAAATCAGGAAAACAAATTTTGAATAAATACACAAATTGCTGATAAAATAATTATGAAAATATATTGAAATTCCTATTAATTCATAATAATATAATGATTCACAATTTAGACACTAGGCTGAAGACAAACTCCTGTGGGAACATCTTGTGGGAAGACACAGACCTGGAAATAAAAAGAATACAAATTTAAATGTCTTCATACAGAAATATAATAGTTCGTAACAGTGAAGAAAATAATAGTCATTCATTCATTCGTATTTTACCCTGCAAAATATTTGAAGCGGTGGCGGTGGTTTAAAACCATTAGGGTAAACACGAAATTCGCGGTTCTTCACTGCACTCGTATGTGCTGGCAATACTATTTCACATGTGAATAGTCAACAATAATACAATAGAAGATAGGAAACTTATGATTTACTTGGCCGTCCTCGAAGTATTTTCAACCGAATAAAGATAATTATTTTCCATATCATTGCAGGGGTCAATTTATCGAGGAAAATTATTATTTATAAAAAAAGTATATGTTTGAAAAAAGACATATATGTCAAACATCCATCCAGCGATTAGAGATAGTTTGAATGCAAGTTATATATTGAACCATATTTTTAGTAAGGCAAATCATCTGCATGTGGTAATTGCTTCAATATTTCATTGTTCATACGAGTAAACCGTGTTTGTTTTTTCTTTCACACTTTGCTATTATCATTATTTTGGATTTTGCAGCATATCCTTCCATATTTATCCACATACAGTTTGAAACATCAATCCAAATAAAAGTCTATGAGAATACTACCAATTTTCTTCATATGCAATTATCTATTATTCATACTTTTCACTTTAGTTCCATTTACAATCTGGTTTACTTGATTCATCAACTTTGTTCATGCGCCCAAATAAACTCAATGCTCCTTTCTTCATCTTACTCAAAGCAACTATTTTTTCCATGCATTCATTTCTAATATATTCATTCCACCTTCTTTGACACATTGACATTTGGTATAAAGTTAAAATTAATCAATTTACTTACAGTTAGATTTGGATGGAACCAAAGTCCTGGTGGGCAAGCAGTGAGGACAGGGACGAGCTTGTTGCATGTATAGAAGGTCGTACAGTCTTCAGGATTGGGCAGCAGCACCACCAGGTCCTCAGGTCCAGGGAGGTGGCACACGGGCTCCCTCGGGAGACTGGTGGAGTAGACCACAGCCAACACAACAAAGAAAACGAATATTCCTGAAAAATCAACGAATGTCACTAAAGTTTTATGAATATTCTAATATTTGTAGCGTCAACTGGGAAAAGGGGAAATTTTAATTCTCGATATTATTTGAATAATTTTCTCTTGTATGGTTTCTCTCTCACAGTCAGATGTTCAGGTTTTTCATCAATGATATAGCATTAGGATTATACCTACAAATCTCCACCAGTCATCCTTGGAATGAATATATTGGGAAACTCTAGATCATACAACATGAAAACAATAAAAAATCACTGAAACCCATGCAACCAAAGCGTATTGCAATAATGACCACATCTATGACGTCTACCTTTCTATCCTTACACTCAACTAATGTGTATATATGCATAAATATATACATACACATAACATATATGTATATATTTATGTTGTCATATCCAAAATCTATCGGCAATAGTGGATTTAAATCCTGAGTTAAAGCGCCCTTGAGGAGAGTGTGCTCTCATATGAATATAATATGGCACTATATATTATACATTAGTTGTAATTTTATTATTATTTTTGACGTAGGGTACATCTCAACCTTCATGGCTGGTATGATCCTTGGAAAAGCACGTAAGTTCACTTAAGAGGTGTAGACTTCTGACTGAATAATTTAATCAATTTAGAAGGATACATGAGGTAATTTAGGTTATCTTGTGTCCCTAAACTGTGATCGATCTTCCAATTAAAGCTTAAACGATATGATATTGACAGGGGTAATATTATGAAAGGTTACCCGTATTTTCTTGTATTACATTGTATATCATAGTGTTTGTTACAATGTGGAATGATATTTAAGAGACCTGAAGAAAAAATCAGACAGATACCCTTTTTAAAAACCTTGCTAACCACCAAGAATCGAAAGACCAAGTTTATACAAGCAAATAAATATAGCACAAATCACTGTGGAGTTATGTAGAAATACGAATATTTTAAACAGAGGTAATATATTACGATTTTGAATGAATAATTTACTTGGATTTAATACATTTGATAGGAAAAATATTTAAAAAATAACTCACCTTTCATCTTGATATTTTTTCAAACCTTATTCAATGTTAAATATACCACTTGTTCAATCTAAGAACTGATTCAGAGCTTGATACTTATTGATTTAGAGCTTGATACTTACTGACTTAATTAAATCAAAGAGGCCAACCCTTTTTATAGTAGTTACTGATTTGCATTCATATTTCTGATTAGGTTTTAAGTAACAACAGACAATAATTGACACACAGTTCCGTGACATATTAAAATAAACATGATATCTTTTACTTTGTAAATATTTTTTTACTTTAATTATAGTGCCAGAAAGTGCGAGATATGTTCGGGCGCTACTGTAGCTGCTAGACGTGATATGTTCTTCCCTGTTAAAAATTTTAAAGCAAATTATTATTTATTAGATCTAAGGCTATTTAGGTATTTCTGAAGAAAAGCAAAATGTTTCAATATATGAACACTTTATTTCTTGGTTGGTTTTAGGCGAAAACACCGGAAATTTCGTAATTTTGACATGTTTATTTTTTTATTGCAACAGGCACATTGTTATTAAATTAATTCATCTTTATTTTTAGTAAGCGTTCGTTTTCATGAGTTGGATAGACCTTTGTCTCAAACTGTTAAAAATGTGGAGGGGTGTGCAGCTTTAGGAAGCACTGGAAGATGACAATTTTGATAAGTTTTATCGAAATGTATGATTATACTAGTACTACACTATTTGCGAAATCTAACGTGTTCCTATCTCATTTCAGAAGATCTACAAAGGTTTCTTTGGAGTTCATTTTCTCTTGCTATGTTTTCTGCGATTTTCTTACCAAGTATGTTGTACTAAACATATGTTACTGTGGGGAAATTCTTAATCTAGTGTTGGCAGCACACTCTTTTGTATCCCTGCATACGGACTTTATTTTGTAATATTTTTAATCCGTCGATTATAATGGGTTCAAATTCTGAATTAGAGCACCCACGATGATGGAGTGTTATCAAATTTTTTTACTGGATAAATTCTTATCTTATTATTATTTAAATTTTAGTAAAATCAATTGATTTATTGTTTTAAATTTAAAAGTGAGAACTTAAAAAATCCTTTTTTGAAGGCCTCTTTACCATCAGCTTAGTTTCACCCAAGAGGAAGTCGATTTCGGGGCAATAATTCCAAATAACCGACAAGTTATCTTGGTATTTTCATCCGATGTATTTTAATAAAACGATTAACACTCACAGATTTAATTGATAGCAGTGGAGCAAATCATCCAGAGGATAAATCATTTACGATTAAATTAAAACCAGTAAAACAAATAACTGACAAATACCTGCAATGGGTTCTTCGTTTACACCGTTAGCTCGTTTTCAACTTATTCCTCTTAAGTATAAATTGTTTTTGATAATGAAAAAATACTTAAAAATATTTTTATTTTTTACAAATGAAGACACATAAGTACCGTGTGGAAGAGCGCTGGTTCGAGCTTCGCACTGTGCTTCTCCCCTAAAACGATACAGGAATTTTCTCCACCTGGTATTCGGGGGTATAAGGATACCTATGACTTCGGTCATATCTTTTCATTCCGAAAAAAAGAAATTAAAATAAAATGAAAACTTGTCGCTGTGCTCCGATCGTCTCACTTCGATGTGTCATCAGATCCAGTACAGTGATGTGACCCGTAAGTTTGCAGGTATGCAACGGCTTACTCACTTTAAACCTCACGGCTTTCCAACCGAATCGACATTCAAATTGAGAGGGGATCCTCGACTATGAGGCCCAGCAACGACGACGACAATAATTTTGCAGTTATTCAACTGATGATAATTATTCATTTATTGATACATTGATGATGTTTGACATATGAAAATGATTTTGCAATGAAATTTGACACTTAACTGTGAAAAACACCTACACAATAACTTAAATTATATTGATAAACATTTATCGCTTTACAAAAGCATTGCCAAACTGTATTCAAAACATTGCTTACCAAGCTTTTATAGCAAAATATTAACAACCTATGGATTAACACTAGCATAAAAACTTAATAGGAGCCTACCATCCTCACGTGTTGGGAACCGCCAGCTTTTAAGCGACCAGCCCTCATAACACTTTAATACTACAAAATTATTATCTAACCCAACTTTGATGTGAAACAAGAAGTTAAGAAGTTGGGTTAAGATAATATTACTGTGATATTATAGTTCCCATTCCTATTTAAACAATTTTGATGTTAATTTTAATCTAAAGATTGTAAAATATTTTGCAATATTATATACGCTTAGTAAGCAATTTATTGAGTACAATTCTTTTGTAAAGCGAAACACGTCACTTTAATTTATGTTATTGTGTAAAAAATTCACATTTGAGTGTCAAATCATTCTGTAATAAAATAGAGCTATATAATATAAATACCAAATCCATTAATTATTGTTTCTTTTCATTTAGTCAGGAGTGTAGATTGAATGTCGAAGGAAATATATATTGACACAATAAATTGAATGATTCACAGATTTTCCCCTAATACTCGAGGTACTCCAAACTATCTATTCCGATTGTTGTTCACACTTAGAAAATCTCTTGACTTTGAAATATATAAGAAAATTGATGTCATTGTGTTATCGATGATAATTACTACACTTTGTTTTACAAAAATGCATTTTCCAAGAATGGAACGTAATTTTGAATTATGGGATATTCTCCTTTTCCAGAACAAGAATCTTAAAAAACATTTTGAAAATATTACTGAGGTGATGTCTTACATTTTTATATCAGCTTTGCAAATATAATATTTCAGTTATCACAAGTCATAATTCCAGATTGTTTGTTGTCTTTGGAAATTCTGTCAATTTGTCATTAGCAATAAGTTACAAATGTTATCTTTTTTTGTTTTTTCATTTGACAAGAATGTAATAAATAATAAAATGTAATTGTAAGTTCTGAATTGCAAATTCTGTCAGCGAGTGACTTGCTAAAAAAATAATCGCAAGATCTTTATGTCCAACGTTTTGAGATATAAATTTGTTCAGCTGATATCAACGACAACCTTCGTGGCATAGTTGGTAAGACACTTGTCTCCCAGCCCGGAGGTTGCGGGTTCGATCCCCGTTGAAACCCAGATTTTTTTAAAAAGATTCCAATCTGGTTTTACACTTAAGGCCTCTTTTACATATTTCTGGTTGATTGGACGATATCACCGAATGGCCATAAACCCGTCCGGTTGTACTGTATACAACGAAAATTTAATACAATACAATACAATCAACTGTTGTTTCAACACTCAGTCTGGTTTAATTTAATGTGACAGCATTAAGTAAAACTACAACCACTTCAAAGTGCAACATTTTCAAATAAGTAATTCGGACATAACATACTTACATTCGACAATATTATCTTAGATTCCTAATAATCACTGGATGTAAAAAAAAAGATTAAGCACGGATTTAGAATCATTGAAGTCGGCATGAATTTAGAATTATTGGAGTAGTCACGGATTTAGAATCACTGCAGTATGCATGGATTTAGAATTATTTAAGTAGACATGTATTTAGAATCACAGGAGTAGGCACGAATTTAGAATAATTTAAATAGGCACGGCTTTAGAATCACTGGAGTACAATCATTTAAGTAGTATTTAGAATCACTTGAGTAGACACGGATTTCAAAATTTGCCTGTGTACGTGTTGCGAATAATACAGCATGTGTGTGCACTTGTTCACTTTTTAGAATGACACGGTCTATTTCGCTTTCAGACTTCTTCCAATAAAAGTTTAAAAATGGAACAATTTTCAATAATCCTTTCAGTGAATGTGGCCTTAAGGATGAGACACTAGCTCGCATTTTATTTGTTTTCCGACGTAAGTCTGAGTAAAGTTCCCTTCGGAAATTACTGACTCGATTTTCATCACAGTACCACAGAATGTGCTCTGCGAATTGATCCAGGTGGCCGCAAAAAATTGCAACAGGGCAAAGGGACAAGATTGAAGCTAAAAAGTTTGCCATTAAAGCTCACATGGTCAGAAGGAACTTGGGTTGTCCAATAGTTTGGTTGTACCCATGGGGAGCCGAGGCGCGCCATGATGCAAGGAAATAATTTAAATGTCTGTCTTCTCACGGTGGAAAATGACCAACGATGTAGCCAAGTTGACAACTGGACCTCAAGGCAGGCTTTAAAAATCGCGTGGGGGTCATCCCTGGCAAGGGATGAAGGCGGACGCCACCTATACTCAAGGGCTGACCCTTATTGAGAAGGGTAATCGCAGGGCTTCGCTGGACATCCAGATCCAATGGGGCGAGCCCCGTTAAAACCAAGAGTGCTTCCGCCGAGCATATCCTATAAGCCTTGGCGATAGCCAACAGCGCCTATCGTTGACCGCCGATCAGCATCCGCCTGGTGTCTGAGAGCCAACTACTATGTGTCCAGCAACTGGCTGCACAGCACACAATTCCCAAGAATACTGCTCTATAGTAGAGTTTGCTCGTACGAAACTGTAGGCCCCATATGAGCTTCGGCTAACGCCAAGGGTAATCGGGGCTATCAATTCAATTTCCACCGAAGCAGCTTCCTTTCACCCAAAAATAAGCTGCTCTACAAACCCTCATCCGTCCCATCTTGACCTATGCTGTATCCGTTTGAGATAGTGTGAGCAACACGAATCACTTTGAACTTCAACGAGTGCAGAACAAAGCTTTTAAGATCTCTTTCAAAACTCATTCCAGAACACACCTCTTCCAACTTCACGCCGAACAGCGTGAAGAAACCACACCTTACTTGAACAGTGAAGTTCTATAAAAGCCAACAAGACATTAGTGGTTCCCTAATCGCTGCCCTGAGAGCTTACGAGAGTAAGTCCGACCTACCTTTCTGTTATAAGCACAGACTCCCGAAGCCCCATCTGTTGCGTGACTAGTTCGAAAAGCAATAATATGGATATCACTGAAAATTTCAACGTTATAACATATGTAGTTGTTCCGAAATTTTCAACGTTATAGTCGTTTATACGTCATATAGTATTGTAGTTTCAACGTTATATCCGAAAATTTCGACGTTATAGTCGAAATTTTCAACTTTATAGTTAACAATAAAAATAAAATTAGGAATCATATTGTTTCATGTATTGTTTAAGATCTGTTAGTTTTATTTTCAAATTTGTTAGTCTTGTTTCAATTTTATGTTATACGTATTTTAGGTACATGCCGTTAGATTCCAGAATCAGCTACCAGCAGGTATAAGACTCGCATACTTATTGGCTTGCTTCAAAAAATTACTTAAAAATAATTTTACATCTTTTCCCTATTCCCCATTCCTCCCTTTGCTATTCCTTTTCTTTTTAACAAGTCATAATTTACGATAAAAAAATTTAAAAATTCATTTATTTATTCTATACCTTTTAATTTGTAATTTTGGTTTGTTCTGGGTTATTTAAATGTTTGTTCCTGTTTATGCTTAACCTATTTTTTTACTCAGCAAACGGCACAACATATGTAACTCCGTCTTGGCTAGAAAAAGGTTGCCGTAGAGCATTAAACCAGTCAATTGTTTTTTTTTGTGCAATAAAATGCCAAATAAATAAATCACATACACGTATTTTTCCCCGTAAAGTCAGCTTAAAAACAAGGAAATAAACAAATTCGAAAACTTAGCACTCTTAAGGGAAATTCTACTGTAAAAAAGGAACAAAGTACTTTATTAGATTGTTCCGAAAATAATGGCCAATTTTATTCATCAAATCCTATCAAACATAGCTTTAGAGATTAAAAAAACATTATGGATCAAAGTAAGAACTATTTGATTCTAAACAAACTTTTTTCTATGTGTAATATGTAGAATAAAAAAGGTGGATGAGAATCGAAGAATTCTTTAAAGGTACTCCTATTTTCGGCCATAAATAGTTATCGAGGTGTATGAAAAGATGAAAATCGGTTGATGATAGATCGGGTGAGTAAAACGGATAAGGTAATGTTTTGTTGTCAAACTCGTCAATTTGAATAATATCAACACTATAAAGAAACGTTACTGTAACGCAATGGCAATGAAGAACACACGCTGAAGCGATTTTTTTTGGTTTTCATTCTTTTTATGTTGAATTAGCTTTTTCATCTTTCGAATTTGCTTTAAATGTATATAATTTGCAGTTGCACCAGCAATCCATTCTTGTACCATTTCACTTACCGTTTATTACGTGTTTACTTCTAATAAAGCTTTCAACTCGTCGTTTTCAACACTTCTCGACGCTCGAACGTTCTCGACCCTCTTCATCTTCTCTCCGTTTCTAAACTTTTCAAATCAATGCCGCACTGTTAGTTTAGAAGTGATCCCTTTACCTCATATTTGTTAAACATTGGATGTTGTTCGAGATGCATAAAACCCAGGTTTAATTAAATTCATGCAAAAAAAATACACGTTATTACTTCTTCAATCCGTTATCTGAAGGATTAAAGTAACGGAAATGAAATGCCTGACTCAATAAATAAATATACCAGATTCATAATTGTCAAACAAGAACAAATGAGCTAATATTAATTAACAAAGAACCAATATTTCCTAGCAAAGAACCAATGTTTCCTAGCAAAGAACTAATATTTCCTAGCAAAGAACCAATATTTTCTAGCAAAAAAAAAACAATATTTCCTTGCAATAAACGTTTGAATTGATGTTGTATTAAAATCTGCCATTATTTTCGGAACAACCTTATGTAATTACTGGAAACAACGATCATTCCAAATGTTAACTTGAAATTATCAACTGAGACGAAGAAACGATTTTTTTCGACAAAAGGGTGAATTAATGAATAAGTTGAATGAATAAATGTTATGGGCATTCTGTAACACTTTCAAAAACCTCACTCATTTATTTTATCAAAGCAAAGGTCAAGGGTATATTATAAATTCAAAGGGAAATTTCAAAAATACCTTCAGATCGATACAAATTTGGATAACAATAGTTTATTGAATGAGGTAACTACTTGAGGAAATTATGAAATTTTCTTTCATATATTATATTTATATTTACCTCAAGCCAAATTTACAACTATCACACATTACAAGATGTACAAAAGCTTCTTTGTAGTTTACCTACCCTATATAAGTTTTCTGTAGGTTTCATACCAAATGTATTTTTTTTTAATATTAGCGATTTCCTATCTAATGACCGCAGCCACAATCTTCCTCTTCTGAAACCCAACTTGATATTTTTTGTCATATTTTTAATCGTTAATGGTAGTAGTTCCGACTCCCGAGTAAGAGTGTCTTAAATAAATTGTTATTTCATAACTTTTTATTCGCATGGTACTCTTCAATATATTTCAACTGATGATTTAGAAATATGAGTGTTGTAGATGTACTACATTGTTATCTTCTTCATGAATCAAGCCTCAGTATATTCAAATTGACAGTTCGGATTTGTTGAAGTATTATTCCATACGAATGAAAAAAAATAGTAATTTTGGCCAGAACCCTAGTAATATCCCACCAGACTACAATGGCTTTAAATAAGATAGCGAATAAATCTCAACCCTCATTGTGAGGTTGAATAATTCAAACTGTTCTCAGCGTCTGTGAGAAAAAAATATTTTTTCTTTCTGAGGATGGATTGTTTCCAATCCGGAGAAGGCAGAATCTTTTGTATATCATATCTGTGGCGTTATGACAGAAGTTGATATGTCCGTTTTACATTAGTTTACATGAGAAGCAATATTAACTTTGATGAGCTGTTAAAATCAGTATAAACAAGCATTTTTTAAGTTTTTCTTAAGATGATGACGGACACACCAAGTTGTGCCACAACATGCTAAGACATATTTTCTATAAATTGGGAGAATAAACACAAAATGACAAAAAAACGGATATATCAATTTCTGCCATAACGCCAAATATATATTCTACACCACGTTATCTTGTGCAGTTCATTTGGTTCGACTTTCGAACAATCTTCCAGGCTCAATCAAATGTGTTACATCTTCATCGATATTTATGAATAGCTGTACCCAGCCACGCGTTGCTGTGGCTCAGTCTGGTTAAATGGAAAAGAAAGAAAAGAGAAAGCACACCTTTCAATTATGTTTAATTTCACAATGCTTGTGGGTATACAATATTTTTGATGTCTTTCAGTCACTCTCAGTCTGTCGCGTTTATCGCCGTGCTCGCAAATGATCGCGTCACTCCAATAGGTCAATTCACGATATGCTTTAAATTCAAATGAAAGATCGATTGCACTGAAAAAGAAGAAAGAAAGTTATAACAAAAACACATAAAATTGCGAAACATTAAAAAAGGAACTGAATAATATTGGTAAGTTCATAGACGTCTTTGTTCTTCGCGCCAACAATATCTCTTTCACTCACCCAATCTTGATTCTTATAAGTCAGTGCTCCGCAACCTTTGCTCCCCTACGACACACCAAAATTCTTCCTAGAATTTCGCGGCACACCAAAAGCTAAAATATATAGGTATTAAATTGATTCACAAATTTTACAATTAATTTTTGTTTTTTTTTTGAAAAGTACACATACATAAAACTATAACATACTCGTATTTATTTTTACGCAATCTTAATAATTATTATAAAATAATAATTAATTAATGTGATACCTGCGCTTGTTTCAATGAACACAAAAGTTTTATATTCGGCTCGATTTTTGACAGCGCAACCCGAAGTTCTTGGTCAAGACCTTTTAAGCATGACCGCTTATCATTTTTAATTAATACAAGAGTTGAAAAACTTTGCTCACATAAATATGTCGTCGAAAATGGCAGTAGTGTTAAGATTGCTTTGTCGGAAATGCGAGGATATTCTTTTTTAACGTAAATCCAGAAAACATCTAATGGAACTTAGGAGAAGTGAAGTTTTAAAGTCATGTCATTATTTGAATTTGTAAATTCCTCTCGAATTTGCAGAGGCAGTGCTTCCGTAGAATTTATTGCATTGGTTGCAAAAGGATTTCGAATCCAATCGTATTGTTCCGTATTAATGGAATAAAAATATTGATCAAATTTATGCTGAAGCATACTTAAATGTTGTTGGACCAGATCCACAATTAATTGTTCGTTTTCAATTGTACTGTGGTTGGTTCTTTGGTACATTTCTAAACATCCTTTTTGCAACTCTTTCTGCTAAAGTTCGAGCTTTTTTTTCAACCCTTGTAATTTGTCGGAGCACACCAATATATTTTCATTTCGACCTTGCATTTTTTTATAAAGTTCATTCAAATGCTCGAATATATCAGCCATGTATGCAAGTTTGGCTATCTAGTAATCATCATCGAGGTGCTGGTATACTTCGGGCATATTTTGATTTAAAAGAGACTCACGCACCTCGTGACGAAGCTCAAACAATCTAGCCAAAACTTTGCCTCGGGATAGCCAACGAATTTCAGTATAAAACAATAAGGACTCATATTCGGCTCCCATTTCTGCACAGAGTATTCCTAAGATTTGCGAATTTAGGGCTCTTGATTTAATTATGTTTACGATTTTAATGCATTTATTAATCGTGTTCAAAAGTTCCTCCTGCAAATTCTTGACCATCAATGCTTCTCGATATATGCAGCAGTGTGTAAATTGTAACGTCGGATTTTTTGGTTTTACACAAGAGAAAAAAAACCCTTGTTACTACCTGTCATTGCCGCTGCGCCATCCGTGCAAACAGCAATGTTCCATTGAATATTATATATTTTGAAGAAATCATCGGTTACTCGAAAAATATCTTCACCGGTAGTTCGCTCTCGAACCTCCTTATAATTATTTCATAAAGTCCTCGTCAAAGAAACGTACAATAGCTATCAGCTGTGCTTTATTTTTAATATCGGTTGTTTCATCGATCTGAAGCGCAAATTTTTCAGCCAATAACAGTTTTCTAATCAGTGTTCCTAAAATATCGCTTGACATATCGTGAATACGTCTTTTAACAGTATCGGCAGACAACGAAACTTTATTCACTTCCTTAACTTCATTGGGCCCAAGCATAAGTCGAACAATTTTCATGCATGCTGGTTTAATAAGTATTTAGCCGATACTATGTGGTTTCTTCTGACGTGCAATTAATTTTGCAACATAGTAGCTAGCTTCTAAGGCCTTTTCAGAAACTATAACGGTCGATTTCATAAATTTCTTCTGTTTTTTATTTTGTTCTAAGCACCTCTAAAAATAGTGTCTGTCTTCGTTGGCGTAGCTGGGATGGTTTGAATATAGATGGCGATTTAATTTACTGGGTACCATTGACTCGTTTGATAGCTGTTCGCCGCAAATGATGCACTGTGGCTTTGGAGCCGTTTCGTCACCACACCACGAGAATCCATATTTAATTTAGTCTTAGTCGTACTTTATTTTCACTATCTTCTTTGGTTTTTTTGTAACACTTGTGCTGGGTTCTTCATCATCTGTACGTGAAGACGGATCTTTTCCACGTAAAAATTTATCCATATTTAAAGGCGTATAACACTAAATGTGTATCACACGAAGAACGCTAACCACACACAATTCAGCAACACAATTAATAGTTATAATCGTTAGTGGTAGAAACTTGTTTATTTAACTTTGTGTTGTTAAAATAGTGAGAGCTCTGCACACGACAGTAATGACGGACGAGTGAACGTGATGTAACGCGTGCAAATGCAGTATAACGCATGCGCATGAGTCTTCAGCGACGCGCATAAGGGTCATTTTTCTTGTTCTATGACTAATTTGGTGCGGCCATGGTGTGTAAAAAGCACACTACGCAGTTTTTAACAGTTGGCACCAGGCGCTGGGGGACCATTGAAAAATTATTTAGTTATAATAATTATTCTATACTACATTTCAAAAAATAGACAATATGATGAAAAATAATTTGTCATTGTGTATTGAATACATAATGAAAAATTGTAAAATGTCAAATACATTGAATTTGACCGCGGCACACCTGTATCCGGCTCACGACACACCAGTGTGCCACGGCACACCGGTTGCGGAGCACTGTTATAAGTGATTTGAATATAGGAAAATACTTTTTCAACCGATCCTTCTTTTGACATCACTAAATTGCATAAGTTATAGTCTTCCAGCCTTAGTTCTATTACCGTCATTTACAACTGCATCTCGCGAATGAACGTATTCTTCAGAGCAAAGCTTGGTCCGTGTCAAACGGATGAATATCAAACGTTCTGATTTCTATGACAGTTCACAAATTTGCCCCAATATAACCTTGTAACGACGTTCAGTGATTATAATTATTTTATCGACTTTAATATAATGCTCGATTCTAATAAATATCAAGTTATTTACGTAAATACATTACAAAAAACTAACAATAATGACAAATTAATACATCTTGTTACAAATCTCCATTTCTACATACGATTGATGTGAGAATATCTCAACTGATCGATCGTTTTGCAGCTGGACACGCATATTTGTAGTTAATTTCAACGTCTTTACGTGTCGCCACAAAGTAGAGTATTTCATGCAATATATAAAATTGCGAAACATAAAAGTAGCTTATTAAATGTTAAGGAACACAAAGCGATAATTGTAACTTATTAAATTTAAAGGGAAGACAAATAGATAATTGGAACTAATAAAAAAAAACTCCATTTCTACATACGATTTGATAGATTTTGAAATCTAAACATAAAATTTAATTCTATATAAAAAAGATACTTTTGATATTCCTACTGACCTATTTCAGTTTCTATCAGCCTGTCGCGTACATTATGATGAGAAAGAACCAGTTCTGAATCTACAGATCTCGATCCCCGTGCATCCTCAAGTCTGGATACACGTCGTTCTGCTGCTTCTTCGACATTTTGATGAACTAAAGCAGATCGATCGCACTGAAAAAAAAAAGAAAGTTTAAACACATAAAATTTTGAAACGTTAAAAAATATAGACATTCAGTGATTATAATTATTTTATCGACTTTAATATAAGGCTCGATTCTAATAAATAGCAAGTTATTAAGGTAAATACATTACAAAAAACTAACAATAATGACAAATTAATACATCTTGTCACAAATCTCCATTTCTACATACGATTGATGTCAGAATATCTCAACTGATCAATCGTTTTGCAGCTGGACACGCATATTTGTAGTTAATTTCAACGTCTTTACGTGTCGCCACAAAGTAGAGTATTTCATGCAATATATAAAATTGCGAAACATAAAAGTAGCTTATTAAATGTTAAGGAACACAAAGCGATAATTGTAACTAATTAAATTTTAAGGGAAGACAAATAGATAATTGGAACTAATAAAAAAAACTCCATTTCTACATACGATTTGATAGATTTTGAAATATAAACATAAAATTTAATTCTATATAAAAAAGATACTTTTGATATTCCTACTGACCTATTTCAGTTTCTATCAGCCTGTCGCGTACATTATGATGAGAACGAACCAGTTCTGAATCTACAGATCTCGATCCCCGTGCATCCTCAAGTCTGGATACACGTCGTTATGCTGCTTCTTCGACATAAACATCGAGATAATCCCCGTGCATTCTCAAGTCTGTATACACGTCGTTCTGTTGCTTCTTCGATGTTTTGATGAACTAAAGCAGATCGATTGCACTGAAAACGAAAATAGAAAGTTAAAACATATAAAATTGTGAAACATTAAAAAAGGAACTGAGCAGCGTAAAAGTTTGTTTTATTTTTCATTTTTTTGCGATATTTCTACGGGTACTTCTTTCTAATGTACCACCAAATAATTTATTAATTTAATTAATGACATAAAAGTGTCTTTATATACAAATGAACATGTGACAGGTTATACAAGTACTTAAAATTATTGACAAATAATACAACTTTATCTTAAATTAACATGAGGATACAAAAAGCAGTAGTAATAATAAATTAAAGTCATTGTTTTAAAATTATTTAATAATTATATGTGTATTTAATTTCAATATATGTTATGTATGTATAACACAGGAATAATGTTTCCAGTTTGAGTATAATATCTTTTCCCTGTATCTCGTTTAATTTTTCGCATATTTTGGATGTATGTGTCACTTTTCTTTTCTCTGTTGTCATCTATAAATATAATTCTAAGTGCTTTATATTTTAAGCTTAAATTCAATTGTAAAATTGATTAGATATAAGTACTGATTATTCTAATGCAAATTTGAAAAAAGTTAGGTTAACTTTTGAAATATGAATCAATAATGAAAGTTTTTGTACTAAGTCGTAAAAGTACATCGCACTCACGCAAATTTTATCGATTCTAATAAATAGCAAGTTATTTAAAAACTAACAATACTGACACTGTTACAAATCTCCATTACTACATACGATTTGATAGATTTTGAAATATAAACAGAGATACAATCAAATTCTGCCAAATAATATTTAGTGACGTTTTAATTAAATGTTCGTAATTAGTATTTTTTTTTAATGAACGATTTTACTTCATATTTTTTAATTTAAATATAATATCAATAACTTACCACATTTATTGAACTCAATTATCTATTATCTTATCTATATAAATAAAATTTTATATATATTGAACGTAAATATCAAGTCAATACTTTTCTAAAATGCCGATCTCACAGAGCAATTACGTAATTTAAAACTGTCGGTAAAACAGATCGCAATTGTTTCGTGTCTCGACTTATTGTATAAAGGTACGTAATACATATACAATTTCTATTATTTATAAAATTAATGATTCAATTTTTATTTATATAGATTATTAAACATAAAATTATTAAAAAATTTATTTATAATTTATTTAAGATTAAATGATCGTAAATTCCGAAACGCCGACAATGAAATCTGACAGATGAAATTAATTCCATTAATTCCGTGTCAAAACACAGGTTCGCGTAAATATTCATTTCTTAATTAAAAATTTTATTATATACACTGATATATATATATATATATATATATATATATATATATATATATATATATATATATATATATATATATATATATATATATATATATATATATATATATATATATATATATATATATATATATATATATATATATATATATATATATATATATATATATATATATATATATATATATATATATATATATATATATATATATATATATATATATATATATATATATATATATATATATATATATATATATATATATATATATATATATATATATATATATATATATATATATATATATATATATATATATATATATATATATATATATATATATATATATATATATATATATATATATATATATATATATATATATATATATATATATATATATATATATATATATATATATATATATAAATAAAAATCAAAAAACATTTCCGTTGACGAATATCAACTTTACTCAAAATTTCAAAGCGATCGGTAGAGAACTTCCGGAGATTAGCCATCAATAATTAACGAACATTTACATTTTTATTTATATAGATAAACAAAAAAGGATTATTAATCCTAAACTATTCCTCTTGCTTAACTCCCTTACAAATCCCATCCATATTCTAATTTTCTTTGATATTTATTTTTTATTTTAATTAATTTAAATGTGGTTTTCATATTCCACGTTAACCACACAATTACAAAAAAAAAACATGAAAATGAGGCTTGTCCAAACACTGATCTTCTCAATATGTTTGTAATTTGGACCTTGGGAGAATCGGAAAGCCGACAGGTCGAGGCCTTTAAAATGTGGCATTGGCGTCCATCTTAGCCGATCTCAAAATAAAGGATCGCCTCTTATCATTGTGTATGCGACGTGTCCTGCAGTATTTCGGCCACATCATGGGAAGATAACCGAATAGTGTGGAGAAACGTGTGGCCGTCAAAGGTACGAGATCCCGAGGAAGATCACCAACCAGATGGAGTAACCTGATCAGGACTGCGACAGGATCTTCAATATCGCACGCTCTCCGATCGATCCGGGACAGATTCAGATGGAATGAGATAATTAAAAGGGTCATCGACGGCTGCCGCCATCCTCAGACATGAAGTGGGATGACAGATACTACGTTAAAAACACGGTATATAGTATGCTTTCATTGTATACAGTATAATTTTTTTTATAAATTTTCAGCGTTTTTCCGATCATGGACTTGCGCAACGCTCAAACAGAGTTTGTTTATTGGCCTTCCCAGTTCACCACCATTTTTTTACGTCATCCTTTACTGTCCAAGCAGTGAGACTTTGGAACCAGCAACAAACCAATTTCAGACTTGCTCCATCCTTCACATGCTTTAAAAAGCGACTGAAAAAGCTCTTAATTTTTAGTTAGTCATAACAATTTTTCTTTCCTTTCGATCATCCATTTGCTTTCCTTTGATTGATGATATCTCACTTTTATTATGTATTATATATATGTTCATAAATATGAATAATCATTTGAATATTCTTTGCGTTCATGTCCCTTTCTATATTTACTTTTGTCTGATTGGTTAGAATAGATTGCCGGGTGGCAATAAGCCAGTCAGTTTTTACAATAATGAGGTAAATAAATAAATGTTATTTTTTCAACAGTGTAAATTTTTGACAACCAACCAGAAATATGTTAAAGAGGTTTTAGTTGAAAAACTTGGTGACAACTGGAAACGAGTTGACAACGATAATCAGAAAAAAAATCATCTCGATGTATACTCGTATACAGCAGTCCATTAGGTTGATGAAAAAAGTAAAAAAAAAACCAAATAATGCTTAATACAATTTATTTGGTTCACCAATAAACAAAGATAAGTAGACATGTGAATAGTCTAAGCCATCGGTTATAAGACAGTATGTTTCGTAAATTCAGCCGAGTAGGGGGGAGTGACTCATCGGTATGAAAGGAGATAAATCTTCAGAAATGAGACGGTTCTAAGCTCAAAACTTTTCAAGTTTTACTTGATCATCGGTAGTAAGAAAGGATGAGGTAACGAGGAAGTGTGATAGTTGTATTAAGGACAGACACTAAAAGGACGCTTCTGATGAGGATGTAGCAGTCGTTTAATAAGGAAAGATATCATCAGATGTGTTAGGAGTTGAATCAGAAGTTGTTCTAATAGTTGTAGTAGAATGAGAAGGAGAAGGGGAACTCGTAGGAGTAGGAGAAGGAGAACTCGTAGGAGTAGGAGAAGGATAAGTCGTAGGAGTAGGAGTAGGAGAAGGAGAAGTCGTAGGAGTAGGAGTAGGAGAAGGAGAAGTCGTAGGAGTAGAAGAAGGAGAAGTCGTAGGAGTAGGAGAAGGAGAAGTCGTAGGAGTACTAGCAGATGTGGATCCTGGTGGTTTGCAGACCCCCTCGGGGATATCTTCTGGATAATCACAAACCTAAAAAAATACGAAAAAACACATTGATAAACTTTTAAAACAGTGTACTTTTAGGGTCCCGTGCTGCCAAAGTACATTATTTTTTTTTGGAAATTGCAACATAAAACCCTCTGTAATAGTTTGAATTTCATTTCAACTCTACTTGGAAAATAAACAATCAATTTGTGTTGTATCATATCTCTCGACTTTACGCTGGCGTAAAAAAAACCTTTTAAAATCACATACCGTTTTAGACCGTGAAGTTCTATAAAAGCTAACAGAACCATGGAAATCCTCTAATCGCTGCCCTAGGGACTTACGAGGGTAAATTCGACCTCCCTTTCCGTTATAAGCTCAAGCTTCCGAAGCATCATCATTCTGTTGCCTGACTAGTTCACCTACAGTGTTAGCAAGTAAGATCAATGTCTGAGTGAATGTGATGAAATATAAGTAACCTGAACGAGTGGACATGTACGTGTTAAATAATCAGTAATAAAAAAATATTTTGTAAGAATTTTTTATCTATTTATAAGTTAGAATAACAATTTTTATTTCTAAGAAATTAAATATTATATCAAGACAATTGTAAACAAAAATTGACAGATAAAAATTAAGTTAACTTATGGATAGAAGCCTGAACGAGTGGAGTGTTAATTAATTAGTTGTAAGAATTGTTATCCACCTACTCGTATAAGTTAGTATGTAGGTGTTAACTATTTATTAGAAATAAAATGTTAAGATTATTAAAAATAAAATTGGTATGTAGAAAATTTAAATAAAGTTAGCTTAAAATTACGTTATAATATAGAAATAAGATTAGTCCTTTAGTTCTTCAATAATATATTTGTTTATGGGCATCAGACGTTTCCATACAGTTTAACATACATGCCTTTGGCAAATGTGTATATCACAGATTACTTTAACAAATAAATTAAATCAAATAAAATTTTCGTTATTATAGTAAGGACCTGACGAGTTTTTTTGCCATGTGGCTTTCCCTTCCATTCAAACACAAATATATTATTTAGGTATTAAGTGTAAATCAGAGAAAAAAAATACCAACAGTAATCGTAAAAGAGGCTGAAATGCCGTTTTTTTTTCGGAGGAAAAATAAGGACGACATCCATTACTACGGATGAAGTCTTTTTTCTACGAATCTATATCTGTCAACTAAATTTAAAGATTTAAATGGCTTTAGTATGAAAAAAAAGTCTATTGTTTTTGAGCGCCATTGAAAACTAACCTCAAAATTCTAAACCAATAGAGCTATAAAAATTTATGTCGATGATGATTCACAGCTATCAACAAAAACTTATTCAAACTTATATAATTTATTGTATAAACTTCAACCTGGTTGTGTTTTTGTTATTTCGTTAATGCCTTTTAACTATTAAGAAGCTATTAAAAAAGTATATATAATAAAACTTTTAAAGATAGCGTGTTTTTGAACACAATCCGTTAAGAAAATTACTTTTAATGAAGATTATAAATTGAATTAATATTATCTAAGCGAATAAAAAGTAAAATAATAACCAAGTATTCCGGGTGGAACCACATGCCAGGTGGACATTCGGTAAGGATGGGAGTCAGTTCCTCGCATATGTAGAAAGTGGAACAATCTTCAGGGTTGGGCAGCAGCACCGCCAGATCATCATCCTCGGGAAGGTGGCATATGGGTTCTCTGACCACACCTGAGTAGGCCACAGTGACCAAGGCGAAGAACACTATCAATCCTGGAGATAAGAATAAAATACAATTAGGTCAAGAATAATGTTTTTTTTATATGATATTCTTGCTCAGTGCGTTCGATCTCAAAATCAACTTGGCAACTAGAACCAACATATTTTTAAGGAAAAGGGGGTGTAAATATGGTGAAAATTATGAGGATTTATAGTAATTTAAAAAAGGTAGATGACCCTTCATTAGAGGGAGTTGGACAAGTATTAACTATTGTTTGAAGTAATGTCAACCATCATTTAAAGCAGTGGCAACCCCCGTAGTCTAAATTATGCAATATTAACTAACCATCCTAAATTATAGAAGATTAACTAGCCATCCAAAATTATAGTAGATTGACTAGCCATCCAAAATTATAGAACATTAATTAGCTTTTCACAATTATAGAAATTATCTAGCATTCCAAAATTAAAGAAGATTAACTAGCCATAAAAAAATATAGAAGATTAACTAACATAGCTATCCAAAATTATAGAAGATTAACTAGTTACTTCCCTAGTATTCTTCCATATGAATAAAAAACTACGAGGGTGTATATCGTCACACCATTAATATGGCGTACAACTTCGAGCTGCTTTTGAGTGAAGTTAAATTTGCTTATCGATGCAAAATTCGTGACCAACCGATACGAGAAATATTCTTCTCCACGACAACGCAAAGCCTCATACTGCAGCTGTGTGAACTTCGAGGAAATGAGTTGAACACGACTGGAACTCCATCCCTATAGCCCTGATCTATCGCCCTGCGACTTTCATCCCTTTGGGCCAATGAGAAAAGCTCTGGGAGGCCAACGATTTAACGACGACGATGAAGTAGAGAAGTTTGTGCGCAATCGACTGGTGACACAACCTACTTCTTTTTACTGCATTTATAAAGCAGGAGATTATGCAGAAAATTATGTATACTTGGTATTTTTCATTCTGCAAATAAAAAAAATAAAACAAAAAAAAACTCGTTTGATCCACCTTCGTAGAATCACATGCATCATCATGTAGTTCATGATTGAGCATCGTGAATCGCACAATAACCTCCGATGACTCCTCTCCATCCATATCTGCACTTTGCTGCTCGAAAGGCAATTGTTAAGAGTAGTCTAATTATATATCTTATTTGGTCAGTCCCACACATTTGGATTCTTCTTCTTGTGCGTCGTTCTTCCACACCTCCAGTGACCATAAACCTCTCCAAACTGTCTCCTTGGCCCCGACCAATGTGCCTTATGAATAGGAGGACTCGTCGAAAGCATATTGTCCACAATCTGTCAGTGATTCTCAGTTCTTCAAGAATGGAGACGCTAGATCGCCTTACTGTCCGTTAAATTCGTAACATCATTCTTTAGCACCACATTTCAAATGAATATATTCTACGTCTCTCGCTTGTTTTAAAAGTAATTTTCACCATACACGAAGACAAAAGACTTAACTAGGCACATTGGTGATAGGTATGCTCTTCCATATATTTTTCAGTTTTGACATTGCATTTTCACCATACACGAATATTGCGAAGACAAAAGACTTAACTAGGCACATTGGTGATAGGTATGCTCTTCCATATATTTTCCAGTTTTGACATTGCATTTTCACCATACACGAATATTGCGAAGACAAAAGACTTAACTAGGCACATTGGTGATAGGTATGCTCTTCCATATATTTTCCAGTTTTGACATTGCATTTTCACCATACACGAATATTGCGAAGACAAAAGACTTAACTAGGCACATTGGTGATAGGTATGCTCTTCCATATATTTTCCAGTTTTGACATTGCATTTTTTGCCATTCCAGAAGTTCTTTTTACCCCAGCCTCCCATCCTCCATTGTTGGTAATACTAAACCCTACGTAAATTAATTATTTGAATATATAACCACGCTACGTAACACGAGAAATCCGTATAATGTGGAGAAGAACAAAAGGATTAATGAATTTCGATGTGGCTTTCTCAGCAATGAGGTCATAATGCAGAAGAAAAATCGTATCTTCTTCTTCAGAGGTCATGTTCGCATTCAGGTGTTAGCTGTCGTCATCTTATATAACAGTCAATATTCACCATATGTCTAAATCGGTCTCGGTCTCTCGCCTACTGGAACATCTATTCAACACTTAAGCGCTTCAAATTTCTTATTATTTTCCTCTTCGTACATAGCCATCTAAATTGACATTAAATGTGGCGTAATAAAAATAAAAGAATAATTTATGTAGTACCGTTTAGAGAGCCGATTATTTTAAATAGAATCCAACTAACATTGTTGACAAATTAATAAAAAAAATTAAAGAAGTTCAGTGTAACAATATATAGGAAAGTGGAAGCTGCGGCCACAAGATTGGGTACTTACCCTCATCTCCATATCAAATTAAAGAAGTTCAGTGTAACAATATATAGGAAAGTGGAAGCTGCGGCCACAAGATTGGATACTTACCCGCATCTGCATATCAAATTAATACATTTGGCCAACTTACCTGAAAAGTCAGTTTATGCTTAAAACGTGTGTTGTTAATAACATTGTAAAATAAGAAAATCTACATTTTTCACAACGAACACGAAATGCGGGTTACACCTTATACAATTAGTCGAATATTTTATTACCTATACGAGTATACCATATATAGGTTTAAAACGCCTAGATGGCCAATAAAAAGAATGATGGTATGTAATTTAGAAATAAGTATTGGATTTTACCTTTCATTTTGTCACAAAACTAAAAACTGTTGAATGTGATTGAAGCAATAAGTGATTCTCTTTTATATACCATTTCAGAACATTCGATTTTTATCTGAGTTTATATCAAAACAAAAAATACATTCAAAATGCATTTAGATTATGAATGAAATAAAAGTACAATACAGTGTCGTGCCAAATAATATCAACAAGGATTCCAAAAATATTTTTCCCATTTTAAAAACTATTTTTTTAAATATACGATTACTATTTACACTTTAGTTTTAAAAACCTCATCTCATTGTCAAGTATCTAAGCATTGCAATTCAAACATTTACCACCCCTGTTTTTTTTCAATATTTGAGATTCTGCGAGCTTTGCTTTCGAACACATTGAGATACGATACTAAGCCCCGTTAATCTTTTCTCTGCCACAAAAAAAAATGTGGAGTATTCCGTCAGGCCGAACATGATTTTCGAAAAATAACTCGATCAATTTCCATTATTTTTCTTGAAATTACATAGGACTAATTATTGACTTACCAGATATCGTGAAATATAACACTTAAAACCGTTTTAATGAATAATAACCACAATAAAAAAATCGGCGTTTGTTCAGGGCTGTCACACGCTCATATTTACACTAGACCTATATCCAATGTGCAAAAAATATTTCACTACACAGCAAGAAACAAAGAAAAAATATGTACGAGTATCTAGTTTTGTTCACTGTTGAGCATAAAATAGTCCGATTTCGATATAAAATAAAGAAATAAATTACGCAAAAGCACTCAAAAAATAATAATAGTATAATTTTCCAGCAAGGTAAAAGAATTACTAAAAATAAACTTGAAAAGAGAACCAACGAAGTTAATACAGCTTTCAAGGAATATACAGATTCATTACCCATAATACTTGTACTAATGTGTGAAATCATCCAAACCAGAGAAATGTCTGTTTTATTTGACATCAGTTGGAATAATTTGAAATATGTTAATCCGGTCGACTCCATCTGATTTTTCTCAGTCAATAAGTGATCTTTTAAACAAAGTTTCACGTTTCCCTTCCATACATCAAAATTTATACTAGCATACTGTTGAGGTCTATCATCTTAGCAGATATTGATACCGGTTGACACTATTGACTTTGTTTCTTATCGCTACACATTGCTCGATATTTCTCTTCCATCGTCTGAAAAAATACTACTTAAATAGCTGAATTATTTTACTTGCTTTGATCTTTCACTATCCACTCATATATTATATTTGCGAGTATTTTTCCTATCGCCATTACTTTGGATATCGCAACATTCATTCTCAGATATTTTCCTTCGCATCTTTCATACAGTAAACTTATCAAACTCTGGTATTTATGAAAAACTATGTCAATAATGTCTTAATCATTGTTATATACACATAGCTGTCATTCTGTTTCTTACAAAAATACCCCTAATGTACGAGTGATTCAGACATTGAAATATTAATCCAATTTTTAGGAATGTACGAATATTATACCTATATTTCATTATCTTCCTTAAACACTTTCATGATTTGCCGAACGATAAACTGATTCAAGATTTTATATCGTCCTATATTCTATATACTCGTAGATCTAATCAAAATATTATATCTTTGCATTTTTGTAACGTAGCAACAAATTATTGAAATACTAAAATCTAATGAATTTTTGATCTTTGAAAAGAGTTAATATAAAATAAAAACTTTTGTAGTTATCCATAAGATCAATATGAAACAAAACCTACTCTGAAAGTCTAAACTTGATCAAATAAAAACAAAAACTAATAGTTTTAATAAAAACTCTTTAGTTTTGAGGTAATCTTAATTTTGTCTTCAAATCCGAGTTATGGGTGCTTAATATATAACCGTAATGTGCCTTTTAAGTTACGGAGAGAGAACAGATATCCGACTCATTATATCCTAATGTTTATCAATTTATTTCATTTACTTATTTACATGTTAATATTATATACGTCATAAAATATGTGCACATAATATGATGCCATGATACAGACAAGCTTTAGTTAATATTAAATTAATATTGCATTGAATGTGAATTGATACGTGGTATTGCCTCTTTGTATGCTAAATGTCGAGCATGTAAGGATCTTTCAAACTGAGCGGTTTTTTTAATTCTTGGATAAAATACGGATGGCGTCGCGAACTTGTCTGGGTTTTGTGACATTTGAGAAGTGTTATGTATGACATTTATAAAAATGGAATCGTATACAATACAAGAAGGGGTTGAAATATGTTTGAATTATTTTATGTGTTGTAATCTCCGGAAACGGTGTTGTTAATTGGCTACCAAGATCGTGGATCTGACTCCGTTGAACTATTTTCTCTGGGGTTACGTGAAAAGCCAGGTCTATAATAATCCCCCCCAATCAATTCCTGAGCTGAAGGACGTAATTGGACGTGAGCTAGAACCGCAATTATGCCAAAATCTCATTGAAAATTTTGACAAAAGAGTGGAAACCTGTGGAGTTGCAAGATCTAGACATTTAGCAGATATTGTTTTTTTGTGTTTAAATGTCATACATTATACTTCAACGACCAATAAAAGGTTTTTTGAAACCAAAGCAAATTGTGTGTTTTATTCAAGAATTTAAAAAATCGCTCTATTTGAAAGACCCTTTATTAGTGTACGGTTCCTTGACTGAGTAGTTTAATATTTCATACAGGGTAAAACAAGGATATGTTATGTCACCCTAATTGTTAAATATTTACGTATAAAAGGTTCATGTGTGAATGAACTACAAATGTCAATAGGTGGCATGCAAAAAATGTCGAATTATAATGTATGAGGATTGCTCAACACTGACAACATGGTAGTGTTAGCTGAGAGTGACAGTGAATCGCATATTCTGATAAGTAAATTATTATATAAATGAGATATACGAGTATGTGAGTAAATTATATATCGGTACAAGTATCAAAACCTATGTTGATACTTTTAACCGATTGTGGTAACTATTTAGATTTTTGTCAAAAATTCTCATCAACTTGATAAATTTTGAGGCCTACTTACGAGTATGTATCACGTGTGTCTAACCTTGAAATATAACATCAATTTAAAGAAATGAACAGCCTATTCTATAAGCTCCTCCATACATTTATCAAAATCATATTTGCGAAAATTGGGAATGCATAGACAATTTCCGAGTAGATGTCTGTAGTGAATATTAAGCAAAATACCATTAACTCGACTCTTGGCAAGTATTATTCAATTAAATGTGTGTTATTTAATATATGTTCCTGTCTTTACAGTCTCATTATTGTAATTAAAGGTTTTACACAAATATTCGCTTTAATTTACTCCTGCAAGTTTGAATACTCAATCTCCTTAAACAACTTCCAAAATCTTGTCTGAATTTTTCGCACCTTTTTGTTTTTGTTGAATTTGATATAAACATATAGCCTTTGAGCCAAAGTTGATAGAGAGTTGCTGGCTAATATTAAAATTCGGAAGGTGTCCTACTTGGGGCATGTACTTAGAGGAGCAAAGACAAATTACTGCACCTGATCATCTAAGTCAAAATAGAAAGCCGAAGAGGTGTTGGCAGGAGGCAAATCTCCTGGCTCCGCAATATACGTGATTGGACTGGCATAAGGGTCGTTGGAGATCTTTTTTGGGCTGCGGGGGGCAAAGATGTCTACTCTCAAGTGATATTCAACGTTTGGGGGACCTGACATGACACTGGGAAGAAGAAGATATTGCCTTAAGGAAAAAGAAATTTAACTTTTAATTAATGGTGAATGTAAGGTCGGTTGCCATTCAATTTATATATATTTGTTGAGTTTGTATTTTATTTGTGTCTTGATGATAGTACTAAAGATAGTTTGATGTATAAGTTGCTTATATTAAGTAGCCAATATATCCCAAAAAGTTCCGCTGTGAAATACTAAAAAGGGGGTTTTAATAATTGTTTTTTTGGGAAACCTGAGGTTTGTATTTTTGTGCCTGTGATGGGACACACCTACCATTGGCAGTAAGGAGATCTCTTAATCGCCTACGCATTTACGTGGATATTTCAAAAGGAAATCTCCTCAGATAGAAGATTGGCGCAGAGAATCCACCGCTATGCATTTATGGTGATATTCAGTCAATATCGTACCTGAAGAATTGTCTAATGTGACCCGTTAGCAAAAGAAGGCCTCAAAAGAAGGCCTATTGAAAGAAAACCCCAATGGCATCACAGGTGCAAATTTGTGGGCTGATATGATATATACGAGTATATCTAGTGTTGTCGATGCGATTGGAATGGAATGAAGCAAGGTTTAAGTCTCATACTCGTAATGCATAATTATTGTGAAACATGAATAATGCCTCGACTATTTTCCCTTTAGTCCACATTGCGTGGAATTAATTGAAAACTTCTGATTTGTTACAATCTCTTTAATTAGTCTTTGTTTTAAAAGCCTTTTGATTCGATGATTCTATTTATTTATTCATGATATAAGATCACGTTTACAATACTATTTAAATTTTAGTGATAATCATAAAAATATCTATAAAAGATCACATTATGTATGTTATCTGTTGATGATATATTATTTTGAGATGTTTTGTTATGTATGGTATTTTTTAATGGTATTACGAAGATAATCATTACTTCCATATTGATAATTATGATAATATGTTATCACTTTAGTCAAGAGAGAAGCGTTAATATGGTTTAGAAATGGATTAAGAATAATTGACTAAGCAAATATAAAAGGCAGATTCCATAATGAGCGCGGAAGAGGTAAACGGAGTAAATTTTGTCAGATCAATTGAATAAGATTTCGATTGAAGGTAGAATTATGAGAACGAATAATATAAGATTTTATATGATGAGAATCATGGGAAATAGGAGGAAGTGAAAGTTGGTTGAAAACATTGCGACTAAAAAGTGTGAATATTTATTATCTTTGTCTATCACATAAAGGGCACGACGCACAGCAGTATGGTGGTACGTAACTGGATACTTTTCAAGTCGTCTTGAGTTTTTTGATCAAGGGAAATAAGCTACTCCAATGTGAAAATTATAGCTGTTTGTTAAATACGGATATTATAAGTAAAATTGAGAAAATAATTTAGAGATGGGTTGGTCACATCGAGATAATAAATCATCAAAGACTCGAGACATATATACAGGTTAAATATACAGGTTACGGCAAAAGTTCGTTTAGTTATGTTTGTTTTGTTGGGGTCTTTGTTTATTTTCTTAGATTGTAGGTTTTTTTTTGTAAGGGTCTATGTTTATTTTGTTACGATATAAGTTTATTGGTTCTATGTTTCTTTTGTTAGAGCAGCACTGTTAATGACATAATAACACACTTGAGAACGAACAGAGTTTCATGTTGACTGAACATCATGCAAGTCCACGTATCTTCATCCACAATAGATTAGTCAATGGTTGATTAATTATTTTCAACCTTCAAATCAGCTCTTCACAATATATATTTTTTTACATTCGTGAGCACGGAAAGCAGAAAAAAGCGCGGCGGACTGTGCAAGATACGAGTATATGCATGAGACGTACTGCATGAGATGCTTCAAAGCGTTAATGTTCCCTACAATTAGGAGCAAACAGCAGCTGATTAAGTCAAATGGTGTAAATTTATTGCTTTATATTAAGAACCTAATGGAGAATGAAAACGCAGAGAAACTCCCAGTATTGAAACTCCTTGCCCTATTTGGCTTACATAGTCATAGCCGGTGGCACAAACATCAATACCCTAATTCCACAATTTTCAATGTGCATTCTATTATTATTGATTCATTCATTTAAATAAGAAAATATATAACTATATGTGAACTTTTATATTCAGCAAGATATAAATATGGTTTTGACATATAAAATAATCTGAATTATGAACACCTGGTTTTAAAACCATATCTCGAGATTATATACTTGAAAATCGCCTAGTGAGAGAGATCGTAATCAGATAAGAATTAATAAAATATGGAATTCGTATACATGATATATGCCAAGAAAATAATTTCCAAGGCGAATTGTAGATCCGATTACTAATGACTTTTTGCACATGATAAAATCAAACTTAAAAGGACAAAGCGAGTCATCGCTAAAACGTAAAACCTATAACTACCGAAAATTGGACACGTTTACATTTTTCATTTAAAATTAGTATTCAACATCTACTTATAGCCGCCGATGAACGAGAAAATGAATTAAATAAATCTGTCATTTCTAAAAGTGGTAAAGGTGTTGAAAACATCTCCAAACAATGAGCAAATACGAAAATTTTGATCAGTTCCAGATTCATTAGAGAACCGCAATGCTCAGTCATAAGCTTCAAGGCTAAAATGAATGTCTTTTGCGTAGAACTTGGATAGTAACATACTCTGGTCAATCGGACATAGCTCAAGGAATCAAGGCAGAGTTTTGTATTAAAGAAGATTGTTTGATCTGTCCAAAGCAGCCTTTCCGGTTTTGCATTCTTCGAGACATTTTCTTACAATGAGTGCTTTTTTAATATTTATTTATTTTATTCACAATACAGGATTAATCCAATTAAATTATAATTTTCAACACTTCTTTAAATAACAAAAATAAATTACCGAATTAAAATGATCTACATACACTTAAAAAATTTAATGAGTGTTTTCAACATCTCAGTCTTAGGAGAAAAAAATCCTTTCCATTCGTGTACCCTCCCCAATTGTTATACTCGTAACGTATGTTGTGTTACCGGTGGTTATATATTGAGGCGGCTTGCAAACACCTTCGGGAATATTCACAGGGAAGTCACAGACCTATAAAATAATCGATTAGTATGGAAACGAAAATATTGATTAAAGTATTTTGAATTAATTAAATCTTCTCCCTGGCTCCATCCCAACTCACTGTTTGTGAAGACTGTTGGGGTCAGCTCTCCTCGTTTTCAGGTTGTATACTCTTCTATCCCGGACTACGTCCCCCAGGCCGTGCCTCTGCATCAGGCTATCTTTTTGCGCCACCCATGAATTCTTTGGTCTTCCTCTGGTTGTTATTCGAGGAAGATCCATGGAGATTGCCTGGTTCACAATGTGATAGGGTGCTCTGCATCCAACATGCCCACACCATCTCAATCGCCTCTCCTCCATCTTACTGTTGATGTCTGTAGCACCTAGGCTTCCACGAATGCGTGAGCTATTTATTTTGTCTCTTAGGGACACACCAGCTGCCCATCTTAGCATGCGCATTTCAGCAGTTTCCAGTTGTCTGGAGTAAGAGTTATACATCGTCCAGCATTTGGAGCCATAGAGGAGTGCGGGTCTGACAATCGTTTGGTATACTTTTTCTCTTAACTTTACTGGCATTTTCGGATCACATATGACTCATGTCATTGATCTAAACTTCATCAATCCCACACTAATTCTATGTGTTACATCTGCTGCACATATTTTGAATTAATTAAATATGTGATTTATTACAAAAAAGTCAAGATTTATTATTACACAAATTCCAAGTTCAAATATTTCTTTATTTTTAGTATTTCATTCAAAGTATTTCATTTAGAGTCATAAGATCTGGATTTGTTCCAACAAAACTAAGCCAATGTGAAAGATAATGCGCTTTAATGCAAAAAAATGACACGTACATCTGATATATGAGTTGGAGAACCAATCAATAAATTTACTGATCATTTTTCAGCAAGACAGTTCTAACTAGACCTTGGCTGTCCTGTAGCAAATAGATTCAATCCGAAAACGAAAATATTGATTATAGCATTAATTCAATGTATAATTCGTAACATGAATTCGATACACACATTCAAAGCTTTATATTTTCTCTGTTTTTACTTTGTGTAAGAAATTATATATTCAAAATACGACGATGTACGAGTATATCTAAGTATTCACGACGTATATCTGAGTATTCAAGACGTATATCTGAGAAATACAAAAAATATTATCTCTCGGTCCCGCAAATCACTACGTTCAATCACCAATTCGGATATGTTGAATAGTACCATATGCATGAAAAAAAATTCAACGTTATACCCAGGTCTTGCAAAATAGATACAATAGCAATTTTTAACGTCCGTTAAACGTTTAACGTTTAACGGATATAAATTAAAGCTCGATAACAAATAAGATGTGGACTGCATTAGCTCATATCTAATAATAAAGAACTTTGTTGTAACTAAAGGCCTCTTTGACATATTTCTGGTTGGTTGGTTTGAATAGTCTGATTTTCACTAAAGGCCTTTTTAACATACATATTTCTGGTTAATTTTATAAAACAAAAGTGTTAAATAGTCAATACAATACAACATTTGCTTTTCAATCTAAATTTACGAAAAAAAATAAACTTTTTTCTTTTAGATTTTTTCAGGTCATTCTAAGCTAATCATTGTAGCGGTAGGTATATGGAGATTCAGTAGCAATGAAGAAATTTGCTACATTTTTTTTCAACAATCCCAATAAAGAGTCAATCCTAAGGACATACCGTGTTAATAAGGACTAACATTAGCCCCGTAATCATTAAATTTCAACGTCTCTGTCGAGAAATGCACAAGTTGTTCCAATATTTGACTGGGTGTCATAGGAAACGATATGAGCGCCTGCGGAGTTGACAAACTAAATATTTAGGGCAGAGCGGAGATTAGAAAAGCAAAATCTTTGCTTAGAAGAGAAGAAGAAGATTGGCAACGCAAGTTGCGCACGAGATTCTTCTTCTACGTTGTGATCGCAATGCTAAGTATCACGTTCCACATTAAAATTATTCTCGGCATTCCGCTGTTTGAAGAACTTAGGTAAAAGGAAGTCTGTATCACAATTCACATGATTGTTTAAGCGCTTAGGTCTTCTACCTCTGCTATTACGATCCTTGACTATGAGTCTCTCCATGTTCTCCTTGCGTGAAATATGACGAACTGAAGAATGCGCAGAAGATAGTCGGGACATAAAAAGCTTCTTTTTGATTAGGTTATCAGGACGCAGCCCAATCGGTAGACTAGAGAGTGTTTCCCGGAAATTGTAAGCTAACTTGTAGAATATAGCCTTGATTCAGCTTTAGAGATTTTGTGAGACCCTATCAATAAAAAAATGTAAAATATGAATACATTGCGAAATTGAATACACATGCTGCTGACGGGTAAATTTTCAAATCGGAATTTATTCCAACCAACTAGAAAGATGTTTGGAGGCCTATATGTAAAAAACAGTGTATTTTTTATTCATTTTTTGATATAATCGAGAATTCAATTTAATCGTCCGGGGTGGGAGATTACCGTTCTACTTCTAGGCTAGTATAATTGCGGTTGTTGATATTATTAATGGAATAAACACAAAACATTAAACCGTTTTGTGACTCACAAAGTATCTTTTCTTGCATTATTAAGGACATACTTGCGGGAAATTTTAATACAATACATCTCTTAAGGAGAAAATATTTCCATGTGTTTGGAAGTCTGCTCTAGTCGTCCCAATCCCAAAGAAACAAAACGTCGTTGAATTTAAGGATCTACGCCCAATAAGTATTCTCTCAGTCATATCTAAGATTTTGGAGAGATTGGTGTTTCTTCAGATATCGGATTTTCTTCTATCCCATTGCCCAAGTATCAATCTGGTTCAGGCCTAAATATAGCATAACGACGGCACTGAGCTGTGTGGTGGATGACATATTACGGGAATCAGATAGGGGAAAGGTTACTGCTCTGCTTCTGCTGGATTATTCAAGAGCTTTTGATACTGTCAATACAGATCTCCTGGTCTCTAAACTATCTTTTTTGTGGTTCTTAGAGAGTGCATGCCAATGGCTAAAAAGTTTCCTAACTGGTAGGAGTCAACGAGTTACCACTAGAAATCAGGTTGGACAACAGACTAACGAACCTTAAAAATGGATGCCTCCAAGGGTCAATACTGAGCCCCCTACTCTTATACATCCGATCTTCCAGCCCATATACATCCGATCTTCCAGATATGATAAGCAACTGTAGCTACCACATGTATGCCAACGATACTCAACTTTATTATTCATTTGGAAGTAATGAGGTCCAGTCTGCCACTCAACACATAAATTATGATCTCGAGCGGCTGGTGATATGGTCTAAGAGGCATGCGCTTCTCTTAAACCTTTCGAAATCAGTTATGATTGTTATAGGTACAAGACAGCTAGTCGAAAAGTTGAAAGAGCCTTTGGAAATAAAGATTGGTAACGCGATTGTGCCTACAGAGAGCGTGGTGCGCAATTTGGGTGTGTATATGGAATATGACTTAAGATTCGAGGCTCACGTGAAAGCTAAATTACAATGGGCTTTTTCGCGGCTTAAAAATATTTATCGCATCCGTCAAAACCTGTCGATTGTGGATAGACGTAGAATAACCGACGCGCTCATTATCCCAGTAGTCGAGTATGATTATTGCATCTATGGTATGGACCGTGTCTTTTAAAGAAAACTGAAAAAAAGTTGCAAAGGCTACAAAATTCTTGTTATAGGTATTGTTTCAACATTCCCCTCAGAGGACGCATCATCTCTTTTTTGAGAGCTTTTAAAATTATTGACATGAAACAAAGACGGTTTCTTTACTTAAGCGTAATGCATAAAATTACCAGTACAAAAATGCCACTTTATCTCTTCGAAAAACTGAATTGGGCTAGAAACTTTCACGGCTACGAAACTAGAAGCAGAGAAACTCTTTTACTGATCCCAAACCACAATCTAATACTATTTAAGGGATCCTTCTCATACCCAGCCAGCAAATGCTGGAATGAGTTGCCCCATGCCTTGAAGGAATGGGTGAATAGTTGTACCTTCAGATATGCTCTTAAGTGTTATCTTCTAGGTGGTTAATAGGTCTCTTATTTGCTTTTTTTTTCTTTCTTTTCGCTGGTGGTGAATCGGGGATTGTGCATACGTGTTTGTGTGTTATCTTTTCATTCATTTTTATATTACTGCTTAACTACTCGTATTTCAATGTATTGTGTTGTGGTTTTTTATGTGTTAACATCATTTCCCATTTGTCATTTTACTTTTATAAAATTTGGACTCCTTTGAGGCTTTTCTTTTTTTCGTTCTTGCTCATTGTGTTGCTGTCAAGGAACCTTTATTTGTTTGTTTGAATTGATCTGAGGCGGCATTTGTGGATTTGTTTATTTTCTTCCATCTATTTATTTTTTCTCTTCTTATTCAAAATGTGCAAGGGTGTGGGCTGAAAAACATCTGGTGTCCCCGTGGCTGGGCTCGCCCTATTGGTGGGGTGTGTATCTTGGCCGGGGGGTGGGTGCTATTAGATGATCCCAGACCTTTTGATAGCTTCTGTCTTTAATGTATTCTCTGCAATTTATGTGTTCTTGAAGTATATTTAAATGTATTATGTACATACTATGTTGCTATCAATAAACCTATATTTATTTATTTATGTTTTTCAGAAAGCATTGAATTTAAAAGCTCTCTAAAAATTTTCATAGTTTATTTATCAGGATTCTCAGAGCAGATGGTATGTTATGTTCAATTTATCAGGATTCTCAGAGCAGATGGTATGTAATGTTCAATTTATCAGGATTCTCAGAGCAGATGGTATGTTATGTTCAATTTATCAGGATTCTCAGAGTAGATGGTATGTTATGTTCAATTTATCAGGATTCTCAGAGCAGATGGTATGTTACGTTCAATTTATCAGGATTCTCAGAGCAGATGGTATGTTATGTTCAATTTATCAGGATTCTCAGAGCAGATGGTATGTTATGTCCAATTTATCAGGATTCTCAGGGCAGATGGTGTGTTATGTTCAATTAGAATCGAACATCCAATCTGAAAATAAACAAAATATATGGCGAAAATAAATATCAATTTACAATCTATCGAAAAAATCTAACAATGAAATAAACCTTATTTTGATATGTTATATGCGTAAGAAATATGTCAATTCCATACAATTGGAGCAGTATTTAAAAAAATCGATTTATTGACAGTGTTAAGTGTATTTTCTAGTTTTTGTACCTTTCCAAGTACAACACTAATATATTTAATATCTTTCGATTGACACAGATACAAGATATCCGAAGAAAAATCATTCAGACTTAGAATGCACACTACAGTCTAGAATAACAATGAACTTCTCCTGATAAAGAGATAAAAAAGCAAACCATGATAACGTGATAACCTCCTGATATCTATCAAGTGAAATTATTGTGAAAAAATGATTTATATTTATCCACTGGATATAAAATGTACCTGGAACTGTAAAGACATAATGCTATTCTTCCGTATTGTATCGTTCTACATATCCTTATTTATGGCAATATTGCCTTCAGTTCCCGTAATCGAGCGTTTAACTCGTAGTTTAGAACCACTGGAGTACAGAACTCGCGGTTGTGTTGTCGCGTATGTGGTTTGGATCGTCGCTACACGCACCTAGTGCGTGCAACGACGATGCGAACGACATACTATTACAAGACTGAAATGATTTTTTATTAATGTTTTTTGAACTCCATGGGAAATCTAATCCGAAGCCCTTGGGTGGCAGTCAAGCATCTTACTAACTAGGCAACGGAAAATGTTTCAATCACAATCAACCAAACATTAATTAGACTTGTAGTGATGTGAACAAGTGAGACTTGGTCTTAAACATAATCAAATGAAAACTGATGTTTTTCAAAGAAAAAAATATGGCATTGTTTTCGACACAGATACTGGGGAATAGACGATACGAGGTAATGAAGAATTTGTTCACTTCGATTACACCTATTTTGTCCCCTGCCCATCGATAGGCATATATATGCTGAAACTAACATACATGTATTAAATTATAATTGAAGGTATTGAAGGGCTGGTGGTAACTTTTCTAATGACTGTGGATACTAATTCTCGATCCAAAAACACGGCTATACAAGGAACGCCACGTCAACTGCTGTTATGGGGATACACTACATTGTGTTCTCTCTCACTTCAATTTGAGGTCCTTAATTTAACTCTCATCACACCTCGCTGTCTCAACAAAGAATTCAGTGCCACAGATTTTTTGTCTCGTGCATATACATATACATGTTTTTGAGGCCCATTGATTTTGTTTCTTATCACTACAAAACGTTTGATATCCATCGTGCCCAACTCTTCCATCATCAGAGAAAATACAATTTAAATTGCTGGATTCAACATGCTCAAATCTTTCATTGCTCATCCAAACATAGCATTTACTTATTCTTTCACATTTTTTTGTCTCCATGAGTGCTAAGGAAATCCAAAAGCATTTTTTTTATTTCCCTAGCACTTTTGTTTTACAGTATAAACCCATAGTATTTTATACATCGACATATAATTAATAAGCAATAGACACTTAAAAAATGTAACAGAAGTAATAAATTAAATATTTTCATTCACATTTATAAAAAAACATAAAAGTTATAACTTAACATTTTTTTTGTAAATACGTATAATTGAAAATTTGTCTAAAAAAGGGGAATATAAATTATTTCATTCCGAATATGAACGGGGCAGATTTCGCTAAAGACCAAGTTGTGAAAATGAGTCTTAATAAAAAATTATTAATTATGGCCTTATTTGGCTTAGACAGTTTTTAAAATGATCAGGGCTAAGTGGACTTCATCTTTATTTTTATTTAACGTGTTCCAAAACGTAAATCACGGTGATGAGAACATCACGATTAACTATAATATTTTGTGCCTTATCAATGTTACAGGGCTTCATAATATATTATCATAGATTCACCTGTAAATCAAACATCATTTCAGCGTAATAAATATAGTTATTTAAAAAGTTAAGCCACTGTATGCATTTACGAGTATGATATAATTTTCTTTGAAAGTAACATACGAGTATAGTTCAATTTTTGCCGCTGGTGACGGAGACAATAATCTCACACAGTTGCCTGGTTACGCTAATGTATGGTCGCAGAATGTTTTAAACCGCTCTCGTGCATATACATAACATATGTTATAATACAATTTTATCTGAAAATACATTCCGAGTTTTACCGCTAATGACTCAGACAGAACAATCTCACATGATTGACTGGTCATGCTAACGTATGGTAGCAGAATGTTTGCAGACACTCTTGTGCATCTTTGATATAGTTTTCTTTGAAAGTATCGTTAAATTTTTGCCGCTTTGTCGCATACAGAAGAATCTCACACAGTTGCCTGATCAAGCGAATGTATGATAGCAGAATGTTTTGAACTGCTTTTATACATCTATGAACCAATTTTCTTTGAAATTACAGACCAATTTTAAATGCTAAGGACGCAGACAGAAGAATCTCACATGGTTATCTAGTCACGATAACGTTTGGTCGCAGAACGAGAATATTCAAACATCTACTCGTATATACGTCATTCACCCACAGATGGGGGGAAAGCTCGCCTGTTTTATTGCATATGTCTTTTGTAACAAATATACTCTTATAAATATTTTATAGAAGAATACATAAAATGTTTTTTCAAAAAACAGAACGCCAATTTATCGGAAAGTATATTAAGAGAGATCTTTAAAAACAGTCCCAATTAATTTTCTAGAAATTCAAATCAATACCTTGACGGTTTTCTTTATCACTTGACACTGATTTCTGAATTTTGTCGTGTCCAATTAGATCCCCCGTGTGCTGTTGGGGACCAAAGTTTTTTCGCCTTTTGTCCGACATTGAATCGAGGTACTAGTCTCTTGAGATATTAACGTTTTTTGTTACTCTAAAAAAATTAGTAATCTTAAAAACTCCGATGACGCAAGTTCGAGACTTTTTTTGCGTAATCATTTTATATTTTGAAGGCCTTGTCTCCTTCTTTCGTAGACTTAGATTCCTTACCACATTTAAAAGCTTTAATCTCCTCCATAATCCCTCTCCACTTCCGGCAATCTATCGGCTCTTTTCTCCTGCAATTATTCTTATTAACTCTCTCCAAGTCAACCAAAGTATTACCTCTTTGATTCCAGTTTTCATTATTTAATACTTCTTTAAAATCTTTATGGTAACTAAGGTGAGATTTTCATATGGCAATAGCCCTTACATTAGCCCGTTTAAAAAGTGGGAATTTATTTGAATAATGTTACAATTCTGCTAAGTATATGATCCCAAAAAAATCTATATCTAACAGTATCATTTGATTTATATATGAAACATTGTCTTACTTTACACTTTCATTGTTTACATTCCAACCTGGTAAGTTGATTGTCTTTTGATAAACACTTTCAACCAACTGGAAATGTGTTAAAAAGGCTTTAAATGAAAACCAATCTAGACCCCTTTTCAAAATAAAACACGGAGATTTTATCTAAAAAGATTTGCTTATCTACTTACGTTAATGAAGATGATTATTAAATATGAAGAAAATTCATTACTCTTTACGCCCAGTTCTTTCTTTTATTACATACATACCATCATTTCATTGTCCTGTCGGAGTAGGCAGATAGAAAAGAGCACCAGTCTTTCCTATCGCGATACCATTTGACCTCTTATATATTCATGCCCTTTCTCATACACCTACAATTTCTCTGACATTTAATATTTTCTTCTTTCAAAATATTTTTTGACACTTGATTCAACTACACTATCCTCACCTTCCACTCACATTTGCACTATATTTGTTTTGTTAGTCTTTCTTCATTCATTCGTTCTACATGGCCTTTCGTTCTCACAGTGCTCTGTTTAATCTTACCCAACACATCAGCCTTCACATCAAGTTCACATTTATATCTAATCACCGCATTCTCTATTTTGTCTTACATTTTCACCCTACATATTATTCTCACTTCGTGTATTTCTACAACATTTATTCGGCATCTTTCAGTATTTTTCACGTCCAAATTTTACATTCACATATCAAAGTCGGTATTGAAATACTATTGTAGACTAACATCATATCAAGTTTTGATACTGTCTGGTTCGTTATATATGTTGTTCCCCATAGACTTTGTTTCCAATCGCTACACGCCGTTCGATATCTCTCATAACTCTTCCATCATCTGAGAAAATACTACCAAAATAGCAGTATTCGTTATCTTGCTCTAATTTTTCACACATATATTTCATTTCCTTTCTCTATGAAGCTTCAAACACCACGACTTTGAATTTCTCAACATACTCGTACATTCTTAGATTTTAAACTCTGTATTAATTATTTATGATATTTATTTATTTTTAAATAGTAGTCATTCCGTTTATAAAAAAAAATATCACTACTGTATGACTGATTCAGACATTGAAATAATAATCAGTTTTTTAAATGTGTTATATTATCTACACTTTCAAGAAAATAATTTGCTTAGTGATTAACTGATTTCCGATTTTATATCGTCATGATGTACGAGAGTTAATAAAAAAATAACGAGTTTTTTGTTAATTTCGCGGACTATTTGTTTTTAATTTTCTCACGTTGGCGACCTGTCTGTGATGTACATTTCAATTTTCAGCTATATTGGATGGATAGTTTGTATTTGCCAGGGAAGTGTTTAGAACGTTTGCCACATATATGATTTTTTCATTTCAAAAATGACTATAAATATTTTTTTTGAGGTTTTACGTTATTTGCATGAGACAATCAGAAGAAAACGATCAGAAATGTAAGCAAACAACTCAAAGCTTTTACATCACAATATTGCACCGGCTCATACTTCACTCACGTTTATTAATTATATATCGATGTATAAAATACTATAGTTTTATACTATAAAACATAATTCGTGATTTTTTTTATCAAAACCAATACCGTCGTGATGCTGTAGTCCCCCTATTTAACTTTTGTGACTTTTACTGCTCCAGGAGATGCAGATGACATTGAATGGACAACGTTTTACAACCTTAGAGCAGATAAAGACAAAATCGCTGTGTGAGCTAAACGCTATCTCAAAAAGTGTGTTCCACAAATGTTTTGTGGATTGGAAAATAAAACGTTGGCTAAAGCGTATTTTATCATATGGGCGCTACTTTAAATAGTACAATATTAATATTAATGATTATACATTATAAATACTTTTTCATTTAGATGAAAATTCTCGTTATTTTTATCAAACCTCCTACATGTAATATAATACAATACTTTAAGTAAGTTTCATTATTAAACAATTAAATATAAAATTCAAAAAATATTTATGCTTGGTTGTTAAAATATTTCAATTTATTATAATAAACATAATAAGAGACATAAAAATATTTCATGAAAATTTAGGAGAGCTGTTATTTCGAATGTTGCAATATGAGAGCTGTTATGAGTGGTACAAAAGGAGAACTGTTATTTTGAATGTTACAAAAGGTAAATGAAATGTTGAAAATAGTAATTTTTGGTATCATTTATGGGGGTGTGCAAACTCCTTCGGGAACATTGGCTGGCCAGTCACAAACCTGAAAATAAATAAAAATATCAACCTCAGATACAAGTAAAACTGAAAAAAATGTAAATAAAATAATTTTTAAAGCACTGTGGAGCAATGAAATATCACCTCAACAACGTTTTTTTTTTTACTTTATAAAAGGTATCCCATAGGCGATATGACACGATAGGGTATCCCCAGTGATCGCGTATGACTGTAAGCTATCCTGTGGAAGAAATATGTCTGTGTGGTGTACAAGTTTATTTTGTGCAAGACGTTGCACTTCAGCAAATACTTAGTATTGACAGATCAAACCCAAAGTTGCCATCATAAGGATATCAAACTTTCAAGACGATGAAAAGGTTAAGATATCTATACAGCGCTTTTTATTGAATTGTTAATAGCACTATAAGGATATATGATAAGTAGCATATTAACTACAGAAAAATATAAATTCTGATTTTAAATGACAACTTCTATGGCCTAGTTGGTAAGATGCATGTATCATATCCCGGTTGTTGCGGGTTTTGATTTTTAAACCCACCCCGGATTTTTTTTTAAGAATTTTATAACTCGAGACCCCAAACATATTGAAAAGCGTGACCGCATGACCACATTTTATTCAATCCCATTAATTAAACATCAGGGTTATAACCACTAGAGTAGGCACATATATCAGTGTTCGTCATCAGTTACACACGTCTAGCGTGTGAGTACTGTTTCTAGACTGTTATTTTTTCCATACCCTAGGTTTTTTTGGGTACCAATCGTACCCAAAACCTCCGAATGGAAGTGTCTTAATAAATTGGCCACCGAAGCCAATAAATATTAATTATGAATGACAAGTCTACTATTAAGCAAAACATTGGCTCGGGAAAGGCTACTTATTAACTTGGCCACGCAAGCTGATAAATATTAATTATGAATGACAAGTCTACTATTAAGCAGAACATTGGCTCGAGTAATGCTTCTTATTAACTTGGCCACGTAGCTGATAACTATTAATTATGAATGACAAGTCTACTATTAAGCAGAACATTGGCTCAGGAAATGCTACTTATTAACTTGACCACGGAAGCTGATAAATATTAATTATGAATGACAAGTCAACCATTAAGCAGAACATTGGCTCGGGTAATGCTTCTTATTAACTTGGCCACGTAGCTGATAACTATTAATTATGAATGGCAAGTCTACTATTAAGCAGAACATTGGCTCGGGAAATGCTACTTATTAACTTGGCGACGGAAGCTGATAAATATTAATTATGAATGACAAGTCAACCATTAAGCAGAATATTGGCTCGGGTAATGCTTCTTATTAACTTGGCCACGGAAGCTGATAAATATGAATTATGAATGCCAAGTCTACTATTAAGCAGAACATTGACTCGGGAAATGCTACTTATTAACTTGGCCACGGTAGCTGATAATTATTAATTATGAATGACAAATCTACTATTAAGCAGAACATTGACTCGGGAAATGCTACGTATTAACTTGGCTACGGAAGCTCATAAATATTAATTATGAATGACGAGTGTTCTATTACGCAGAATATATTGACTCTGGTAATGCTACTTCTGATAATTGGATTTATATCTAGATTAGTATGGTCTAATTATGGCCAAGTGTGATAAGTCCGACAGATTTTGAATGAAAACGTCCTTAAGGCATTTTTTAAAAAGTTGCTTCTGACATTTATTTTCCTTTTTGTTCTTGAAGCATGTTCATGATTTGATTATTTCGGTTTAATTCTTGGAATGTGGACTACCAGCTTTATACATTATATAATATATTTGGTGGTATACCTGGTAGTAGGCTTTCTATGGGTAGCCAAGATAATACAAGTACTATCCATGAGTGTTTTCCAACTACCCGTATTTATCGAGAGATCTTAATTATTTATATTCAATGAAATTTTAAAAAATCTGTTAGATAAATTCATTAGTTTTATTCCTATTCAATACACTATAAAAATTAATAAGCTATCTTATAACTAAAATGTTTGAACAGAGAAATATATACTTCTTCAGGACAGTAACTTTAAAGATCATGTTTGCCAATATAGACAACGTTCGGTGGACATACGAGTATAAGGGATCTCTTGAAAAGAAATTTAAACGTACATACGCCTCCGAATTTATCCATTTCGTATATCAAATGAGTTTTGGGACGTATTCTTAGTATATGTTATCTTAAGGATACTAATTGAAGTTTGATCACTATTGGTCCTTCATCATGTTAAAGTGGCTGAAGGGATAGACCGAAAGGAAAAGAAAGGTACCGCAGCTCGAAACTACGTGAATTATTTGACTTAAATTTCCTGAACTACAGTCAACGAAGTAAATATTGCTGGCAACCACTAACAGGAGACATCGCCTTGAGAGGTAAGAACTCTGTAATTTTTACATTAACATGTATAAAAACAATCTAATTACCCAAATTAGTGGGTTGAACCATGTCCCTTCCATACATTCGAGGAGAACAGGTCCAGTCTCGGAGCACTGGAAGAAGGTAGAACAGTTAGCCGGGTTAGGCAAGTGGGCTGCCCCAAGGATTGGGTCGAATGGTGGGCAATCTGGTGCAGCGTACACCATCACTGCAATTGTCACTGCCACCAGGAAGCACAAGAAACCTAGAAGTCAATTGAAAATGTACACGTTGAAAATGGTTGTAAGATTTATACGAGTATATAATCAGAAGAATTTTCCTTGTAACATAAATAAATACCAAAATACCGTCACATCGTTTACTTGCTGAGGTAGGCAGAGAAAACAGAGCTTTCTTATCTCGATACACCTATTTTACCTCTTCTACCAATCAAACATACGATTTTTCTAACTTTTTACATTACCATATTTCAAAATATCATTCACTCGATACAACCACACTTTCCTTGATCTTTCACTAATATTTGCACAGTATATTTGTTTGGTAGTATTTTTTAATTTATTCGTTCTACATGTCCAAACTATTTTTCATCATACTAAATAAATAAATCAGCATTAATGAATTGTACATGTATTGTATTGTATTACAATTTTGTCGTATACAGTACAGCCTGGTGAGCTTATTGCTATGTAGTAATCTCTTCCAACCAACTAGATAGATGTAAAAGGCCTTAAATAAAAGCCAAACTGGAAAACTTAAAAAAAAACTGGGTTACAGCGGGATTTGAACCCGCAACTTCCGGATTGGGAGATAAGCGTCTTACCAACTAGGCCACGGAGGTTGTCATGCCATGTTGTGTGATGACCTTCGTGGCCTTGTTGGGTATCATATGTCTTACGACACAGAGGTTACGAGTTTGATTCCTGTTGGTACCCAATTTTTTTTTAAATATTCGCTAGTTTTCACTAAAAACTTGTTCAACACCTTTCTGTAAAACACCTTAGTTATATAAATAATAACATGTCATGTTGTGATGTATACAACAAAAGTGCAAAACAAAAATATAATAAAAAAAATATAATACGAAATTACGACCACAGTTAATTTTAATAATAACATGTACGATTTTAAAACCCGAACGCTCCATTAATGGGGTCGAAGACAATTGGGTTTCATTCACGCTATTCAACATATAATACAATATTATGACCAAAGTTAATTATATAAATAACATGTACGATTTTAAAACTCGAACGCTCCATTAATGGGGTCGAAGACAATGGTGTTTCATTCACGCTATTCAACATATAATACAATATTATGACCAAAGTTAATTACTTAAATAGCATATACGATTTTAAAACTCGAACGCTCCATTAATGTGGTCAAAACAATGCTGTTTTATTCACGCTATTCAAAATATAATACAATATTATGACCAAAGTTAATTACATAAATAACCTGTATGATTCTCAAATCCGGACACTCCATCAACGTGGTTGAAGACAATAGTATTTCAGTCACGCTATTTAAAATATTCAAACGAATTCTGATATTTAGAAGGGTACCACGCGACAGAAACTAATTCGTTAAAAGAAAAGTGTAAATGATAAACGATATTTACCTTTCATTGTTGCTGTGTTCTTCTTAAAGCACTTGCAAATGAAATAACTTTGAATTAATATCAAGAAACTCCCCTTCTTTATACACTTCTCACAGATAAACTATTTTTATTATCACACTAATTCTTCATCGTAGTTTTGCTAAAAGAAACCAAACTTAATGACTTCTGTGTATGCTTAATATTATACTTAATATCGAATGTTACATCTAGTGTTGTTATGAAAATCCAATTTTCTTATCTTTTCTCAGGTTTTATTTTATATTTATTTGAAGAAATACATTTGAAATTAACCACTTGAAAAATACAGATGAATTCATGCGCTGTAAATCAATCTAAAGTAAGATAAATTTTATTTGAAGACTATAAACAATTATGTATCAACACTTAAGAGTTCCATTTTCATAAATTGGTTTCTAGAAGTCATCGAAAATATTGATCAAAATCATTTCTGTAGTACGAGGGTGGATCAAATAAATATAAACGAGACTTTTTTGTTTTAATTTTTTTATTTGCAGAGAGAAGAAAACCAAGTACGTTTAATTTTTTTTACATAATTTCCTGATTAAGAAATGCATTTTTTTCAGCGGATCGGTATTTTTTTATCCCGTCATCGTAAAAAGAAGTGGGCTGTGTCAGCAGCCAATTGCGCAGACCCCTTCACTCCATCGTCGTCGTTGAATCGTTGGACTCCCAGAGCTTTTTTCAGTGGCCCAAAAAGATGAAAGTTGCAGGCCGATAGATCAGAACTATAGGGAAGGTGTTCCAGTCGTGTTCAACTCATTTCCTTTAATGTTTTGTAAGTTTAAAATTACGCGCTCTAAAACAGAAGTCTCATTTATATTTGATCCACCCTCGTATTTAAAAATTCCATTTAAATTTCAACTAATGGACGGAATATTATACAATATATAATTTATTTATTTACCCATGTTGACCTTAAACCCACTTCTTATACTTTTCTCATACTTTTATCTTGAATATAATTTAGTGTGTCCTAATTTTAGAAGAATGGAGAAGGTTTACCCAGTGTTTTTTTTCCAATCTTCCTTCTCACAAAGGTAATTTTGAGTATCCAGCTTTGAAGAGTATGGAGTAGGCGCACACACAAATGCCTTTTATTCTAACACTCTTGTCTCAAAGTTAATTTTGCGAGCCTTGATTTAAGGACTACGGAGAAAATATACCCAGTGGCATTTTCTCAAACTCCTTTGCCTCAAAGATAAATTTGGACATTCAGCTCTAGAGATTCAGAGAGTATTCTACTCTAGAGGCGTGAATTTCGGGCGTTTTTTCAGACTAAATAAAGAAAAACAAAAAATATTTATGTATACATTTTTAACAGTTTATTTATTGATGACTTGAGAATGTACAAATTTTTTTTTGAAAAAATAATATTTAAAATTCAAGAAGTTATTAGCCTTGTCGTAAAAAAAGGGGTTACCCTGGTCAACATGATTGGAAACCTTTTGTAAATTCGAAACAAAAATCATACACATTTTCTTAATAAAAAATAATGTCGTTATAGTGGGTACCAAAGACAAAAAAATTCGTAAAACGGCGGCTGTCTGAAATAAATTTCAATTTTTTACCTTTTTTTTTTCAAATTTTAAAAAATAGTAAAAGAAATTATTTTGAATTTTCCAACGTCGAAACGTTATAAAAACATTTATCAAAGTTTCATACCAAATTTGAAGGCAATCAGTTGAATAGAACTTAAGATTTGATGTAGACCAGGTCGAAAAAAGAAGTTTCGAGAAAAACCCGTTTAAAGTTTTGAGATTATTGTCCGAATCATTGCGATGCGACGTAATTGCTGCCTAATTTATAGCTATAACTTCGTAAATGTTGAGCATTTCAAAATTTCCTTTTGGGAAAATGTTGTTAAAGGTGTAAACTTTAAGAATACGCAAAAAACAAAAAAAACGATTTTTTTCAAATTTCTAGAGTAGAATACCCCCTTAAAGGTAATCTTGGGTCCCCTGATTCAAGGAGCCCATGCTCCTTGAATCAGGGGACCTAATCTCCATGAAACGTACACCCAGTGGCTTTTCCACAAACTCCTTTGTTTCAAATGTACTTTTGAGTGATTTGATTTAAAAAAATATGGAAGAGGTAAACGCAGAGGCCTTTTTTCAAACTCGCTTGTCTCAAAAATATTTTTTGGCGGCCTGATTTGAGGAGTATGGAGAATGTACTCGTATACCCAGTGGCCTTTTCTCAAACTCCTTTACCTCACAGGTACGTTTGAGTGTCCTGCTTTAAAGAGTATAGAGAATGTACACCCAGTGATCTCTTCTAAAACTATATTTTCTCAAAGATAATTTTGAGTGTTCTCCCTTAAAGAGTTTGGAGAATGTATAACCAGTGGTATCATCTCAAACTATATTTTCTCAAAGATAATTTTGAGAATACTGCTTTTAAAAATATGGAGAATGAATACCCAGTGGTTCCTTCTCAAACTATCTTTTCTCGAAGATATTTTTAAGTATACTGCTTTAAAGAATATGTAGAATGATCTTTCCTCCCAGTGGTCTTTTCTCGAACTATCTTTTCACAAAGACAATTTTGAGTGTCCTGCTTTAAGGAGTACGTAGAATGTTTACTTAGTGGTGTATCCATTCTTGGTTATATTTTTAGTTTTGTTTCAAATCTTAGAAATATTTGTTGTTCCCTAAATCATCAATAGTTAATCTAAACCATGTTATAACTGATTTGATTATTGTGCACCGCATGCATAATTTCACAACCAATAATAAATATGAGCATTATTTAATGGTTTTTGGATATTCAAAGGTTTAAGAAAAAATACACAACTTGCGACATATATCATATAAATTATGTGAATTATATACTTATGACGAGTTAGTCATTACATATGAACGTGTATTAGCATCGTTAAATTGAATTGCGGTGATACAAAGAAAAAAAATAATGTTAAAAAAAACTGTTTCTGGACGGATCGTAATACTATACAAACGTGGAAGTGATAATAAGGATCTAAAACTCCTTAAAATTGTTAAGGTTTGTAAATTGGAATATCTCTGTCAATAAAGTTAGCCACAATATATAATACAACTGATCATCTAGGGAAATAAATGAAAAATAAAGAAGAGCAAGACATATTTTCTCCTGCCTTAAGAACTTGTGGGAATCATTTGGGTGCATTTCTACTGAATTGTTCCAGGCAGTTATAAACAAGATAATCATCCCCCAGCATTGTCATAATGGTGGATGATGATGTAAGGAAAAGATATGACATCGAAAGTAAGAATAGTTTTTAGGCAACCATTATATATTTGTAGTTTAGAGATTGACTTGGTCTGAAAATATGTTTTCGAGGTAAATCTTTCATAATCATGTCGGTTTTTTTAAAACTGTTTCAAAGATGTCAATAGAAATAATATTTTCAAGACAAATCTTATCAAATTACAATGTTTTAATTTTTAGTCGAAAAATTTTCCACTGGATAAAAATTCTAGGAAACCGAGATAAGCTTAATCGTATATTTTTTCAGAACAATAAGTATTTCTAGTATTATTATAGATTTTGTTTTCTTTAATTTTTATTTTATCTATTGAAAAGATCTAGTATTTTTATGATCACCCATTAAATAGTATAACATTAAATAGTGTATATAAAAAATTATGTTTTTTTTTGCAATCTTAGTGGTTTTAAATTTTATTTATAAAAACTCATATAAATAAGATCCATAGTAAAAAATTTCCATCAACTCTTTATTTCTCTCCTCGTGGAGTGGAGATTCAAGTCTAAATTGATTCGATTCGAAAGTCGATTTACGTTTATTCGCAGTTTTATTAAAAAGAGTTACAGTCTGGTTTTCACTTAAAGCCTTTTTAACATATTTTTGTTGGGCGTAAGATTTTTCCACGTGGCAATAAACTCTTGAGATTATATTGTTCATATTGAAAGTGTAACAAAAAAAAAACACTGTATTTTTTACAAGAAATCCCCATGGCGTACTTGATATGGGTAAATAAAATATCTGTATGCATTATATAAATCTAATTTTAAATTATTTCAATATATAAGCAGTCTTTCCTATAATTTATTCCAAACACCCATCAAAAATATATTTAAGGAATTGGGAAGACTGAGAAAATCATAGTTAGACTGGCTATTTAAGAAATAATTTTCAATCTCTTGCTGAGTGTAACTTCAAAGAATTATTGTCCATGGTATCGACTTACCTCTAATCATGCCTTTGTACTTCTTACGATGCGTTGTATTTTCTCTTTTATAGTCCCTCTATCACCAACTATCTCTAAGTTTAGCAACACAATATTCTGAAAGTGTTGTTTTGTTAAAGTGTGGATCTGTTTTCAGTCATATTTTATGATTTATACTTCTTTGGTCTAATCCCTCATTTTCTTCATTTTTCTAAATGATGTAGAGACCTGGGCACTTAAGATATGAAGTAAACAAATAATACATCCCTTTGAGATGTGATGTTGGAGACGGCTCATTCACGTTCCATTAACTGCCAGAAAAACTAATCTATCAATTGTTGAAGATCTCAGGAGTTGAGACACGACTCGAAGTGCTGTGTGTAAAAATGATCGTACAATATTTTGGACACATACGAGTATACCGGTGTGATGCCGATAGTCTTTTGTGGTAAGTTCTGACGAAAAGTGTGAAGGACAAAACAAATACAGGTTAGACACTCATCCGATAGAGTTACCAGATGAAAAAAAATAGCAAGATGCTCAGTTCAAAAGGCGCTACATTGTGCTAGAGATCGTTTATCCTGAATAAGTAAAGCTGATAACCATGTGATCACGATCCACAGAATTAAAGGAACGACCAAGAAGATCCACTCCTTTGCGGATCATGTTAAATTACATACGTACCATCAGGCCAATTCCCTGACGAGGTAGGCAGAGTGGACTGAGCACCATAATTTTCTATCCTTAGCCTCATGTACATCCATACATGTTCTCATATAACTTCTACGATTTATTTGATTTTCTATATTCCTTCTTTCAGAATATCATTAATTTGATCCAACCTAACTTTTCTTGGGCTTTCTTTCACACGCTTTCCGCACACACTTGAACTACACATCTGTTTTGTAAGTTTCCTCCTTCGTTCGTTTCACATACCCAAACCATTTGAACGTACTCTTTTTCATGTTACTCTGCGCATCAGCCTTATGTTCAAATTCATCCTTAATTACTTAATTCCGTATTTTGTCATACATTGTCACTCCATGCATTTCTCTCAATGAACGCATTTCTACAACATTTATTTTGCTTCTCTCAGTTTTTTCCACGTCCACGTTTCTCTCTTAAACATCAAAGATGCCACCAAAATATTATTGAGACTATCATCATATCAGATTTTGATACCGTCCTGTTTAATTATATATATTTTAGTACCCCATTGACTTCTATAACTACATGCCGTTCTATATATCTCTTAACTCTTCAATCATCAAATGAAATGCTACCCTAAAGCAGAATTCCTTAAATTACAGCGATTTTTCATGATTCACCCATATGTCGCATTTACTTTTCCTTTCACACTTTTCTATCACCATTATTTGGGATATTGCAACATTTATTCTCAGATCTTCATCTAAATTCACTAATATTCTTTAACTTTTTTCTTCGTCTTATTACCACATACTAAAATGATCAGCAAAATTAAAGTCAGCTTTAATAAGGTCTATAGTGTGAACAAGTTAAAAAATAACACAAATGTTGAACCATCTAGCGATCAATAACATTTTATTATTTTAAATTTACAATTTTCATTGACATTTGTTTTTTTCTTGAAAATAATAACATATATAATGTGTCCTATTTAATTACAGTAATTTTTTTATTCAGAGATAATCTATTTGCTCGACAACATTTTACAATTGATAAAATTTACTTAAAATTAAGAATTTGAAAAATATAGATATTATAGTATAGATATAATTGATTTATAATATACATTAAAATAACTCTATAAAAGAAAATTAAATAATAATATACTGATGTAAGCACATCAAATCTCGGTGTGTATATTTCGATATGAACCATTTTTGACATGTTTTTAAGACTACTTAAGGGAAGCGTTTGAAATATAAAAAAAAAACAAACAAAAATATTTTTTTAAAAATCCCTTTAAATGCCCTAAACACACCAGCCCTGCCAAAAATTGCTAACCGAAATAAGGTTCCCTATTATTGTTAATATTTTCCAACGTAGCGAGTAGAAGTTCTATTCACACTTGATGAAAGAAAGTGAGTTGGTAAATTGGTCATTATAAAATTTGTGTTGGTTTAATTTGGATATCATATTTTAAATCTAGGTTAAAATTATGGAATAAAATTAACTTTATCTGAAAATAATTTCACACAAACTTTATTTGTTTCGGAATTTCTAATAAAAAAGGTTGTTTTTGGTATTTAACTACATTGTTTTCAATATATCAGTTTACGTAAGTTCTTTGAAAAATTTAAAAAATTGAAAATTCTTTGAAAAATTTCAAAGTTTCTATTATTTGATAATTTCATTCTTATCGCTTCAAACGAATTATTTTTAGATTGTTGCCTTTCTTGTGTTTGTTGTAAAGTGTTCAAGATTTTTTAAAGTATAAAGAACATTTTTTTTCTTTTTTCCACATGTTCCAATAAAATATATTTTTCAAGTGAACTTTTATTGGTGGGATCAAAATGAATTTTTTTTTCACATATTTGATTTTTTTTTATATTTGTAACTCGACACTGTACTTGTGTTTCGATAATTTTTAAAAAACAGATAAGTTTTTCTATGCTTGACTTAGAAAAATAAAAAGATCATATATATTAGATTTTAGATTTTTATGCTAAAGTATTTAACAGATAAAATTGTAAAACTTAAAAAATAATATATCTTTATGCAATAAAAACGATTGTAAAATATTTATCTGCGTTAAACAAGATATAAGAAAGAAAACACGATAATCACTTCGGTTAATATTTGGTTATCTTTAAGTTTTACACACCTATAAATGATTTAACTATTATTAGGCATTTATTACTTACTTTATATAAAGCAAATATTTTGCTTCTTTATTAAATATGTTTCAAATTAAAAGAAATATAAAAAAAAAACATTTTCCATTAAAAATCTTACAAGTAAAATCAATATAATTTTACAAAGTAAATTAAGACATGTAAAGGTTCATTCACATTATCAATACTATACTTACACTTTTCCTTCAGTACTATTAACTTGAACATGACTATTTCATCGATTCATTATCTTCTCATTGTAACGTGCATGCACCTTAACATAAAGTTATTGATAAAAAAATGAAATTGAAATAAAAACAAATGTACTCTTTTTAAAGATATGCTTTGATATATTAAGAAACGCTCTCTTCTACGATTCAAAAGTTTTTGGTTACAATTTAAAAAAAAACTTCTAATAACTTCTAAAAAATATTTTCAATAATTAATACTGCTTCTAAGTTAAGTAAAATAAATATTCTTAAAATATAGATATTTTTTTTAAATATTTAAGGAATAAATAATATTTAGTTTTTTTTTAAATATAGGGTCGAATAAAACATTTTGATTACAATTTAGAATGAAATAAACATGATTGCGCGTCGAATCGATTGATCAATATTGATTTTAAAAATTAATTCTCTTATAAATTAAAAGAGGAAATTTCTGCATTTTCGGGACACGCTCGCACGCGAAGCAACTCATCACGGGTCAGCACTCCATCCTGAAAATTAAATAAAAAATATGTATTTATTAACAAATTAAACGACACTTAAATGTAAGTAAGATATCACAATAACAATTATAAACCGAAATTAAAGTATCAACATAAAAAAATAACATTTCAGGATACATATATATTTCAAAGTATGATAAACGATACAACCATTATACTCGTATAATACAACACGGATAGTAAAAACCAGTCCGCAAGCTACATGCGGTTCTTTGATGTTTTCAATGCGACTTGCGTACATTAAGCAATTTTTTTTTATTAAATATCTCCGATCACAACTAACGAAAGCTCAACTAACATAACTGCTTCGAACTGCCTTGACAAATTACGAACCAAACTTTTTGAGTCTGGCACAACAGACTTGATCCAAAAATAATAAGAATTATAATTTAGAATTTAGAGGGATAGCGAGGGTTTGTGTCACCCAGGGGAAGTTCATGTATTTTATGCCCCTAACAATGAAAAGCTGATTATTGGACTCTAGTGGTGCACTTGATTAACCCTTACACCAGCGTTCAGATGTTTTTGAGCACATGACAACCAAAAAATTATACAATTGCTCTTTGATTGACCCCTAAAAACGCCCGTACACTGGCACCCAGGGGCGAATTCCTCCACCTGTCTCACCCTTGCTATACCTCTGATTTCATTTTAAACACGGTCCAATTTTACATAAATGAACGATGTTAAACATTTTGAGTCATTATGATTGCCCAGAAAAAAATATTGCAACTCTCAAAGCTTTCGAGGTTCTTAAATTTGTCCACTACAGCTGATACCGCACGAAGGAAGGTAGTCATTAGAATATCAGAAATGAAGGTCTTGCGAGATAAAACACTTAAACAGAGATAAAGAAATAAGAACAATATGTAAAACTGAAGACATCCTAAAGATGGAAAGGCGTTGGAAATATTTGATGAGCCCTAAATTCTCAGCATAGATTCTCATGATTACTTCATGCCAACCACCAGACAGAAACCGTAAAATATGGAAGGAAAAATGAAAATATACAGGAATAATGCAGAAAAAACTGACCGAAAAACCACTGCATGATGTAGAAAATATTTTTTTAGATATGATTTTCAACGATATTTAAAATAAAATAATTCGATAATCTAGTAATTTTAATAGACAACCTTCGTGATATGGTTGTTAAGACGCCCGTCTCCCATCTCAATGGATGTGGGTTCAATTGCCGTTTGAACCCGATACTTTTAAAAAAGGTTTCAGTATAGTCAATTATGATAAAGCCTCCTTATCAACTTTCAGCTTGATAAAAAGAGATTGCCACAACAATAATAAATAATATAAGGAAAACAGTTATTAAGAAAGAAAGAAGATGTAGTGCTGAGGTTGAAAAAACGAGCATAAAGATGATCGGCTAGGAAAAAAGAATGTACGATGAAAGATTTACAAAAATAATTTTTGCAGGTATTTAGTATAGAAGGTGTGAGAAGTTCGCGACCACGTGAATCAAATGCTAAATACACAGAAATGTTAAGAAAGTCATTGTTTCTGAATTACACCTGCGTGACAGACTAGAGTAGTTTAAATAGCGGAGGATGTTTGGCAAATGTGCTGTTGAAAAAAATAATGACATGAAGCAACATACTCAAATGCAATTTCATATCACATTGTTATTTAACAAGAAATACATATTTAAATTTATTTCATATTCTGAATTTTCGTCAGGTTCCCATGATTCACTCTGTATTTCATAAATGCGTATATTATATTTTACAACATACGAACGTTTAGTTTAAGATAAAAATGATATTTTTTTAATAAAAACAGATTTTACAACTCGAAATTAGGTTGTTTGTGGCGTATTACATGGATTAGTTATCAAGCTACTGGAAGGTGTACGATAATATAAACCATAATCTTTGCTTTGAAGCTGTTTATTTACTGTAAATTATCTGAATGTTAAAATCAACGAATTAAAACTTATCTTAATTACTAAAATATATCATCACCGTAAAACCTATGTACTCGTATATCGTTGTACAAAGGGCAAATGCAATCATCCGAGTTTTATACTAGCTATCAAATTAAATACTTTACTTTTTTTGTGCGTATTGTATAAACAATTTCTATCAATACAAAACGATTTAGGGGATAATGAAAGAAAAAAATATACCATTAAGCATTAAGAGGCAAAATTTTTCGTCTAGGACAAGTAAGAACGTGTATGAACAAATACAGTGGACAAAAAATCTAATATCTTTGTGTTTTTTTGAAATGGAAAAAGTTTGCGTGGCTGCAAAATATGTGTTTTTTTTCTAGAAAAGCTGTAAATACCATAAATATCCAAAAGTTTTCAGCTTTTACAAGTAATAGCGTGTATGAATAAATACCACGCCGGCCACGTCAATCGCATGGTCAGGCATGTAACAGTCGACATTGGATACTTCTAACTTCAGGAGTATGTCTACTAAAACCAATGAAAGACGTGTTGTTTCGTTACATTTTGAAATGTTAAGGAAAAACTCGGCAAACAATAAAGTCTATTTAACGAAGTTGAAAAGTTTGGGCCGGACCAGACACATTGTAAGAACTGACGTGTCCAGAACATTTTGTTTTCCCATAGATCTATATATTTTTTTTATCCACTTTACACGGATTTCTCCTGTTACACAAACAGGGTCTGCTTCTAGCGTTAGCTTATTTGTTAGGAATAATATCAGCCAGGATTCTTCTCATACTGCTAGACGGTACCGAAAATACTCGTATATCAACAGTGTTATTCAGTTGGTTCAATATCTCTATACCACGCGGGACTGAGTGTTTAGCCATGATATTCGTCCTGTATGTTGGTATGTAGAACAGAGGGTGATTCCTTGCACGGCTATATTTATTGGGTACATATAAACTTAGTGCTTCTAGAATCACGGAACAGTTAAAGCAACCTTGGAAACCTTTATTAGGAATATCGCAATGGATTCTTGCCTTCTTGTTTCGAGGCTTCTATAGTTACACACCGTGAGAAGTTCGGCATGGTGAGCATATTTTGGGTAATCACCTTTTGTTCTGTACCATAGATATCTGAGGATTTTTTTTGTATTTGTTCCATATTGTTTTTATATTTGAGCTGATGAGGAGCCCAAACCGTAGATGCATATTCTAATTTGGTTCTAATTAGATAATTATATAAGTTTTGGAGGATATCGGTGCTGTTAAACTCTCTTGATATTCTCATTTTAAAACCGAGTAGTTTGTAACAGTCCGATATCAAACGTGATATATGGTTAACGAACGTGAATCCGACATCAAAGGTTACGCCCAAATCTTTGAATTCAGAAACTCTGTTTAGTGCCACTCTCTGTATAGTATACTGATGGTGGATTGGTGGAAACGATCGACATAAGATACACAGACACATTTATTAATGTTGAACAGAAAATTATTTTGCTCACTCCAGGAGACTAGGGAGTCTAGGTCCTGTTGTAACTGTGCACAGTCGTGAGGTGAATTGATCTTTTTGAAAATTTTCAAGTCGTCAGCGAACAATAAACATGTCGAGTGATTCCGCAGATGACTTGTTACGGATTGTTACGTATATGTATGGCTGAATATTTTAAATGAATTGGATCTACCTATGAACAAACGCTGAGAGGAAAACTCTTTGTATAAATAACATTTATCAACAAAAAAAGCTATTATGGCACTCTTAGTGAGTCAGTGAGTCGATGTTAATGAAAGTCAACGACGAATTAACACTTTGTATCCCGATCCCGTGTGTTCTAACGTGATAAACTAGATATGTGTTGAGTCCCGGTACCGTGTTTTAACGTGATAAACTAGATATGTTTCGAGTTCCAGTACCGTGTTTTAACGTGATAAACAAAATATACGAGTATGTACCGTGTTTTCACGTAATCGATGCCTCTTCCGAAAAAGAACTAATAACTGGCGTCTAACAAATATTTTTTTTCAATAAGAATCTAGATTCCTGATTTCGAACATAGGTTACCCTAAAAATTGAAAAATACTTTTGACAAATGTATCTGGAGACCAGTCTTCGGGTGTAAATAGAATAAGAAATAGGTAAGATCCTCCAAACAAGTTGTCAGGGTACATATGTAGATATATATTTCATTAAGTAACTATCTGGTATTCCATCAAGTGACAAAAAGGAAAAACTCTGCAGAACTTACTAAGTACAAGAAAAGAAGTGAGACCCGGTACATGTGTAAGGAGATTAATGTAGCTCTCTACAAAGGTAAATGTTAACAGATTAAATATACTTAAAGATACAACTAAAATGTTTTAAACACGTATACAAAGTTTGATAGCAATCTTTCTAATATTTTCTTAGATATAGCAATTTTAATAAATACAACGAAAACCATCAGAATTCCTGAAAAATAAGTCGATGACTGCGAAAATTTGTCTCGATTTTTCCCGGATCATAAATTATTTATATTGACAACATGAATATCAATCACTGTAGTGTTGAGTAAATAATATTATTTTTTACCTGATTGGTATCCATAAACTTGAGAACGACTGTCATGGCCAACTCTGGGTTGTTCATAAGCTCATTGACGAACCATCCAACGGGGATACTGAAAAGAAAAAAACAAAAAATTACAGTCACTGATTAATAGAAATATTAAAAAACATTTGAGAACGGATATTTGTTAAAAATATTAAAACGTTTAGATGTTAATGGTGTTTACACCATTTAAGTTTATAAAAAATGTTTTTTTAATAAACTATTGAACAACAAATCTACGTAAATGAATTATGTACTTGAATTACAACAAATAATTAGAAATTCTAATTTGTTTTAGTTCAACACTGTTTCTTCTACTTTATATAACGGTATAATCCTTTTTCAAGATTTTTACCTCATTATCAAGGGAGCACAACCTTGCCGGTTGGGATGTATCATTATATAAAGTGAAATAACTAGTGTTTGACTAAAATAAATTACAATGTCTTTAAACCTTCAGTGTTAATACTAAACTATAAATAATATATTATAGTTATAAATAGTTTTTTTTATTTGGCTTAGAGGTTATCTTTCTTTATGTTTTTTTACGTTCACCTATCAATACAGCACACAGTCATTAATAAATATAAGAAACATAACACTTTGAACTTAAACACTTATAAATAAACATAACCAATCTTTCGAAGGTTAACTTTTCTACTTGTTGCCTGTTCTTTATTTCACACTAAATAATTTAAATACATATTTAATTATCAAAATTATTTTCGTCTAATGAGCTGTTAAATAATATTTCTATAAACCATAAGATGTTCCTTCGAAATATTACGTGATGGAAAAACGGCACAGTAGTTTTATGTCATAACGTATGATATATTCCAAAAGCTATGACGATTCATTGATTCCTTCGAGTGTTCGAATTGACATTTTTTAAGGGATCCGGTCATTCATTCATTTCTGTATCCGAGGTATTAATTATCAATTAGGCCACACGTTTCCAGTAGAATGGAATAGAGATTTCCTTATAGAATCAATCAGGTTTTTCCTCGGGGATGTAGTGGCGATGTTTGGACAAGTAAGCGAGTATTGTAGAGCCCCACAACCACATTCAATACTTCTTTCATTCGAGAAACCTAGCAATTAGTACTCGCTTAGTAAAAAAAAATTATCTACGAACGATACGACAGGAAATGTAAACAAAATACATCACACTCGGATGCTCCCTAGAAACATCAGAAATTAATTGATAGTAAACGTTTCCAGCCCCGGAACGAAACAAATGCTAAAGAGGTCTGGTGAGAGTTCGTCCTGTAACAATACTTGCGAACACGAGACGCATACGAGTGTTGTTGCATATTTGCATGCCGTAGTGTTGCCAACGTGCGTAGTAACTAAAATCCGAAGGCACCATTAATTGGGACGAAAACAATGTTGCCTCCTGACTATGCCTACATCAGTTCCGATGTTTGAGGAGTATTATATAAATTAATGAATAATCCAATGAAATGCTATGAATAATGTATTATCTCATCATCATTCTGTCGTTTATTTAGCTCATCATTGATCAATGAGACTCCTGTGATAGCTCTTGATGACACCTTTCCATCCATCTCTGCACTACGCGGTACGAAGGGCAGTTGTTAAGGGTAGCATTCTTGCATCTCACACTTAGTTAGTTCAATTATTTGAGCATTTCTCTAGTTCGTCGTCCTTTTACGCTTCCTATGACCACAAGCATCTCCAAACTACAAGCAAAGTGCTCGAAGAATCAAAGGACTCGTCGAAGACATATTGTCGACAATCTGCCGGCGACTCTTAGTTCTTCGAGAACGGAGGCGTTAATTCGCCTTGCCGAAAAGTTTCTCCAGTACCACGTTTCAAAAGAATTTATTTTACGCTTGATCTCAGAGTCCAAATCTCTACGCCAACATAAACTAGGCTCACGTTTATCGAAATGGTGATTGTTCTGCTCTTCCATGTCTTTTCCAGCTTTGACGTCGCATTCTACGGCATTACAATTATTATTTTCCCCTCAGATCCTCCATTGTTAATAATACTGGAGTCTAAGTAAATAAAGTCAGTAACAACTTCTAGACCATGATTCTCATTAGTTGATAGCAGTTTATTTCTGTTTCATTTTCTGCATTATCTAAAGATTGATAAATATAATGTAGGTACACACCTATATTTTTTTTAAACTTATATAAATTCTTTTTAAAATTGGATACAAATAGTTAAAATTATCTGCGATAACTTCTAGGAAATTATTTATGTCGCCATTTTCCTTGTTTCTCTACACAAAATAATAGAATGTTCTCTATTATTTTGTGTAGAGAAACTAATATTTACATGAAATTTAATATTCAAAAGGCTGTCACCTCGGCTCTTTTCCATTGAAAGTCAATTTCAATAAAAGTGCAAGAGTTATAAAATGCAAAGGTAAAAAAAAACTAGGCGTCATTTAAATCGAGTAACAAGGAACGGCAGAGGGTAGATCTCTGTATCCAATAAAGAAAGAGTGGCATCTTCCTTTGAAATCCGATACCATTGTGGAGGAGCCCACAAAGTGGTGATGCCGAGATTCTTCACCTGTTAGCGTTAGTTGGAAGACGTTGAAAATAATAGACGCTTGTTGTCCAGGGTTGGCAAAACATGATATTCTACTCGGAGAATCCTAATCATACATACATTCCATTATGCCATTTCACTGTCAAGGAAGGCAGACAGGACAGAGAACCAGACTTTCCTATAAATAAATTATTTCCTATAAATAAAATATTTCCTATACATAAATATTTCGTTTCCTCTACATTAATACCTATTCTCATTCAACTCATCGTGTTTCTCTGCCTTTACAACTCCTTCTTTCAAGCATTTTTATTTATTTATTTATTTTACACATGACAAGAAATATACATAACTTGCAAAAAAGGTGGAATCGAACTAAATTGAACTGTCATACAAATATTTATGTTGAAAATAGAGCATTTATATTTCTCATACGGAGGGAAAAAAAACAATTTAAAAAATATCTAAAAAAACAAACCAATTCAATAAGTATTGACAGAAAAAGGAACAGGAGATGGGAAAGAAAGATGATGGAAATCCAGAAAACACATTAAGTTATGTATACTCGTAGGTAAATACAAACCATCACGCCATTTTCCCTGTCAAGGTAGGTAGAGACGAGAGAACGTCAGACTTATTTATCTCGACACACATCTATCATATCTTCTTTTCATAATACTTAATATACCAACCTTAAGTTCATATGCATTCCTAAGCAAATAATAAATCAAATCATGTAGAAAAGTATCTAAGTATAAAGAATATGACAGTCATACAATCGATGATGGATCTTAGCTGCTTGTATAAAGTGAAAATCAGACTGGAATCCTTTTAAAAAATCTGGCCTCTAACTTGAATCGAAACCGAAATGTTTTGTGATGGAAGACAGGTCTTACTAACTAGATTGCTGAGATAGGATTATGAGCCATAATAATTATAAAATAAATACCTATGTATTAAGCAGGGCAAAAATAGCAAACTTAGATAGTCGATATATGTTAACGAATATATTTAAAAGATTTAGTAGGAGCCGTGGAAGAAAAATTTGATTGGACCTAGAGCAAGAAATTTTAAAAGAAGTTAAAGGAAGAGAAATCGACAGAACGGTGTAATAAATATATTCATATATAAGAAACGAATTAGTGTGTCGTGATAGAAAAGTTTGGAGCTTTGTTCTCCACATACGGCATGCAAAACGATAACTCGTCTTTTAAATAGATTTGTCCTACATACGAGTATTAACAGAAATGGTTGATATTTGAAAAGACAAATATTGCTTAAAATGAAGATTAATTGACTGCATGTCCAGAGGTGGTTTTAAGGTGTCACACGTGTCAGGCTTCAGGAGAGTGTGAAAGGGACCCAAGACACCGGATATTTGCTCTCCAGGATCTAACCTCTAAGTCTGCTTGATATGGGATCACTTTTCCATCTAGGCTTATCAAAGATGTTTTATTTAGACATAATTAAACTACACGATTTCATTATTGCAAAGTAAGATCAGGTTTCTCTATTTACATCCACACATAACATCAAACTTAATATTTTTCGGTTTGCATTCAATCAATAAACGAAAATATATTCTAAGATTAAGGACACAGATTTCACATAATCCTTGATTTAAGGGGAAGATTCACACTAAAAATAAAATTAGAAACTTGGTCAATGTTATGATTGTATATCTATGTCGATTTAATAGTTATTGGTTACTTAATTAAACGCATATTTAAATTAAATACATTTAAAAAAAAAGCAAAAAAATTGTCTTATTGGAAGAAGAACCACTGGATATAAAGTTTTTTTAGGTTTTCAAAAATTAAAATTAACGTTATTATTATTTAAATCTTGAATTTCAATCCGAAATGATATAATCCATTTTATGGGCATAATACCATATATGGTTTTTTGAACATATGCACATACGGGGAAGTACCTAATCTAATGGCCGTAGCTACTATTTTTCTATCCTTACATTCAATTTATATACAATATACTCGTATTTATTTTGTAATATTTTAAATCTGTCAACAACAGTGGGTTCGAGTCTCAAGTTAGGGTATCATTGAGGAAAGTTGGCTCTCTAGACGGCACTTTATATTTTTTTTTTATTATAACTTATAATAAAAATGATAACGAGAGATTACCGAGATACTGAACATATTGAAAACTACCATTCATGAACATTTGGTAAAGCCAGGTAATGTGAATCGTTACTAATTCGACCTAAAAATACGAAATTACTTTCAGAATGATAAATGAGTACTAGGAAAATTGACAAATAAATAAAAAAAAACACAAATCCTAAAGTTTCAAATCACTGACATTTGTACAGCTTTGACATTAAATTATATGATTGTCATTATAAATATTACACATATTCTATGGTCGTTTTACTTTCAATGCAAACAAATGTTAATTATAATAAGTAAGGATCTAGCACTGGCTGCTGTTCCTTGTCAAGTTTCTTGGTTTCAGATAATATTTTTTTTAATGATACTCTTTTAAAAAAAGTGTACCAAAATAATGTTCCATTAGATTCGATAAAAACGCTACTTTGGTGTTTTTCTTGCTGGCAATACAGTATACACCAATCGTTTAGCTTAGCCTAATAACATTTAAAAATTTCTTCGTTTACTAAAATTCTGACCGTGCTCACTTAACTGTGATAAAAATGATAAAAGCATCCATTCCACCACAGGCCCTGTCTAGTGAAGTGGTTATTTTTCATTACAAAAGAGTGGGTTTATATTTTCATAAAATACTCTTGAATTCGGTTTTCCATTCACACGTTAAAAGGTATCAAAAATAAATTATAAGAATTTTAATAACGATAATATTTCACTTTAAGGTAGATTTTCAAAGGTAAACGATTAATGAAGCCAATGTGCTCAAAGGAAATTTTCTCAGCCTAACTAAACAGAGGATGAGGTAAAGAAACTAAACAGAGGATGAGGTAAAGAACTTAACCAAGAATGGGCCAAACAACTCAGCCGAGAGTGTTTTATAAATGATAACGCTCAGCCCTAACAATAGCTTTTATTTTGTCCAGACTAACGAGACTCAGTACACCATTACGAAGAAAGCGATGATAAAGGGTGAGAGAGAAGGAGTAGCATTTAGAAATCTCAATTTAGAAATACATTTAGAGAATCCTTGTATCATTGTTCAATTAGTAGGACGTGATGGCTAAGTGTTCATGTATTAAATTTCACAGAAATGCTCGCTCTTTCTTGGTGTCTATTTTCGTATTTTGTACATACATACACATATATGAACAAGTATAATTTCTTTTGACGTGATTTTATTTATTAATTAATTTAAAAAATAGATTAATGTTTTTACGATGGAGATTTAATTTTTTCAAATGAAACGGTGGCTTTAGGCCATTGAAAAGCTAAAGATTAGATGCAGTAATGCGAAATCAAAATAAATTTCAATATTTTAAGACTAAATATTCAACGTTTTTACATCTCCATTTTCTATTGATATTAATGAGGTTCCAGAGACCCTTCAAACGGAGTTGATTGATTTTCAGTGTGATTCTGAATAGAAGAGTGAATTCGAAATAAATTCTTTATTACAATTTTACAAAAAATATGATTGGAAGTAAAGTATAAGAAAATTTTAAAACATAATTTTTTTATATATTATTATTTTTGAAATATCACATATTTGTATGAACACATGTTCTCTAGGATGAAGCGTGTTGAGTCTTTGTCAAAATCGCAGACAGCCATCTAGAAAGTTTACTTACGTGTTGCCACTTCATCTATTATACTGAATGAGAAACAGTGTCACGTCTCACATTAACTCTTACGTTATAATAATCATGTGGTAGATATATTTTGTGGCAGATATTTTTTGTGGTAAGTAGATATTTTCTGTGGTAGATATTTTTAGTGGTAGACATTTTATGTGGTAGATATTTTTTGTAATCGACCAATCAAAATATAAACCGTAACTTTGACAACACTCATTGTTACAAACGGGCGTAAGCACATTCGATTTTATATTGTTTAATAATGATCAGTGGAACATCATGGACTTCCATCTCTCTTAATATTCTTAGATTCAACATCGATATTTGCTTATTTTTAATTATAAACGGGCTTGTAGATTCCTTGGTTTAACTTTAACGAATATCTTTCCGTTACCCATTCGTTCAACTAGATCAATGAGATGTTTAATGAATGCAGGTTAAATACAAATTACTTAATAAATCAATTTAACAATAAAAGTTGTTATTCGTTCAATAAAAAGTTCTTTGGGATTTCAATTGATACATTTAAAAGAAGATTCAATAAATAACGATTGCACTTTAATTGGCCTGATGGTGACATCAAATTGACCTGATGGCAGTGACACACCAAATTGATCTGATGGCAACTGACACACCAAATTGACCTGATGGCAACTGCCACACCAAATTGACCTGATGGCAAGTGATACATCAAATTGGCCTGATAGCAGTGACACACCAAATTGACCTGATGGCAAGTGACACATCAAATGGACCTGATGCCAAGTGACACACTAAATTAACTTGATGACAAGTGACACACCAAATTGACCTGATGGCAAGTGACACCAAATTTACTCTTGAATGTTTTGTTTTCTTTATATTTTCTCTTTCTATTCTATATTTGTTTTCAATTTTTTTCTCCATTTAAAAAAGCATATTATATGTTTTTATTGCTTCACGTCTATGCACATATATGATTGTTTTACGTGGAAATTTCTATGAAAGCTTTTACTTTCTAGATTTAGTGTATAAAATATTCAAAATACTGTTTGTTTTTTGACATACCATAATTTAAAAAACATCTGAACAAACACTTACTTTTCGGGAACCTTGTCTTCTTGTTCAGAGAATCTGATGTCTTGAAGTTCATCTGACATGTCTTCAGTAGAGCCAAGAGGGTGGGCTGAAAACATGAAATAATTTATGATTTTTCTAAAACCCTTAGCATTAATCTAAGTAATTTTACAACACGCGTAAGTTATCATTGTTTTCCGCATCGTTCAAAAATGTTACTGTGTTGTATTACACTTTCATAGTACATAGTTCAAATCGGCGTGGTTTTATAATTTATTAAGCCTTAAAAGGGAACCGGATGGCAACCAGAAGGAAATAGCATTGAGATGGATCGACCACGTAGAAAAAACGATTGATGAAAGATTTACAAAAATAAAATTAGATAGAGCGAGAAGTTTGCAAAGTCCTATAAAAAATTTATGACCAAATTAATCGAATTCTGAAAGAAAGAGAAGAGAAAAGTGTTTGTAATAGGAGAGTATGCATAGCAAGGTACATAGACGTGGCAGAAGGGAAAGATGCGTGGCATGATAGATCAAAGTGGAGTTCTGTTTTCTCTGCCTACCCCAATAGGAGCATGACGGGATAGTGACGATGGTATCCAACTTTATCTCTGATCTTTGTAATATCTATGCTTTCGCGATACAAATGGAGATCAAGTACTGGGATATGTTACATTGGAACCAAAATGGAGACGTTTTGCTGAGAGAGCCAATAAATATATATTTTTAGAGAGCCTATATTCAGTATTGCAATGGCCAAAGAACCTAAAAGTCTTATTTCAAGAAAATGACTATTTTCTGAGAATTCATCAAGATACTCTTAGGATGGGCTTAATGTTACTAAACGGGGAAATGTATTTTAAATACTGTTTATATTTAGGAAAATTATTAAAAAAGAATGTGACGTATGGAATGGTCAGGGTGCCTTTTTAGGTGGAAAAGGATTCGTAGACTAGATTCTTTCTTTGTATACGATTGCGAAAAGTATAAGAGTGCTTTCCTGAGTTTAGAAAAAGTCTTTAACTATGGTATAAAAATCAAGTCATGGATTTTAATTAAAACTGGGGTTGAATATAAGTTTATACCTCTCTTCTAGAATGGTGTCTTAACTAAGTGGTGTAATATTACAAAAGGAGTGAAGCAAGGACTCATATTGTCAAACTGGTTATTAAATGTGTGCATGGTATAAGGATTCGTGTAAGGAGACAAAATAGAAATAACTGTATGAAAAGATGTATGGATATGAAAGAGAAGAACGAAGGATGTTATGATAGGAAATATTGACTTTCTGTCTTCTTTACCTACCCCAACAGGAAAATGGCATAATGATGTGTTATATATGTATATTCTCACCTGTATTGATTTTATAATTATATAATAGTAATACCCATAAATTGGAAAAACGGTTGCGATGTTAGTGGGAATCACCTATACCTGTCAAATGAATTAAGAAATACGCGAATTCAAGGAAACAACTGGCCACAAACCTATAGCTAAAGAAAACTGTGAGAGTGGGAATAAGTTCCTGAAGGCGCAGGAGAAAACCGCTCATAGGTCAAGGGGTAGAAAAGAAAGAGATCATTTATATTCAAGTAATAAATTTAAGTTTATTTTTACAATACAACTCCAGATTTTTAGAAAAAGCTTTAAAATCACAAAGGAATGGAATCGCTAAACTTTTTAAGGTATGATTAACCTTAAATTTTTGTTCTTTTTTTTTTGGAATCCAGTAATCGAGATTTCATAGTATTTTACTCCTTTCATATTCAATAAAATGATTTATGTTATTTTTACATAACCTTTCAGAAAGGATAGAAGATTTATAATTTGATAATCTTTTGAACATGTCTTATGATACAAAAGTATTTTTTTTCAAATAGTAATATTTTTACCGAAATTCAAGTTCGAAAAAGGTTTGAAAAATGTATGTTGAAACTTGAGTGAAATATGTGTTTTTTGTATAAAATATTCCTATCACAAATATAATTGTTTTCCCTGATTTTTTTTATTTCAATTGGAAATCATCAATTTGTAATTAATGAAAAAATAATAAAAAAAAATATATTTCCATTTGCAAACACACATTTATAATGTTTAAAAATATAAAATAGTTTCTTGAGTGTTTTGAAACGTTATGTTTGATCAAATTCATGAAAAAACGGGCAATATATATTCCGTAAAAATGTTGAAAAAAAGGAATTAAATATTTCTTCTAAATTTAATCAAGAGAAATTTAGATGAACGAAGACTAAACTCAAATAAAACAAAAATCTTTAGAGAAAATTCGATAACATCTGTTTCAGAGATTTTCAAATATTTAAACAAAAAATAAAAACTTTCTCTTTCGGACTAAAAATAAAATAAAGAAAAAAAAATTGAGGCATTGTTTGTACGGGACCTTGTCAAAATTTTTACTTTACAAATGAAAGTTCAACAGTAATTTAAGAAGAAAAATAGACTAAAGAATCTGCGTGGAAGATTACCCGAAATATTTTTTATGTAAGTTCAGTTTCTCTCTTAGAATCCTTTTCTTCTTTCTTATTCAGGGCAACCAAACCGGCAAATCTATACGATTATATTTATGAGAAAGCTAAAGTAATACATCTGTATATCTCTCTTTTCAAATTAACTACCATTTCTATTTGTTTTCTTTCATTGATATTAATTATTTATTTAGCAATAACCTGTCAAAATAGTGTTTTTTTTTCTTAGTGTCATTTCCAAAAAAAATATAGGATTAATCTATTTCAGGAATGAAACCAGAAATCTTTAAGAATGTAGAATTTGAATGAAACTAAACCCAGAAATCTTATTAATAGAAAATTTATATAAACTTTATACTACCTAATTAGTTTATGTACTCGTACATAGAAAATGTATAAAGCGTGTGAGAGTGATGTGTTTGTCAAATAATTATAATTGAGTGTTGATATTATAACATAAATGTTAGAAGAATCAAGTATTCTCACTCATTATAAAGTGCTTCCTGGTTTTAATACTTTATTTTTTTCTTCATTTGTATCATTTGTATAGTCATCTATTTTTTTATAAATACATTATTTACCATTGTTATTTTATGTCTTATAATCAGATATTGAAGTGAATATTTAAAAAATAAAAATGTACTTTGAAATTATTAAATAATAACTCAACCATAACAACGACAACACTGATTATTGTACACAGTACACCCGAATTTTTAAAATCAGATGATATATTGACAACAAAAACGACTAAGTCGTTTATATTATATATCGTATTGACAATTATAAAACATAAGACAACACATCTATATAAAAAAAATTCATTATACGTATATGTTTAAAAATATAACACATGAAAATACCGATGTGTAGTATAACACGGAAAATACCAATGCGTAGCTCAACACGGAAAATACCAATGTGTAGTTCAACACGGAAAATACCAATGTGTAGTATAACACGGAAAATACCAATTTGTAGTATAACACGGAAAATAAGAAAATAATCAAGTGTAATTAATTAAATTCCACCAACAATACAATATTTGGTGGTAAAAGATGCACACTTATATGTGAAATTACATAAAAAATATGTAACGTAAAATGGAATAATCTGTCTATAACAATTATTTCGTTTTCTTTGATGTTCCATTTTCATTATCTTTTTCTGGTCAGAATCATTTTGTAGTTTTCACTGAGAGCAAACAGCTAAATCGAATGAAATGGCATAGAACTGTTGCCAGTTATTAACTTGACATTTATTGAAATACTCCGGTCAGTTAACACATTATTTAATCCACCGTATACTATTGCTTGCTGCTACGCCTGATAATTTATGAAAGGAGACAAGAAGTAATTTGGTGGTAACAAAATTGTACTTAAACTTAATCTAATTATGATTGTTACAAATCTTATGAATAACGCGCAAACTTCTTAAAAAAATTATGATGGTTATGAAAGAAATTGTGTGGGAGTTTAGTATCCGGCTTCCGTTTGACAACCCTAAACTACAAAGAAACTGGAAACGTATTTAAGAGTGATGTTTTACAAACAAACTTTCTGCTTGTTTAAGTTTTTTTGGAAAAGTTTTTGGGAAAATAATTTAACAAATTCCGATTCTTAAGACTTGCAGTTTTTGTTTGTACATATAACATATAATAAATGTACATAAACATTTGTTTGCATGCTAAGGTTATATGTATATGCGTCGCATTTAATACTTTTTGGTGAAGAAAATTTCGAGAAGAAAACAATTATTTAACTTGTTTCTGATAATAATATTTAAAAATAATTATTCCTTCTTCGTATTTTCAATTTCCCTGAAATAAGAATTTTTTAGACACATAAGAAATATGCTCGTATAATACATTTGTGTAAATCAAAAAAAAACAAGACTTTTAATGTTTGGTTATTTGCTCTGTACCTTGAATATATTTATTAACTGTAATATATTTTTTCTACCATTTTTTACATGTTTATGTAGTTTTTCAAATATGACCATTGTTTTGTACTCTTATATTTACATTTTTTTTATATTAACATTGTTTTTCTCTTTGGTACACCTATATCTTAAATATTTTAAAATACATATTGAAAATGATTTTCACTTTGATCATATTAAAGTATCTCTCATAGAGTCTTCTGTTTGGTGTATTTTATAATCAGATTATATTAAACTTGCCCAACTAATCAAATTGCATGAAATGGCTTTAAATTTGGTTATCCATTCATATCCCACACTATCTCTAGAAATGAAAAAAATTGTCTTACAGCGCGATTGTTATCATCACTAGTCAGATTGTCTCCAGTGATTGATATAGGCTTTCTTTGTCCTTTTCCACTCTTTTCTATCATATGCACATTGTTTTTAGGTGCTCTTAACCATTTATCTGATGTCTACCGACCATCTTGCTAGGGATCTTCCCACATTTCTTTTCCCTGTCTTTAATCACTCTCTAACACTTTCAGAGTCCATCTTTCATCTATATGTTTGGAAATGTGGCCTGTGCAACGATCTGGGCTAATGTGTGATTACACTATCGTAAAAAAGAATAATATAAGCAATTGTGAAATGCTATTCCCGGAGTAAGCTCATCCTCGGTTATTTAAATACTTAAATGTGAAAAGTAAGGGTGACCAAACATCTGATACCAAGAAAGGAGAAAAACGCGTAATGAAACACGAATGTATCGTAGATTAAACTAAAAAGAATTATGTTGTAAGATTTTAAACTCACTCTGGGGTAACTCGAGGTTAAGTGCCCTCTTTCCGAAGCCCCTTGCCGTCATCATGCCGGTGTTCTTGAAGCCCCTGGTCGCGCGGGGCTGCTTAGCCCTGGGCAAGGAGTGTGCTGCCGCAACCAGCGCCAGCCACAGAGTTATGACAGCAACGATCACTTGCATTGACAGCCTCATGTTCTGAAACAGACAAATACAATGATAAAAGTAAACCAAAGAGAGAAAATATCGTTGTATTCAGAGTGAACTACAGGGTCAGAAAGATTCAGGAATAAACTCCCTGAATGTATTACTTTCAAGATGCAATTCCTGAAAAATTAATATCAGAGAAACATTATGAGAAAATATGCTTTTTGGCCAAAAATACATACATCGTGTTTTGATATTTTCTATTCATGCATACCAAATTCGTTAAGTCTATATGCTTACGTGAACATTTTGATTCAATATATATATATATATATATATATATATATATATATATATATATATATATATATATATATATATATATATATATATATATATATATTCTTCTATTTTTTGTACACCTCAATTCATTTTCTTACAAAATTTCTTCCAAAAAAGTCTTAATAATCTTTTTAATAGTCCTCACAAAATTACAATGAATTTATTATTTTAAAATATAGTAGGTTATTTATTTTCAATAATTCTTAAGTGATATTAATTGTCGTCAACCCGTTCCTCGGAAATAATAATAATCAATAATATAAAGATGTCTTCCCCATTATGCGTACCCCTCTTGGGGTTAGCAGAGAGAACACATTTTCACTTCTATCTTTACTATCATAATCATTTCGTTTCTATCAGGTCCTTATTTTTAATATTTTTCATACTTCTATCATTCTGAATTTATTTATTTGATCGTGCCGCGTTTTTATTTTCCACTTTTTGTACTTTATTTTATGAAAATATATTTTTTTTTAAATCTTTAATTATTAACTATTTCTACGTGACAACACCACTGAAACACTTTTTTCTTCACTTTTGCAATATTATTTTTATAAGATATAGATAGACTAAAGTCGTAGTTATCTTTATACCTCCGAATATTTAGCAGAAAAAATGTTTATATAATTATTCTAGCGTGCCACATCCAAGCCATTTCCTTTAATTTCTAAAAAAGTATTCTTTAAAAATACTGACAATTAAGCGAAAAAATAGTTTTTTCATAGCTAAATTAAATAATAATATACTCGTATATGAAGGAAGAAACCAATAAAATGTGTTGAGGTTTAAAATCGATAAATGTCTTTCGGAAAAGAAATTTTATTTTGCCGTATTGTTCATTAATGTAAATTGCTTAAACTAATTTCGCGAATTGCTGTGTTCTGTTTCGTTTCACTTATGTTTATGTATGAAGTTGCAACATCTATAACAATATCTATAAAAATGAAACCACCAGCTGTTTCTACTATAAAGAAGCTGGTTTAATTATATAAAAGCGGTTCACTTACTTGCATTACATTTTATTTTTATTACTTATACAAAATATGTATACTTTTAATATGAAAAATGTCTTCTTTAAATTTAAGAATTCCATATAAAAAAAAACAAATCACTATTTTACTAATTGATTTCGATTACTTCTACTGCTTAGTGTATCAATTTAAATAAAAATTCCACCTTACCCCGTTACATTTTCTCGATTTTTTGCTCACAGTTACTTATGGAGTACATTTAAAAAAATCATTTTTCATCAATTTTTTTCTGCCTATTGCAACAGAGGAATGGCATGTTGAAATATATATTATATAAAATTTAACTTTCAATTAAATTCTAAATTCTTACGTATAATAAACAGAAAGTTTCTTCGTTTAAACGGGATTTTGATAATTTCCCACCCTGAAGGGAGACGAGTTGATTATTCATCGATTAAAATATTCCTTAATTTTAAGCTGTGTTGTTGCTGATTCCAATAACCGTAAGATGCCCTCGAGATATTAAGTTTCCGATAATGTATTCAATTAATTTATATTTTAATAATAAGTTTTCTTAGAACCTTAAAATTTTTATTCCAAGCTTTTAAAGGCAGGCTTGAGTCTTTCTTCGACATGTAAGGTTTCAACTTACACTACCTCGTATGATATTATGATAAAGTATTTCTATAAAGCGCTTCGCCGTTTTGTGCAGCTTTGCAGATATTTTGATGTCACCGTTTTATAACCCTTTAATCTGCACTTATATGGTGGTTCTAAAATTGTTGTATTTTGTTTGTCATATTTAAAAAAATAAAAATATAGGCCATACAAAAATCTCGCAATTGATATACTATAATTACTTTACGAGATATCTTCTGATCGAACTGGTATTATTTTTAATTTATTTTCTTAGTTATTACTAATTAATTAGTCACACGTAGTATTATTATACTACGTGTGACTAGTTAAAAAAAATAAAATAATTTGAACTTATGTAAAGAAATGTGTTCAAATTTAGTTTTTTTTTCCATTTTTCAAACGTGCCTCCCATTAGTAAAACGTGTTTAGATCTATAGAAGAAAACCGATATCTGAGGGACTAAAGTAATAAGATGCCTGTCTACGAGGTTTTTTACAATATTTTTTTTTAGGATCAATTTTGATTTATTAAATTTTTGGCTCTTTAGGTATTTCTGAAGCTGTCACAAAATTTAATATTGTATTTTAAGTCAATTTCTTGATTGGTTTTAGTTGATAACAATGTATTTTTCATTGCTTTAAGTGTTTATTTTACTATAGCAACATCATATTATTATTGCGTAATATTTCAATTGGATCGATATTTGTCCACTTCAAAGTGTTTGAAGTATAGGTGGTTATACAGCTTTAGGAACCACTTGAAGACAATCATTTTTAGGGAGTTATTTCAAAATGTATGATTATATATGCATACAACACACGTACATTCTTCTTGCAACGTGGTAGTATCACATATCGGAAGATCTAAAAACGTTTCTTTACGGTTAATTTTCTAAATACATGCTAACGTTGGTAAGTTTCTGGTTTTACCGCCGCAGCTTCAAATCCGAGCTAGAGCTCCTTTGATGAATGTCTGCTCTGTAAACAGCGCTATATAAATTATCATTTTATTATTTTTTATCATCAGTCCCCCGTTTTACTAAAAGATTTCCAGTCTAGTTTCAAAAGAAATATAGAATTTTGAACTAAAAAGTGATAGAAAATAACTAAAGCATTGCTTAAGTAACAAATAAAGATCAGTCATCCTGAAAAAAACCTTGAGATAGGAGGTAGAAATATTCGTATGTGTGGCGACAATTAAATATTATAAGTGAAATAACAAAGCTACACTAATAAAATTTCATACAAATTAGGTAAAATTGAATGTCATTTTTCTTTGTCGTTATAAATATTTCAGAATTTTCTCAATGATAAAAATGTTAAAATTGAATCCATTAAAAGGACAACTTTCGTAGCCTAGTTGATATGACGCTTGTCTACTAATCGTAGGTTCAATTGTTGTTGACACACATATATCGTAGAAAATATCTAGTCTGATCTAACTTTGGATTTGCTAATTACCTATCTGGTTAGTTGGTTAAGATTTTTACATGGTAGTAAACGCTTCAATAAGGTCCAAACCGGTCTTAACATGTTGTAAATTTTATTCAAGTTTCAAGGAACTTCAGTATTTTGACGCTTGCTTACTCGTTTATCACTAGACTGGGGCTCGCGTACCACTAGTGGTACACGGACCATAGTTTGCGAACCTTTGTTATATGCAACATAAAAAATAATTGTTTATGGCTGGTCTATAGTAAATAAAAACATGGATTACTAGAATGAACTTTTTATCATACAAATGACAATAACCCTTCCTTATAACTAACCTTCATCATTATCGATGCAACCTTGAAACAATTAATTTAAATCTGTAATTATGAGAAGCTAAACTAATTTGGTTAATTTTTTATTTCACAATCATGAAATTTATCAAAATGAGGCGAGCACTAATTAGACAACTCTCAATGTTTTCCCTTCAGAAATTAACAAGTCCCAAGGGTTGTTTTTCCGAGGTAAAATATTAATAGTTGATAGTCTGTCGAACTAAAGAATGATAATAAGTCATTATGAACCTGAGGGTTCCAGGAAAAAGGGGTGCTATAAGATGGCTACCTCTAAGCCAATCCACAATACGGCATACCACGTCCTCCGAGATTGCGTATAGACCAGTGAATAAATTGGGCATCGGATTCGATTAGTCCCTTGTGGAGATTAAAACAGCGAAAACTTAACATGACGACCTCCGTAGCCTAGATGTGGTAAGATGCTTGTCTTCTATCCAGGGGGTCACGAGTTTGGTTACAGTATGCTTAAATAATTCTGATAAAAAATCTTTGCAAACGCTAGACGTTTGTTAGTGTTAATGCAGTTTCACGTACAATACTATTTCCTACACATACGATGATGAAAGTTCGTCCACCTCCGTGGCCTAGTTGGTAAAACGTAGTATTGCAGTTCGGGGATTACTGGTTGGATTCCCGTTGGTAACTGATTCTATAAAAACGGGTTCCAGATTTGTTTTTGTTTACGACACCTGTCACATATTTTGGGTTAGTTTGAAAAGATTACCACATGTCAATAAACCTGCCAGATTGTAAGAGAAAAAGTGGAGGCATTAAAACCATCTTTTGTAAACGCTAACCAAGAAAAGGTTTTAACTAAAACTTTATATGAACGATGGTAGTAAAAAAAAGCTTTCAATAACTTCTGAAAGCTTTCAGATTAACTTCCAAGCTCTGTTTCACAGGCAAATAAAAATTAACGACTAAAATTATTCATAATTTTTCTTAAATAAATAAAAACTATCACAAATCATTTCAACATGAAAGATATTTATCATGCTATTTCAACATTTTCTGTGAAAAACAAACAACGAATATAGGAGCTTTTGTTTACATCATATTTCAGGAATTATTAGCGTCACCCGGTACAAGGTAATTGCTTGATTGAATGAGTCTTTACTTGGTGACGTATTTAAACTTGAAACACCCCTGCAAAGTGGTGGAATGTTTTACCGAGAATCCTGATAATTTATTAAAACAACCTACCTTACAAATTATTCAAGTATGAAGAATAATAAGTTTGCGTGCTCACAAAATTAAGTAGTTTAATTTATTTTTGTACTTTTGTTTTGATTTTAAAGCTTTTGCATACCATAATTATGTTCTCTGAAGAAGAAATTTGTTATTTCAGAATAAATAATAATTTTAGCTTCTTTTGCGGCAGAGATTCGGTAACATTCAATTCTACATAATTTGTTACATATTAACATGTTTAATTTTATTACAATTTTATTTCATACATCATTAAAAAAATATTGCAAGAGTAACACTCAATTTATTATTTTGAGTATTTCAATTTTAAATATATTATGAGATTACGGTACTATCCAAAATATATATTATTATAATAAATTATTCAAGATCATATTTCAGCAAGTATTAAATTTCTAGTAGCATATCAAGCACCCCTGATGTTGACGATTACTAGAACAAAGTTTTCTTAATAAATCGATTTTCCAATACACCCCCACAACACTACAGAGCCTAAAATTACAAATCCATGACAACTGTTTTCTTCCGACACCTATTCAACCCTCAATTATCCCCTTGAAGATGAAGTGGAAGAGACTGTAGTTCTCTCCACGTACAGCATGACCGAAATATGACACTTTAAGAACATCTCCCTTTCTTTTTCAACTCTAATGAGGAAATTGTGATTACTCAACAAGCCCATCTAGAGCAGGGGTGTCCAACTGAAATTATTTGGTGGGGCAAATAAAACATTGCAAGTCTTTGATGGGCCACACATATAAATACTTTATAACTTAATAATACTAGTACGAGTAATATGACGTTTTTATATATTTAAAATAAACAAACAACTTACAATCGAAATATTTTATTACTTTGTAAAATTTATGAAACATTTGTGTTTTATTATTTGATATGTTTTTAATATTGACTGGTAAATTGGACGTTGCACATCGCAGTTGATCGGTCAAGTTTTCACCAGTCAAATTGTTTCGACACTTCGATTTTATAATTTTTAATTTTGAAAAAAAAAAAACGATTCGCAGCGATATGTGGTGCCAAATGCAGTTATATTGCACATTGCCAGTTGCCTAAATTTTGGAAATTTATCTTCAAGGATATATTTCTGATAAAATTCGCATATTTTTTTCCCTTCGAACATGGCTTTCATCTCAATGCTTGTTGAAAATTATTATAATTAACGTGCACGGAATTTGTTTTTTTTATTTTATCAATAACAAAATGCGAAATGTATAGAAAGTTGGAAACCTCGAAAGAGCCACACACAATCTTAAATTGGGCCACATGTGGCCTGTGGGACACGATTTGGACATCTCTGATCTAGAGGGTCCTTAATATTCGCATTTCAAATATCTCCAATTTACTAAAAGGTTGTATTCATTTGGAAATATGTCAAGCCATAAATATATGACAATAGAGGAGATTGTGACTCCTTTAAGTATCTTGGGTCACTCATCCATAGCGATGGAGGTTGTGCAGCAGATGTAACACATATAATTAGTGTGGGATGGATGAAGTTTAGAGCAATGACGGGAGTTCTATGTGATTCGAAAATGCCAGTAAAGTAAAAAGGAAAAGTATACCAAACGATTGTGAGACCCACACTTCTCTATGGCTCCGAATGCTGGACGATGTATAACTCTTTCTCCAGGCAACTAGAAACTGCTGAAATGCGCATGCTAAGATGGTCAGCTGGTGTGTCCCTAAGAGACAAAATAAAAAACTCACGCATTCGTGGAAGCCTAGGTGTTAGAGACATCAACAGTAAGATGGAAGAGAGGCGATTGAGATGGTATGGGCACGTTGGACGCAGAGCACCCGATCACATTGTGAACCAGGCAATCTCCATGGATCTTCCTCGAATAACAACCAGAGGAAGACCAAAGAATTCATGGGTGGTGCAAAAAGATAACCTGATGCAGAGGCACGGACTGGGGGACGTAGTCCGGGACAGAAGAGCATACAACCTGAGGACGAGGAGAGTTGACACCAACAGTCTTCGCAGATAGTGAGTTGGGATGGAGCCAGGCAGAAGAAGATGACAATAGAGGATATATTCTAAATAAAAAAAAATATTACAAATAATTGCTGTATAGTATGTAAAATTATATATTAATACACTTTTGTTATATACTACCAATGACTAATAAAATCTTAAATAATATTTATTCCTTTCCGCGATATTAAACCTATTTCACATTTATCACGCAACCGTGAGAGCCAAAAAAACTTAAATTTCCAGCCCGTGATCCAGGGCGGGGGGGGGGGGATATAAGAACCCAGTTTAATAAAAAAGGGTTCTAGTCTGGTTTTAACTTCTTTCTAGTTGGTTGGAAGAGATTGCCGCATAACAATAAGCCCACCACTGTATACAATGAAAGCGTAATATAATACTTAATATAAATTATTTGTAACAGTTTATTCTAAGTAAATCACTTTTATTAATTTAGCATAAGTATTTTAACGCTGTCTATAAACTTTGTTATTTTATTGGCTGTAGTATGGACTTAAGTTTTTCAGCTCGTTTTTTCTTGTTCACCCTCATTTCCGCTTGAATCGATCAAGTTTCTCTTCCACGTCAAACGTATTTGTTTAATAATTCATTTTATAATTCCATAATCCTCAACCGTCTATCATTCTCCTTGTTTTATATTGTACTTATTGCCTTAAAATTTAAGTATAATAAAAATACGAAATTCTGAAAAAGTTGACGAAATATTCAAGAAATTGTTTTATCAATTGATTAAAAAAATAAGATGAAAATGAGTAATACCTTTTGAAACAACACCTTTCAATACAACAAATTAAGTCGATTGTATTTGTCAAAAAAAAAAACACTTTCAAAACACCATTCATGATTTGGATATTATGCTTTGTAAAAAAAAAGAATCTAACTCTTCAAAGGAAAGTGACAAACAAACAGGATATTTATCCAGAAACCTAAAGTAAACATTTGTTAATCTATGGTATTAAATTATTCCTGGAAAAATGAAAAAAAAATGTCAAACGAAAATTGTTTTTCATATTTCCTGGTGGAAGTAAAATACGTAGGTTCAAATGACAGATGAGACTTGAGTTTAACCTGTTGCGTAATATCTTGTGACGCATCATTTTTAACCTTTGCGAAAAAAAATCTATTATGTTTATGAGCAAAAAACATTCAGACTGTTGTTTGCTCGTCTATCTGAACGAATTTTTAATATAATGCTAATGTGCCAGACTGAAGATAGCGGAGCTATTTCCCGTTTTGGAGTGTTGAACAATTAAATCTCTCCTCAGACTTGTTTCATCCTGGCTGTTTCAGCATTAGCATTAGTGTTTCATCCTGGCTGTTTCAGCACTTGACAACACTATCGCACGTGAAGAGACAATAATACTCGCACAAGTATTCACTCGGCACAAGCGAGTATTGTTACCAGATGAACTCTTTACCAGACTGGGAACCTTAATATTTAAGGTTCTATCGGGAATCAAACCCAAAACTCCCAGGCAGAAGTAAAACATATTAAATACGAGTACCAACTAGCCTACAAAAATCTAAGTAAGAGTTCTTACTTCAACATACTGTAACTGTTAAAAATATATGAGATGACATAAAGCGTTTTACGAAGAGGCTGCAAATAACAAACATGGACCCTTATCAAGAAAATTGTTCAAGTCAATAATAGTCACCATCATGCCACATTTCTAATAACAGATCTCCATTTCATTATATACAGGCATACATATTTCGCTTCTCCCACGTTCATGTACCTCGTCATATAACTGTTCTTTAAAAAGGCTTTTCGCTCTCCCCTTTCAGAGTTTTATTAATTTGATCATGCCATGTTTTCTATATCTTTTTTTATTTCTCACACATTCTATACTACTTGTATTTATTGTTTTTGAAAATCTTTTATCATTAATAATTGTATGTGTGCCCGAACCATCTCAATGTTTTTTTCATTCTCTTAAGCATTATAATTATAATAATCAATCCACTTTCTTTCCTAATGTATAGATCAACGACTATTTTCTCAATCATTTTAGATGCGTTAACTTTTTTTCTTGAAAATTTACAAAACTTTGTTAACTGATTCCGTGTGTGATGTAGCATACCGCAAAGAAGAATGTTAGCAAAATTATCATACTTAACTAAATTATATAAGTATTTTAAACAAATACACAAAGTTTCATTATAATATTCCTAAAATTTACTAAGATACGAGAGTACAGCAATTTTAGTAAACCCTTCACAAAAATCCGAATTCTTCACAAACAAGTCGGGCACTGGAAAAGGTTGTAATAATTTTGATCAAGTCTTAAAATGTTAATAAAAAAACGTCTTTGAGCTATCTGGTGTATATCGAGTCACGTATCTCGAACCTTTTTTTCGATTTATTTGCTCTCAAGCATTGTATACCATAATTTCCATGAAAGCTTATTTACTAAATATATGCTCACGAAATTGGCTGATTTAAATTTAGACATATAAGACTATTTTCAGATTTTTGGAAAAATATTTTTAAGGGTTGAATACAATCCTATCTATATTTATTTTTAGAAATTAGTGTTTCTCAACATTTTGGATACGACGTTATTGAACACATACATACATGTTTTTATTCTATGAGAGATCTTAGAAATAATTAACACCTACATACTACTTATAACTACATAACAATTCTTACACTAATTATTCAGCAAAAACAAGTCCACTCGTTCAGGCTACTTGTATTCCATCACATTCACTCAGACCTTGGTCGTCCCAGCTAATACTGTAGGTGGACTAGTCAGGCAACAGATAATGCTTCGGGAGCTTGTGCTTATAACGGAAGGGTAGATCGGATTTACTCTCGTAAGCCCCCAGGGCAGCGACTAAGGGATTTCTGTGATTTTGTTGGCTTTTATATCACCGCGCAGTATCCCTTGCGGGGTAGGTCTCCAAACTTTTCTATACTTTTTAGCACACTTTTTTCTACAACTTTAGTCTTTAAGTTTGCCACATTCATTTTCAAACATTTTACTTGACATTTATCCTATGGGTGTAGCTCACTTGTTGTAACCCTTAAATCACCTTCATCATCAGCAAGCATAACCATATCATCTGTATACAGAAGTATGTAATCATCTGTATACAGAAATCTGTAATCACCTGTATACAGAAATCTGTAATCATCTGTATACAAAAATCTGTAATCATTTGTATACAGAAGTCCACAAATATCAATTCAACTCATTCTTACATCTCTCCTATTATTATTCAAATCGCGAACATGAGTAGAATTCAAATATAAAAAATATTTTTTTTATTCCGTTTTTTTTTCATAATTTAAAAAAATGTTTTACATAGTATTACTTATCGGAATAGTCAATATCTTAATAAATATTTTCAAATATCACATTATAAGCTACGAAAAAAAAATCTAAAATTGTTGGAAGATAATATATTTTAATAATATTTTACGCTACTGAAAAAACGTTGCATCAAATGTTTGCCATCGAATTTTCTTAAATACCTTAGTTCGTTAAATATGTTTTCTGGTAAAAAATATGTAGTGGATTCAAATCCGACTTGCAAGGATATTACTAACATTCGTCGACACTTAAATTAAAAAGGTATTTGTGAAATGTTGGGCACTAATCCCAAAAAATATAGAAAAATTTATTTTGTTATTTTCTAAATAATATTCTTCATTAAACAATTCTCATATAAACCCACCAAGCTGTGCTCTATATAATGCATGTGTCAAAAAAATATTAGGTAAAATTAAGCCAAAAATGCATAAATCAATCTATCTAAACGAGAATCCAAATTCATCTTTTTTTTTTTATTACAAAATCATAAGAGTTCCTACAAATCGAAATAGTTTGACAATCACAAATAAAAAATATATATACTATATATATCGCGCCCTTGAATTTCAAAAAAGAATTTACATATGACGTATTAACTCATATTTGGTGGGAGTAAGAATTCGGGGAAATGACATTAAACATATTCCCTTGGCAAAAGCGATAATCCAGTACGATCCATTATGATTTGGTATTATTCGCCATGATCCTTATAATCCCGTTCTTGATGTCCTTATCCGTATTAAATTAAAAACCTTTGATAAAATAAATGAATGCTCTCTTCTTTCAAAAGGAGTAGCCACGATCCACTATCCGTAAGGTGGAACCGAGGATCTAGCTTATGAGCTTACCAGTAATTAGATTTTTGAGACGTTGTGTGAAACATGTTCTGAAATATAGAATAAAGATCTTGTTCCAACAATAAGAACTTGCAATAAAATTGATTAATGTTCATCTAGTTCAAGGTTTTTTTTAGTTACTCTCTAGAGCCTGATGTGTTGAGTAAGATGAAGGAAAATGATCTGAGTTGGTTTAGGCATGTATAATGAATGAGTGAAAAAATATTTACAAAACAAATATTAAGTGTAAATGTGAATAGAGTAGTGCGTAGTTGTGATAGAGGAAGACCAAGGAAAGTATGGTTGGATCAAAGGAATTATATCTTGAAAGAAGGAAATGTAACAATTCCGAGAAACCCCGACAGGAAAATGGCGTGATGATATATATGTCTCTAAAGGAAGTAAGGGTATCAATCGTCAAATGGTTAATTAACAAAGAAATTATTTCAACATCCTCCTCGGTTTTATTGGCAGTACTCCTGTCTTCCATTCGAGGATTTCGACTTGCGTTGATATTAAAAAAAACAACACAATTCCATACTGTTGAGAGTTCGTCTGGTAACAACACTCGATCGCTATATGTATACAAAAATAACACAATCCCATACTGTTGAGATTTTGTCTGGTAACAACACGCAATCGCTATATGTAAACGAAAATAACACAATCCCACAATGTTGAGAGTTCGTCTGGTAACAACACTCAATCGCTATATGTATACAAAAATAACACAACCCCATACTGTTGAGAGTTCGTCTGGTAACAACACTCAATCGCTATATCATATGTATACAAAAAAAAATATCTCCTTGTTTTCAAGGTGCCAATTCCTGGTTGACTACCATTGAAGCAACGTTAGTTTATTTATTACAGCCGGGAAAAACTCAATAGAACTGCATCCAAAGTATTGCCGTAAGTTCATTCGCCAAGAGATGTAGCGTCTTCCATTACATCGTTTTCCATTAATTTTCCTGAATGATCAAATGTGTTGTAATGTAATAATTGACCTTTATTATGTAACCGATATACTATAGCTTACAAACTTCACAGGTTTAAGTAGTTTTCGGTCCTTATTCATACGCACAAGCTCTTCTACATTTATAACACGATCCTTCCAGAGAATCTTAAGGATACGTTTGTAGTTCCACATCTCAAAATTCACGGTTCTAAGTAATATTTCTTGGTTCAGTGACTGAGGCCTTTCGGCTTTGTTTCTTCACGTCGGATAATAATTACTAACACGTACAATGACGCCGTGAGAGTTACGTTTCTCTCCAAGAGCTTTAAACCAAAATACTCGATTAATGGGACCGAAGACAACATTCCGGCTATGGTTTTCAACATATCTGCATCACCAATACAGATATGTTGAAGGATACCGTGCAAATGTAGGAATAACTTTGATTAGAGCTTAAAAAATAATTTAACGTCTTACTAGTAAACACTTTTTTGGGATCACTTTGTCTCCAATCAGAAGCGCGAGCTGCTTGAATTAGTTATCTACACTCTTGCCTTATCTTTTATATCCTATCTTTTTAAAAGAGCATTGAATATAGACTCCAGCACAAGCGATCTGTTGCCCTATGTAGCATCTACTGAAATCAGCACTATTCTGCTATTTTCACTTGGACACTCCATTGGATGGGTACCTGACCTTTGCTTCTTGAACCGTTCCCCCTTCCTGCCAGAGTTGACTGCTAAAGGCTGTCGTCCTCCTCCGCACTATGTGTCCAAAGTATCGTAAGATTTTTGTTACATAGACGAGTATACAATCTCAGCCCCGAGCCATTCAAAATTAAATAATTTTACATACAACTTTTATGCAATTTATATAACTGTTAAAATTAGGTAAAATATATTAAGGCTAATTTAAACCCTTTTTCCAAAATCCCGAAATCGTTGCGCTGCATATCCACGAGTAAGTGTGTTTTTTCAATTCTAGTATTCCATGCATTTTCATTAAACTTGACTCACACTATCGTATAATAGATAAGCGAGCATTAAAAGAACAATTATTTAGAGACAGGAAGTGAGCACTCAGCGAGATTAAAAATCTCTTCAAAGATAAACAAAAACATTACAATTCTATGACAGTATGACCGGATTTTTCATAGTTCGAAAATATTTAGATATTTTTTTTAAATAATATAAAAATTTAGTTACGGAAATGGAATAAGGTATTTTGTTTACTATTTACAATATAACATTTACATTTTAAAAACGTTTGATTATAAAGGCGACATGAAAAGTAGAAGTTCACAAGAAATTACAAGACCTGTGATTAAGGAATGAGAACACTTAGTCACTGACATTGAGTATTGAAATGATTATCTATTTTTTTGCGTTGTTATATTATTTGTACTCATTGGTTTATCTTTCATTTAAATTGTAAATTTTGTATCGTGGATTGTTAAAAATTAAATCAAAGAAAAATGGTTTCATGATTTAATAACAAAATTCATTTACGTTTCGCTCAATTATTCACATCCTTACATATGCTCACGAATTCCACGTTATCATATACACAATTCATATACGTTTTGCTCAATTATCATATTCATATCCTTACATATGTTATACTCATGAATTCCACGTTATCATATACACAATTAATATACGTTTTGCTCAATTATTCACATCTTTACACATACTCACGAATTTCACGTTATCATATACACAATTCTAATTGTATTATAATTTGAACAACCTCAACAATATCATTTTCTGTAACTCTTCATCACACGGTCAATATTCACATTAATCATTCACTCAAATTCTTATGTGGATAACTCTTAAAGCTATCCACTCCTCACTTTCCCCGAAACAATGAGTCATCTTGTTAGACATTTGACATTTATACTGTCATGATAAAAATCACCACTGTCCCTAAGGAATGTGATACAAATTCTTGGTGCAAAATACTTCATGTTCTTCCTACAAATGGTTTATCTATACACATACGTTCGATCGGTTATTTTATTATTCTGAAATACTAAAAATGTAATATTGCCAGATTATTAAGTTTCTTTAAAAAAAGGGGGAAAACCCAGTCAAAATTTAACGAAATTCAAATGCTACGAGGCTTAAATTTTGGCCAGACTATCCATTTTTGTTATAGAATCTTAATAACCGCGCAATATTCCATTTTTAATATTTCAATATATAACGAAACAACACGTCTTCTATTGGCTCTAATGACATACTACTGAGGGTGGAGGTATTAAATTTGAACTTTAACATCGGTTGCTCATGCTTTGGATGTGGCCGGTGTTGTACATGTCCTTACTCGCTCTAACTTGCTCAGGTCGGAAACTTTAGGAACTGAGTGATATAATCTTAATGCGGAAATTTACAATTTTGTTAGTATTTTTTTATTGTTTATTAGCCACTTCAGTTATTGGTGGATTACATATTTAATTAAATTTATATTTTTATTACTGCTATTAATTTTACAGCTTTTAATAAAAAGTATTACTCCCGAGTAAAATGACACCTGCTAAATAATTACAGATAAGAAGTTTTTTAAACATAATAATTTGGTGAAAAATTATCTTTTTCCGTTCAATGACGCATATTTATATAAACTAAAACTAGAAATTAAGAACTGTATTTATCGAAAAATCATTAGATATAAATCAAATGATAGCGAAAATAAGACTGGTATAAGTCATTATAACTTTAAAAGCTTTGAAAGTTAAAAAATGGCATTAATATCGAAGAAATAAGATTTAGTTGTTAAAATATAATAGAAAAAGTGACACATACGAGTATATTTTGATGATTTCGCGGTTTTTCGTAGCTGTTGTATAAGGTCTTTCGAAGTGCTGTACGGCGTGGTTCAGCTTATGATGCCGACGTTTCAGTTTTCATCTTCAGGTCTTGTTCATAGTCAACTTCGATAGAAGTAGATCCACGCCGGAAATTGTTTGATATGTAGCTAATTCTCAACCGTAACGTGTGCGTATGGGTTCTTCCCACCACAAGAGACAAGGTCGCGGCTTCCACAAAGGTTGAAGTTACTGTTTATTTTCTTGTCGCTTCGATTAGATTTTGGGGTACCATGTCTCTGTTAATATTGTTTGGATATTTATAGATTATTATTAGATGTTTATAAATATATTGACACTTTGATGAATCCGACTTGATAACTCTTTGGTTTGCCGAGTATTTTTGGTTCAAATGAGAAATGTGGGCCTATCTCGATGAAGTGTTCGTTCAAAGCAAATTTTTCGGAATAAGTGAATCAGCAGTTTCTGTCATGTTCTGTTATTCTTTTGTTCACCGTTCTCGTCGTTTACCTTATAAACATACACCTTCTCTCATCGTATGGCTCTAAATGGTCACGGTCTTTGGAATGTGTTAATAGATTTATTATATTTGACTTGGTATTGAAGATAATTTTTTCAATTAAAATTTTTTTGAGAATTTTAGTCAAAATAATCGCCAACGAGATGACAGATTCAGAGATGTTCACTTTCAAAATGCATCAGTTAATTTTTGAACATTTTATATATAATCCATAGATGACATGCATATAAAAGTATCAATTTGCGATCTACCTATATAGGCCACTAAACATGTTACTTTATACCGTATAATTTACATTTTTGACGGCTTTATTGTCCGCAGACTCCGAGCTGGTGTGACTATACAAGGTGAGCATGCAGAGATGGGGTTTCTGAACGACAGTAACATTGAATGTGATTGTGTGAATATGCCATGTTCTGGGCAGAACCTGATTGCTGCAAATGACAGAGCGATCTCTGTTATATCCTACTAGAAACACGTGGCATCATTGACAATTGACGGTCTACAAAAAAATACACATTATTTGTAAAATACTATGCGATTTTGAAGAGGCACTAAATAAACAAATTTGTATTTCTGATTTAAGTTATTTCTTCATAGAAAAATAATATTTAATAAAATAAAATTTTAGCATATAATTGACTTTAGATAATTAATTAGTTGTTGAATTATTTCGTCGACATAAACTTCAAAACTTTATCTTCTCGCAACGATGCCATTTCGAAGTGAAACAATCTTGCAGTTAAAGTGCGATATTATACAGATGATAGGTAATCCCTTGTGTTGGAGTATGATTGTCAGCCATATTGCGAACGGAAGACGCATGTGCGTGTATTGGTTTATTGTATGAGAGTTGTTGCACTTCAGCAAGCAGTCTTGACATATCAAACCCAAAGTTCTGATGGCAAAGAGATTTAAGTTCCAAAACATATGTTGCAGTTTCTCGTTAGGCACATTTTTTTCACATAGCACTATTTTTGTGTTGCTTTACTGCGCTAAAATAATTTATAATAAGCAATAAGAAACAAATAAATTCAGATGTAAAACGGTCTAAAAAGAAGACCTGTCCGGAAGAAAATACACTAGCTTGGCGTGAATGCTAACCATTAGATTACAGCCGCTGATATTAAAGTAACCATGTATATTTTGATAAACACTTTCATGTGAAATGCATGGAAGCGCGGTAACGCACTGGACTTCGGTTACTATCCTGCACTGTACTACTCCGCTCGAATGACACAGGTATTTTCTTCACATAGTATTCTTAGGTATAAGGATACCTATGACTTCAATCATATCTATTTAAAAAAAAACGGTATGTTTCGATCGCCTCACTTTGGAGTGCCATCGGATCCAGTACAACGGTGTGACCGGTGAGTTTGCTGGTGTGCAACGGTTCCCTCACTTAAAACACTCCATAGCACAGCTTTCCTTTTTAACTGAATTAACGTTAAAATGATGAACGTATCCTCAACTACGAGGTCCAGCAACGACGACGATCAAATTACATTACGCAAGCGAAACTTGGACATGACAAAAATAGGTGTAAGTAAAATAAATGTATATAAGTCACACATAAAATACTTCGATCAAATGAGTTTTGCATATGTATTAAGTAAACTGCAATTTCATTTAATGTCGAAAATATAACAGGAATCCTTACGTCTTTTCGTATGTATTTTGAAAAGGTTTGAAAGGTTTCCGCATGCAATTTATTTCGCAAAGCGTTGAACATATTCTAGTTTCATTCCCAGCAATAACTCGTAATATTATATTTGACACATAAACACACGTTATTCAAATAAGAGAAAAGTAAAACCAGACTATGATGGCGCGGAAACTGGCATTTTCTATAAATCACGATTTGCAAATAAAAATTTCACGCGCGAATAAAACGATGCAATAATTTTTCATTTTATTTGCAATAACGCCATCTATGAACGACATACTAAAGTAATATAATGAAATATCCGCAAATCGGATTGTAGAAACACCTTAACAATTTATGACTTTGATTTGAAATTTTTGATCAAATAATCTTAACGATTATTAATTTTAGTCAATGGGTAATAAAAACATATATACTCGAACCGAACAGTATCAACCTACTAAGATGATAGTCCAAAAAAGTATTTTATTATTGTAACTTTGACGTATACGAAAGCGAAACGTTAATGTATGGAAAGACTGAATGAAGCCGAATAAATAAACTAGAAATGCGTACACTGAGATGAATACATGGAGTGATAAAGTATGGCATAAAACGAAATTAAGTGATTAGGGATGAATGTGAACTTAAGGCTGATGTACTAAGTAAGATGAAAGCTTAACGAAACAAATATACCACGCAAATATAAATGAAAGACGTGATGAAGGAATGACTTAGAAGAATCATTGTGTCTAGTGAGTTATGTTTTGAAAGAAGGAAACGTAAGAAGTTAGAGAAATCGAAGAAGGTGTCGAAGATGCGAAATATGTGTGTCGAGAAAGGAAAGTCAAGTACTCTATCTAACCCAGCAGGAAAGCCTGATGGTGTATATGTATTTATGTACAGTGTACAAATTGAGGACTTATTGCCGAGTGGTGATTTCTTCCAACTAACTGTATCATTGTTTTAGAAAGTATTAAGTTATACTATAGGTATAGGATTAACTAACTGTATCATTGTTTTAGAAAGTATTAAGTTATAGGTAGAGGATTAACGTTTTTGTCGAAGAGAACGTATCATTGTTTTAGAAAGTATTAAGTTATAGGTAGAGGATTAACATTTTTGACGAAGAGAAAAAAATAAACAGTTCAAAAAGGATAAAAGTTAAATAATAAATAAAACAAATACAAATTTAACAAGGCTAGCCACGTGAAGAAACAGAAGATTGGAAATAAGGATGAAACACAATACGTGCCCCTGAAGACAGTTTACATATCATCACGTAATTTACCTGTCGGGTAAGGCAGGGAGGACAGAGCGCCAGACTATCACATCTCGATACTCATTCTTCGTCTATTTCACATCCTTTTACCACCTCTACGATTTCTCAAAATATCATTAACGTGATCTACCCATTCTTTTCTTTATCTCTACCATGATTCCACTCACATTTACGCAATATAAGTATTATTTTCTTTTGTAAGCATTTCTTCGTTCATTTTTCAACATGTCTGAACCATCTAAGAGTAGTCTTCTTCCTCTTACTCAACACATCAGCCTAAAGTTCGCATTCGTTTCTAATCACATCATTCCATATTATTTTATACATTAGCATTTCATATATTTTTTACAGTGTATATATTTCTACAGCATTTATGCGGCTCCTTTCAGTTTTACTTCTTTACATCAAAGTTGGCACTAAAATATTGTTGTTGACTATCATCTTAGTAGATTTTATTGATCATACTCCAATTAATTGTTATAGAACAGCTTTTATTTTAGGCATTTACAGTTAAACAAATAATAATATAACGAATTTCCAAACAGGTTACTTAAATGTATAATCGAAAGTGATCACTGCTGGTGTTCATTAGTTTAACACATTGTCTGCTAATTTTTCTTTTAAATCACGCCAGTGTTAAAAAATTGCTCTTAAGTATTATAAAATACTTCTAAATTAATTAACAATGATAGCAGGTACGAGTACAATTTATTGTTACACACATATAACCTTAAAATCCCCCTATTAGACATATAAGGACACTCGGCTCACTTTTATTAAATTCATATAAAGAAATTCAGAATAGAATAGCGATGGGCATTTTGAGTACCAACCAAAAGTTTATATGACGCTTATGAACGTTTTCAGAAAGCCTTAAAATATTATTCGGTGTTGTCACTTTGAGTTGGCTTAAAGTGTTGCCATGTTGAGTCGTAGTTGTTGACGTGTCGAATTGATAAAGGCTGGAAAGTCTTCGAAACATCTAAACAATACAACGCGACACAACTCCAAAAAAGTATTTAAACTCACACATTTCATTACTTTCATCAATGTTTCATACTCGTAGATGGCAATGTACCATTTTGACATCATACGCCCATTTGGTATTTTTAGTTTCCAGGTTTTTGCTTATTTCTCGTAATGAAATGAATGAGCTGTCAAACAACAAAAATTGAATTATATTTTAACAATTCATACTTTTTCATCAGCCTGACTAACTTTTCAATGTTGAAATAACATTTTTCGTATTTTCAATTTAGTTTTGGAATATTTTTCCTCTTTATATTAATATAAACATCATGTTCCACACGTTTTACGTTATTTAAAAAGAAAAAGTACATATGAGAAAATAAAAACTTTAATAAGAAACGAGTTTCGTATATTTAACGAATATAAAAAATCATATCAAATGTAATAATTTATGTAGACGTATATTTTATTTATGTACGTGGTTGATAGTGTAAGATTATTGTGTTTTATTTTATGAGGTTGTATCTAGTAACGGTACGGCCTTGTATGTGGGAGTTGCTAACATTTAATGGAAAAAAATACTACATTAATATTTTTTTTTAAATGTACACACAAAAACTAACCGTAGATTCCCATTAAAAGCTCACTGAAATTCTAAATGTCACCATGGTATTTTTACTTCTAAGTGAGATTTGTGGGTTTTCTAACACAAATACGCCTACATACTCGTATGTTATTTAATATAACATTGCACTATGGTCGAAAAATAGCTTAAACAGAAAGGGTGGTTAACGGTTGTGTTTTTTTTTCGACATAAAAAAAATATTTATTAGATAGGTAGCAGTAAAGCTTTCGTTCTTAACATTTTTGTATGCGAAAACAAGAGATACAGTGCCAATAAGATTTCCTTACTGCGGAATATACAATACGGTCTGAATATTTTTTTGAAAAATCAAAATTAAACGCTTTTTTGACTCGAAACAACGTTTTATTGAATGTAGGATTTAGAATTTAAACTTGTATTAACAGTGTTAATCATACCTATAAGTGATCGTTTTAAATCATTTTTAAGTTTATATAATATAACAATGTTGCAAAGTTGTCACCAATAAAATAAAAAGATAATATAACTACCAAAGCATTTAACTTGGATTTTCTTAAAAATGGAGATCTTTAAAATGAAAATCGAGAGCATCAACGAGCCTGACCATATTGATTGATTCGACAGGTATACTTAAGGAGAAGCATGTTCGATGTATGGTCAGAAAAAAATGGTACAATAAAGTAGGCAAGGACATTCTACCTCTGACAGTTCCACTGTGTATTTTTTATTTTGCAATACATCTTTAATGATCGGCAACTTATCATGAAGTTATTAGAAATATCTGTTTTCTTAAATTTCTTGTATGTTTTAGGTATTTCTACCATACATCTGTTTCTTTTTAAGATTTTGCTTGGATATTTTTGTTACAAATAGCGGCAGTTGTCATTTCACTAAGAGACTATTTATATTTGGTATATATCACCAGCCAAATAAGTCATAATAGCGACAGTTGTCATTTCACTAAGAGACTATTTATATTTGGTATAGATCACCAGCCAAATAAGTCATAATAGCGACAGTTGTCATTTCACTAAGATACTATTTATATTTGGTATATATCACCAGCCAAATAAGACATAATAACGACAGGTGTCATTTCACTTAGACTATTTCTATTTGGTATAGACCACCAGCCAAACAAGTTATAGTAAAAATAACTTTTTTTTTAAATATAATCAGTAACAACTCATACTGCAAAAATTTAAATAACTTGAACGTTTAGTATATAAACGCCTTAAGGCGTTTTATTCCAAACTCCTTTGAATGGATTAAAAAAACAGTCCGTAATAGCATAACTAACTGTACTGAAAAAGTGTGTAAGAACATATGATAATGCTCTCTATATACCTGCTCTCACCTTTTTACTGTTATAATAATTACTATCCAGATCTATACAGAATGCTCTGAAATTCGTAATACCTAAAAACAGTGTTACCCAAATTAATTTTTGTAGATAATAATTTAACTGGATAACAGATGTCGCATTTATTTGTTTTTATTTATTTGACACATGACAAGAAATAAACATAATTAGTAAGAAATAAATATAATTAAAATTATTTATTTTTATCTACACCCTGATGCAGTGCTGAATAAATCATAGTTGCGAGGGAAGATTTTATTGTTATTGAGCAGTTAATGTGTAGGTGCGGTATTGTTGTGATTAATTGAACTGGTCCCTTCAGTGCATAGGTGTTCTACCTCCGCTCTTTCGACTCCACATTGCTAGTGTCTAAATGTGAAGAATGCGACGAATGCACAATCTTGAAAGTCGCTTTAAGATATTAAATTCTCCCGGTCAATTAAATTCTACAGTGGAATAAAAAATAAATAAAAACATATTTGAAAAAAAAATGTTGTTGACCACTATTGAATTTTCTTGCTTGCTTTAGCAATATCCCGTGTGTTCTCTGTTCTAAACCGTCATAAAACTCTGCAGGGGTGCACATCGTTCATCACGCCCCGATATAATAACACGTGCAATCGCTATTTATTTGGACACATTGTATTTATTTCAAATTGATGTTAGTAGGGCAAAAGTAAACGTAGGAATAAATACATTATCATATTGTGCAAAGCGCAAAATAGATCATCAAAATTAATATTTACTCTTTTCGGAACCACCGTGAGAGAATTTTTGTAACCACGAAAGAAAATATTGGAAACCATGTTTTATATTTGTGAAAATCATATTGGAAGGCGTCTTGCTACATGTAAAGGTCAATGACAAACTAAGTACTGCTTTCTCTTATAAATCCATCGCCAAATCTTCCAAAATGATTGTGCACAGAGATGTACTAGTGCCGACCTTGATGTATGAAAGCGAAGCAGAGAAAGAGAGTGGTTAGAGCAGAATAAGTGCGTGCCTAGAATATTTAGTATTGCAATGTTTGATAGAGAAAGAAATACCGGAAAAAGGATGAAGTAGATATGGATGTTAAAAGGCGAACTAAGAAAATAATCTTGAAATGATTGAGACAATGAGTTATTACAAAGGTACGAAATAAATACCATATATGTCAATGAAGAGTGAAGAAAAGGTAGACCTAGGAAAAATGAAGGAGATATTTTGATAAATTTTAACTAAGGGGAAAATAAATGTATGACGATATGTATGAATATGGAGAAGATAAGCGATGTGTGCATGAATAGAAAGGCGTAGATATATGTTATGTCATCTCTGCCTACTCCAAAAGAGACGTGTCGTTTTTTAATGTATGGCAATTAAAAGCTTTCAAATCTTACATACTGGTTGAAATTATACTATCTCAGCATACTTGATAAAAATAACTTATGAGTGTGGGTGTTACTTTCTAAAAATATATGATTTTTTTAGCATAATAAGTTATATTTATAGAAAATCTTCTCGTTTAAATCTGAACTGGGATTATTTATTTTATGCTTTACACGACGACATAAAGATAAGAAGGCATTTCAAAATACAAATTTAACATGAAAATAAAATGTATTGCTACTTCTACCGCTGCTGTTTCTCATATCACATATAAATGGAAGTCTTATCTACAATAGATTGACATGTACGAGATGTTAGACTCACGTATGTTAGACTCACGCAAAATTGACAAATAAATATTTCAAGCATATAATAAATATCCGTTCCTTAAGTGATCTATTGATATAAAAAATATCGAAAATGACTATGAATAATGTTAGATTACCAATTCACAGTGGGCAAACTGTGAGCTTGATTGCGTATAATAAAAAAAGTAAAGAAATATATAAGCTGGCAATCTTAGAACTTGACTTGACACACCGTCAAAATATAGTAAATTATATGCAAGCCTTGTCGTTCCTTGCCTTGTCGTTTCTTGCCTTGTCGTTATTTGCCTTGTACGAGTACTTCAGCGAATGAGTTATGTTTAGTTCACGGTTAACCCAAATGTTGATCCTGAGCAACTCGCCGTATGATATCGGTCAAGTATGATTTCAGCCTAAATAAATTTATCCACGGTTGGTTTCCTAAATGAAAAAAAGAATAAAATATACTGTCATCATCACCATCACGCCATAGCTTTATTAAGGTAGGGAGAGAGAGAACAGATCTCTACTTCATTTATCCTGGCACACAAATATCATGAATAAGTTCCGTTTAAGTTTTTTTTAATATAAGTTCATATAAAGTGGCTGGATGTTTCCTTAATTATTTGGATAGAGGTTAAATGTGGAGTGTGTCATTTTGCATAATTATATTCAATTGTATTTTATCATCAGGTTCGGCATGGAAAATTATGGAATGTCCTCATTATTTATTTTCCCATACATTATTTTCCACACATTTAGCAAAACATTATCATTTATCTTATTTTCCACGCTAAAATGTTTCATCGCCAAAATGTTTCACATTTCCTAAGGTTAGGATCTAGATTTTCTTTAAATATTTCACCATTTCATCAATATACATACACAAAACATTTGAATTAATATACAATTCAGCAAATTTGTCAAAAATAGAACGTTAACAAGGGCGTCAAATTAAAAGACGAATCGTCTTCAAATGTATGTTACATCTTGAAATAAATTTCCTCCATTATCATACGCATGGTTTATGTTGCTTGTCATTATTAATTCATATGTTTCAGGCTCGGTATATTGTGTTAATTAATAAGGAATATTAATTAATGATTAATTTATCTATTTATGTCTCGAGAACACTGTATGAGTTGTTTGCGTCTATCTCTTCTTAATATGTGTCAAATTGAAAAATAATATCCTTAAGAAAATTCAAATTTACAACATGAAAGGGCATTGCTTAATTATTATGATGTTCTTAATCCAGAGAATTTAATTAATACGTTTGTGATTTAAACAAGATTTGTACAAATATGAAGAAAAATGGGCGGTGGGAAAAAACACTGATTCTTCCGACAATTCAGCCGCCATTATCTTAAACCCTGATAGGGTTGAACTTAATATGACAAGCCTCCAGTCAGCTATCGTATTTTACTATCAGTAGAACCTTACTATTGACTATGGATTATTATATTATTGCATCTATCCATAAATGTATCCATCCCAACGGTAAATTTGACTTGATCATGATTTTAGAAATGTCAAACTGAGATTTGAATGAATTTGAACGTTAACAGAAATGCTAGTGTTTGAAATACCGCAATGATAGAATATTAGGGGAGGTAATGTTTGAATGACTAAGACTAGTACTAAGAAACGTTGAAATAGAGATTGCAATTAAATTATTTAAAATGTCAAAGGGAGGTTTCTTTGATGTCGTGGTATATCGTTCTCAAGTAGAAATGGCGAGTAAAAATAAGAACTTCACTTTGTAATAATACCAATTAACATAAAGATTATTCCATCAACATAAAAAACTTGCGCAGATGCGACATAAAAAAACACATACGAAAGGATACGTTGTTACCACCTTCCTTTCCTTAAACTCAAGTTATTTTTTATTACAATATTTTTAAGCTTTCAGTGAGTCTACCCTTTAAACGACGGTGTATGAATTGTCTTTTTATTGTTATTTAATAATGACAGAAGTAAAAAAAAATCATTATGACGCCCAGCGTGTCTTTTGTCTTTGTACCGTTTCATATTGTCGTCGTGTTGTTGCTTCTCTAGAATCCACCTTGTTCGTGATTACGCAATCGTCTCTTTCTTTTAGCATCTACAGCTCTTTTGCTACTATCTTATCATTTTGATCCATAAAAATATGTTCGTTATACTTTCGATAAAAATTTGGACATCAAATTTATGAGATGAATTTGTTGCCGGAATGAAATTTGAAATAATTTTTAATTTTGAATTTGACCGAAATCAAATTCAGAACAGAATTGAAATGTTATTGAAGAAAATTTGACATAAACAATTGACAACCAAATTTATTTATCATATATTGTACGAGTATAAAGTACGACTCTTATAATTCAGTGACAAATTTTAAATATGAGAAGAATGAAGCATTTTAAATCCTTGTATACTTTGTATAGGGTAGGACTGAAAACATCTGATTTCTTCGCAGCCGAGCTCGCCCTCTATTGGTGGGGGTGTATCTCGATTGGGAGTATGTTATGCAACGAACCCGGACCTTAGATAGCTTCTCTCTTTAATGTATTTTCTTCGACAATATCTTGAAATATGTAACGCATGTAATTTCCGGATATTTTCCTGTGTATATACACGTATGTACATACTCGTAGTTTGTTAATATAAATAAGCCTTTACTTATTTATAATTTATGATATGTTATATTGCTTTTTCGATTTGACATTTAAACTCGTACTTTTCTGTTCAAGAGTTAAATCATATCTTCTTAATAAATGCATTTTTTGCCATTTATAATTCCTTCGTGTATATTATTTATAACATAGTTAAGGCATTAACATTGTGGAGGTTTAAATACATTGTAATTACAATTCCTTCATGTAGTGCGGCCTCAGACAATTATAATCTTTTAAATGCCTTATAACAGCTAGACACGATCCAAAAACAGTATAAATCTTTTAAAATTCTGTTTTTTTATGTTACCACATAATTATACAGTAAAATAGGTTTGCCCTAAGCATACCAAATTATGGTATATTTGTAGAGAACGCCCTTATGCTTATTTATTTAATCCTTGAACGAAACCTACATCAAAATAATATCCCACACTTATGCAACAAATCAGTTAAGTAAAAAATAAATATTGTTTGTAAATATAGCATCATGTCTAGCGGGCATTAGAGTCAATATTTTCCAAACACGAGTTATATTTGTTGACAATTTAAATGGTTATTGTTGTCAAAATAAACTCAACACCGAAGGTTTCCTTTTAAGTAATAATGTATTACTTAATTAAACGCTACAATTGTACATTATATTTAGGTAAATATTTGTTTATCCAGTTGCTTGCTTTTAATTATTACGCTTCCTAGTAATTGGCCTATTAAAATACACTATATGGTACTCCATATCAAGGCCAATTTGAGTTCAAAATTTAAACAGATTTTTAAAAAACTTGAGCACTCCTATACAAAATGATGAAAATTGTTTTATTTCATTAACGGAACAATGAACAAAAAGTACAAATACCGAGTGTTTCGTTAATTTCACAAAGACAAATATCCATAAAATGAAAAAAAAACTATATACTATATAACAATCACAAAAAACAGTTAAAAAGATACATCTACACAATAACAAAAAATTAAAATAACACACAAGTATGCAAGTACACAAATCAAAATTACTTCAAAAATGTTAATATTTAACAATATATTAACGTTGACTGTACTGGTTTTACTCTTAGACTGTTTTAAATCTGAATAATTTTATATCTGTAGCTTATATGCTGGTTGTCAAAAAATCCTGTAGCGTTATAAAGCAACACAAACATGTCACTTTGTAAAACACTGTCATCAAATGATGCAGCAAATTAAACCTGCTGATAGTCTTGGAACTTTGATCTTACAATCTGACTCATAGAATTTACGATGTACTCGTAGATAGTCATCCCTTCTTGTGGCAAAACTACTTCACGTGGCGTAGCACTGTTACCATGTGAGTTTTTTTAATCAGAATTATAACCTTTATATTTTTGGTAACCATCGAGAATTGAATCCGAAACCCCTGGGTGAAAGGCAAGCGTCTTACCAATGTACAGGGCACTGAGGTCGTCTAATGATTAGGTTGCTGATGATTTATATCAAATGAAATAAAACTTCCTTGTTTGTAAAATAACTGGTTGATTTCTTTCTTTGCCTCATAAATTCTGTAGGAAAGTTTTTTAATCAAAACTAGTTCTGTATCAGAATGTTCATCTTCCTGAAGTTAGTCGCATATTTCTGCATTTGAAGCGAATCTTAATATTTTCATGTCGCTCTGGAATTGCTTCTTTGCTTACTTATACTTCATGTTATCTTAAAAATGGCCAAAAAGGGTTTGCTGGCAGTAAAAATAGACGATTTAATTTGCGTGGATGTTTCTTAGTTTCCTTCTTAATTAGTTATTTAAAAGTTGTTTGACGAATTTGTATATTCCTTGATTGTAAAAATAACCGGTGATTTAATTTGAGTGGATGTTTTTTAGTTTTCTTATAAATTTGGTATCTTTAAAAGCTGTTCGACGAATTTCAAGTTCTTTTTTTAAAATTTCATTGGATAAGGGCTTATTTTGTACCCCATAACAGTGTGGGTGATGGTAAGATGTAACTATAAACGATACAACTTGATCAGTTTCTTACTACGTGATAATCTCTTCCATCCAACCAGAATGGTGTTAGAGGTCTGATGTGAAAATCAAGCTGGAACCCTTAATAAAGTTAATTGAGTTCCAATGGAAATATAACTCGTGTACCCCAGGCCAGAAAACGAAAAGAAAAGTTAACTATAATAAGTTGAACTACCTACGTGGCCTTATTGTTATCAAGACACCTGTTTTTCATACGGAATTTGCGAATTTGATTCTCGTTGGTACCCATTTTTTTTTATAGCATTTTAGTCTGGTTTTCACTGAAAGCCTCTGCAACATATTTGTAATTGTTTGAAAGAGATTGCCATAACGCAGTTTACATGCCCGATGGTACAGTATATTCGTACAACGAAAGTGTAATCTTACGTAACATGTAACTTTTTAAAATTCATAAAATATACTCGTAAATATTATATGCTACATGACTCAATCCACTAACGCTTACAATTACGTCTACTAACGCTTACAATTACGTCTACTAACGCTTTCTGGGGGTATGGGGGCTGCAGGTTTGATTCTAGTTGAAACATTAAAAAAAATAGAGTTTTAATCTGGTTTTTACTTAATTTGCTATTTGGTTGAAAAATATTACCATAAATTAATATACCTAGGTTTAATGTATGTAATACAAGTTTAATAATAAAATTGGGGATATATGGTATGAAGGAGGCATTGTTTACTATAAAATATACTTTAAAATTGGCTAATTGTTTTATTTTATATATTTAAAGTTTTTGTCAATAGTTTAATGCTATACGAGGAAACAGAAAAATATGCAAATGATTAATTATTTATAAGACTAAGCGAAAAGGCATACTGGCCGTACACCCATTAGATGGAGTGACCAGGTGAACACGGGAGAGAGAAACTCATTTCAAGGGGTGCTACATTGGATAAAATTTGTGACTTATTTGTTTGTGCTGGAAAAGGATGGCTCAACAACATGGTGATAAAGACTCAGAATTGAAGGAGCGACCAAGAAGAAAATAGTTTATAAACACGGCAAGGGGTTAAATTAATCGAATAATATACGGATGAAGAGGCAAGGGAAGTATGTCCTGAAAGAAAAAATGTTAATCTCTACTCTCTGCCTACCCCAACAGAGAAACTGCACGATTGTATATATGATAGGCTAGACGTAGAAACCTTAAAACTTAATAGACTATAGAATCAGGCTACATAGGCTGACAAACATAAGGGATTGTTAGATTTTATCTTGAAAATCCCTAATTGGAAATCGACAATATATATTTTGTAACAGTAGATTATTTTTCCTATTCAGATAAAAATTGAATTCGAAAATATGCTTTGAATAATTCAATGTTTGATTAGCTTTATTTTGTAAAAAAAAAGCTTTTAGTATATAAGAAAAATAGCTCGGATACTATAAAAAGGTTATAAGAACCAAGGAAAATATTTAAGACCAAAGTATGTTTTTTTTTCGAAAAAAGTATTTAGAAACAAAACAACACTTCTGATTTTTTTATGAATGAATAATAATAATGTTTTTTGAAACAATATTTTTTATAGAAGATGTGAAACCATTAAATTTTTATTATTTGGATTTATATTCATGAATTATTTGATTTGAAAATACGTTTTTATATTATTTATTCTCTAATTTGAGCCGGAGGTATAACTAGGGATAATTACATCATGAATTAAACTATGTTTGTGGAAGCTTCAGAATGATGCTGAAAACGTAAAAGATAAAGGAAAGGTTTTCTGATATGGTTTAACTTTATGGCGAGAAGAAATAAGTGTTACATGGTCAGGGCTACTTTGTAGATAGATAATATTAGGAGGGGAGTAGGGAGTTCACTTTTCATAACGTTGTCAATAGTGAAAAGCGACATGATGGATTTTTTTAAAGAAATCGACAACCCTAGATAAAAAAAGACGCCTCAGGACTAGAAGAGCCAACCATTTATAAGAGGAATAAAGCCAGTTAAAGAAGGTAACATTAACACTTGCCTTACTGTGCTAAAAAATCCGCCAACCACGGTGCTGGACGCTATGCGTCCAGTAAAAAATGTATATTTTAAATTAAAATTATGCAAAATCTGCTAGGTTAATTTTAGTAATTAGGTATAAAAATCATTTTATTGTGAATTAAAACGTCGAATAATCAAATAAAATATAAATCCTGGTCACTCGCTATCCATTACAGGGAGGCAAGTGTTAATAATGAAATGACAATTTATATAGCGCCATTAAGAGAGCAGACTCTTCTCAAGGGCGTTCTAACTCGGGACTCGAACCCACTTTTATTGACCGGCTAAAAATGTTATAAATTACAATATAAGTTGTTTATAAGGATAAGAAGGTAGTGAATGTGGCTATTTAATACGTTAATTCCTCACATCTGCATATGTTAAAAAAATATATATTTTGTAAAAAGCTGTAGAACACTTACCAACGGAAGACGAACTTCAAAATTAACTTTTTATATCTTTCAATATACACGTTTGATAGTGATATATTCAGCTGAAGCTGCTGTGTAGTGCATGTGTGTAGTAAATTTTTTTATTAAGACTCCCAATAAGGGTAGTCTAAAAGTGTTTCCTAAAGCTGCACAAGCTACCCATATCTCTAACACTAACATAAGAGGTAGATCATTCCACGTCACAGAACCAGCAACTGCAAAATCTCTATTGTTATATCCCGCCGTATTGGATCGATTTGGAGCAATTAATTGATTAGATGAAGAAGAAATCGACCTTAACGTTCTACTCCTCTCCAAAGTAACACCTCTCAGACATATATTCCAAAGATCAATAGAAATATCCCATTAAAGGATTTGTATACAAAGATACTAAGTTTGAAATAAATTCGTTCGAGACATTTAAGTCAGTGAATTCTCAGTACACAACATCTAAACGACGTTCAATTTCGGCAGAATTTAGATTATAATAATTGTGACAAAATGATAACCGCGTGATACCTTCAGTATATATCTAAACAACACGTCTATCAGCTCCAATTGACATACTATGGAGCATAAAGGTATTAAATTTGGTATGTAAATCGCCTGACCATGCAGTGAGCGTGGCTGGCATAGTATCTGCCCATACACGCTCTAACTTGTTCAAGTCGGAAACCTTTGGAACTCTGTGGTATATTGCTATTTCTAGAAAAAATACTTGAAGATAACACATATTTTGCACCCACACAAACTTTTCCTATTTCATAAAAATATTCCCGAAGATACTTAATTTTTTTTTACAATTTCACTGTACACAGTGCAGCCTGCGAATTTATCTTTATATCCTCTGTTAGAAATAATAAGGGTTGATCATGTATTTCAGGGCTTGAAGTTCAAGGATCTGAAATTGAAGCCTGAGGCGTGCAATAAACGAATATTCTATTTCATGAACTACTTACAGCTGAAGTATCTCAATTTTTCTTTTGTACAATTTGGAAGATGAAATATACCTGATAAGAGTAACCATTGGAACTTTAGTAATACTAGTCCTCTAAAAAGTGATGAAAGATCGTATCTTGTAGAATATTCGTAGTAAATATTGTAAAATGGAGTCAAAAGATGAATGACGTGACCTAATTTGACTTTGGTATAAAAAAACAGCCCACAGCCTACATTTTCAGGATATTGAGATTTTGTGATCGCGACTTGTAATTTTTCTTATACTAATTTAACGAGTATGTATTCATTTAACTAAGCTGATAATCTTATATACTCGTACTTAGTTAGCTTAGTGGTTTCACATGTAAGTTACCCGATTTCGATTATTTGTGGGTCCTATTGGAAACATATTATTTCGATGCGCGTTTATTAACTGCCGAATGCATTTTACGAGCGCTTTTAAGATAACAATCGTTAAGTAATAGCGCTTTATAAGCACAAGTTTTGTTGAAATAAGTAATTTTATCATTCTTTTGTTTAAACTTTTCAACATATCCGAATTGGTGATTTGAATATAACGAACAGCGGAATCGGGAGATAAAAATAATATTAATTTAATTCAACCTTTCTAATCGAGTCTCAAAGTTAAGAATCACTTAGAATCACGTAGACGCGGAACTCGCAGTTCGCTATTGCTGGTGACGTAAAAACTACCCCGTATGAAAAGAGGTAACTACCCACATGTCTAGTCTAGTGAGCATTGTTGCTAAAGGAACTGTTTTACTAAATTGGGACCCATTTTTTTTGTTTATTTTCGGATATTAATTTGAAGCCCCCAGTAGAAGGCAAGCATTTTACCACCTAGGCCACGGAGCTCGTCGTCGTTTCTTTAATTGATGTGGTTCTATAACATATTGATTTTTTCTCTCTTTGCGTCAAAAAAGATACGGCATAATGTTATTTATGAACCTATATGTATTATGTAAATGAATATTTTGTAAAAATGTAACAACGTGATTATTACCGTAATGTGCAAAAGCACAGGACAATGTAATTCCCCAGTGTTGAACCTTTGATGTTTTTGAGTTCAAAGATATATCATGTAAAACAAAATAAAAAAAATAAAATATATGCTTTGGTGATATTCATTTTATAATTTCGCATATACTCGTAATTCGGATTCTGGAAAAGCTTTAAACATTTATTTTTCCCCTATTTAAGATAGTCATAAGCCGTGAATTGGGATTTATTAGACTTTTGGTAATTTGTGCATTTCTGAAGCAGTGCAAAATACTCCATTATATGTTAAGTTTATTTCTTGATAGGTTTAAATAAAAAATAGTGTATTTTTCATCAATTTGACGTGTTTATTTTGTTATTGCACCAGCCGTTTTAATGTTGTGTAATATTTAACGAATTGATGATATCTATTTTTGGTTTTCCGCAATTTTCTTACTAAATATGTTTTAAAGTTAACTTTGCTTTCAAAATATAGTTTACTCTACTATCAAAATTCTAAATAATACCAAACTAATAAAATACAGTATTCATGTTATAACTTCATTCGTTATGAAGTTATAAACTTTCTTAGTTACAAATACATTGCAAAGCGCCTTAACATACATACCAGTATATAACGCGACAAACATCGTTCACCTTGTTTTCCTCCATATAGTTTTCAAAATATGATACAAACCACAAAACACATTTTACATTATAAAAAAATAATGTTCTCCAAAAGTGAATCTCATTTGACTAAACTAATATATTCAAAACTCACTTACACGATTTATAAAAATATATTTATTTGAAATAAATATCAAAAGTTCATCTCATTCGACTAAACTAAAAGGTTAATCTTAATTTACTGGCATAATTTTTAATAATATATTTATTTGATACAAATTATTATCTTCAAGAGTTCATGTAATTTGGCTCAAGGTTTATCAAAATTTACTAGCACATTTTTTTAAATATATTTATTTGATAAAAATAATTACTTCCAATGTTCGCACCACTTGACTAAACTAATAGGTTTATCAAAGTTTACTGGCATAATTTATTAAATTTTATTTATTTGATTCAAATAATTACTTTCAATGTTCACTCTATATGATTAAACTATGTTAAGTACGAGTATATCAAAATATATTGTATATTGCATATTTTTTTCAAATATATTTATTTGATACAAATAATTACCTCCAATGTTCACTCCATTTGATTAAACTGCAAGTAATACGTTTATCAAAATTTACTCGCATAATTTATGAAAATGTATTAATTTTGTGATTTAGTTCTTTTTTTCTCAATTTATCGAACATTTCCAGCCTTATTTTATGGGAATTCCATGAGGATAATTATTTTAGGATTAACTTTGTTAATTCCACAGATTTGTTATATATCTTGCGACTTGAGCTCATTCTTCAAGCTATTTGTCAGGCAAAACAAACATTGTTTCTTATTCTTAACTTATCTAATGAAGATATTCCAATAGAGCCACTCTCACTCCGTATTCCAACACAATACTTAGATTATATTGGTTAAGTTTTCGACAATTCAGAAAATGACTTGCTAAAGACTTACAAAACAAACATATATAACTGAGATTAATGGGGAGCGTTGGAAAGGCAGATCAAGGAAAGAATAGAAGGAAAAAGTTAGAAAATGGTTGTGAACGAGATTCAAGTTGTGTGATCAAATAAAAAGTATGGAAATTTGTATCCTCTGCATATCTTAAAAAAAGGACATGGCGTGTTGTCTCTATATAACGTATGTAAGTTTATTAAATATTATATTATATTGTATTACACTTTAATTGAATACAGTCCAACCAACTAGAAAAATGTTAAAGATGATTTAAATGAAGATTAGGCTGAAATCCATTTTACAAATCTAAGTTCCAACGGGAATAGAATCCTCAAATCCAAGGCTGGAAGACAGGTTTCTTAGCAACTAGCCCAAAGAAGTCATATATTGTTTATTTTTCCTTAAAACAGTTATTGGAAGAAATTAGGAATTCAAGTAATTGAGTTAATACAGCATTGCAGGATTGTCAAAGAAAATATTGCTAGCGTATCACTATTGTACCATCAGTGATACGCGCATCATAGTTTACCGAGCATTGTTCTAATCTATGCATCTAGTAGTTGTTACATTTAAAATAAATTATAAATTTGAATGTTTCTCGTAATACTTCTTCCAACTACACAAAAATTATATTCTTAAAATAACTAGAATAAAATTGGAACGAAGATAACAATAATTAGAGCTTCCCAAGCAAAAACTTACCTTGATATTTCTTGTTGGCCTAGCCTAATAATTATCCTATCCATTCTTAAAAAAAATTCAAATAATTGAATACTCTGGGGCCACCTTTGGAAACATATTAATTTGCTAAAATACTTAATGCTACCCTGATGGGCTATAATTTAAATGTGTTGAAAGCCATAATACTATTTTATTCATGTAAACAGGGTCGGATAATGGTATTTTCAAATTATGACGAAGTTATAGAGACAATATTAATAGAGCAAAATAAAATTAGCTTAATTTTTCTATAAATCATTATAAAAATGTATCAAAGGAAAAATATTTAATTGGAATGACAAATTTATTAACATTATAATTTAAGCTTTTATCAGTCAATTACAGGGCAAATATATATCATCAAATCCGTGTGATAAAATAAATCTAATTCTGGAAAAGCCTCAGTAGGACAACATTAATAAAAGTCAATTACATGATTTCCTACTCCTAAAGCCTCTTTTAGCGGGTATAATGATATCTAAATTTCTCAAAGAACCTACATGGAAAAATAAGTACATAACAACAAAAGGTGAAGCGTGAATCTAAAAACACGTGTAAGTAACCATATTCATGTCCTAGCATTTCCGTGCCTTGGTTGGTAAGACACATGTCTTCCAACGAAACCTAGATTTAATATGAAAGTATTTTAGTCTAATTACTATTAAATGCTTATTTTACATCTTTATAGGTGATTGAAAATGATTGTCACATGGCAATATGACCGCTATTGCTAAGGTGGGGAAATTTCAAACAAAACTGAATCATTAAAATATATCAATGATTGACGTTGAAGTGGCGAGGGGATACTCGATTACGAGGCCCAACAACGACATGGGAAAGTAGAAAGTGAAGGATACAAGAGAGGAAGCTATAACCACACCATGAACGCAAGAGTTTGAACAAAAAAATGATATAAATATCATGAAGATATTAATTATAATATAATGAAATTCATCACAAGAACAAATGCACAATCGTCACTAGAGTTACAAAAGAACCTTCACCAATTCGACCATAAGGTTGTCTTAGCGAACTACTGAAGAGGTTTTACTTAACGTACGAGTATTATTAATTAAGATTGTTTTCGGTGCCGTATTCCCTAACCGAGGTATTCAGAATGTCACCATTCGCACACGTAATGATCTTATTGAATGAATTTTCCGATGTTGATATCTTCCATATATCGGTGGATAAATTGAGGAATGAGCTCTATTAAAGAAGCAACGATGTCGGTGGCTTAATTACAGGCCCGTAGGTTGTTGGTTCAATTCCCGTTGTCACCTAGTTTAAAAAAAAGGATCCCAATCTGGTTAACACTTAATGCCTCTTTAACGTATTTCTGGTTGAGTGGCAGAGATTGACACATGGCAATAAGCCCACCAAGTTCTATTCTGTATAACGAAAGTGTAATAAAAAAGTACATATAAATCTAATTGTAGTTATTTTTAGACAATTATTGATTTTTTTTGCATTATGCATTTTATTTAATGTAATTGGGTGAAATCTATCTAAATTATAAAATAGAATTAAGAATAAATATTGAAGTAAGCACTTTCTCGTCTGATATATTCAGTGCTCATGTCATTTGTTATATAATAAAAAAATCGTACTGTACGACTTTAAATATACTCGTATATATTTTCTTAAAATATTTTCAAGGCTCCAAAAAGCCCTAGGCTGGCACTGTAAAAAGGATACTTTTTTTTAGATAAACATTTGTATACAATATATTTTTTGGCCTCAAAAATATGAATAGAACGAATTAAGAAAAGTATATGAATAGAACGAATCTCCCGGGAAAATATTTTGTCTGAACCAGCAAACGTCTCCTTCTGTGGAACCTTTTCTTTATATTAGTTTTTACTAGTTACTACCCCAACGTTAACACTTCAAACATATTTTGAAAATGAAAAATAAGTATTAACACCGACTAATACGTCGCATTACGGCTCTTACAAGGATTCAAATAATAAGTATTTTTGAGATCATAGCGTTTGATTTTTTCTGCTTATTTATACTCCGATTTACTATTCACATATTTTACCAACTTGCGTAATACCTATACATTTCACATTGGGCTACACCAGAGGGTTGTATTATCATGTTTATTATTTTATGTTGTTCTCAAAATGGCAATAAGAGAGTCAAATTAGATGACTGCAGGAACAATATTCTATAAATCGTGGAAAAAATCTTGCTTTTATCGGCAGATCAAAAAATGTTACTCAACACGTTTCCCTAAAACTTAATAACGATTTAAAAAAATATCCTTGAGAGTCGACAATACACAAAACTATGTATATGAGCGACTTAATAAACCTTATCCAACGTCAACCATAAACATTGGTACGAATTGTTTTGAGAATACGTCTATATTCTCAAAATATCCTTGAGAGTCGACAATACACAAAACTATGTATATGATCGACTTAATAAACCTTATCCAACGTCAACCATAAACATTGGTACGAATTGTTTTGAGAATATGTATATATTCTTAAAGAGTATTCTTTTTACTTGTTTGAATTCGATGTTGAGAACTGTTAAAAACATTTATGTATAAATCATCAAATTTGTTTATTCCGCTAACAAGTGTTACAGCGAAATTCAAAAGCATTAGGGGTCACAAAATTTTCCTCGAAGCACTAAAACATAAATCTATTAAACAATACTAAGGAAAGTTCTCAACAAACGAAATCTACTTGTGTTTGAGAAATAAATTTAGCGTCAGATATGCAGAACAATATTTGAGGAACGGTATATTCGTTACAACCATGATCAGTTTATGGAACCATGTATCATACAAGTTATGAACATTTGTTCGTCACATTTCGTTCAACGCATGGAAGAAACGCGACTAGCAAATTCGTTATTCCTAGCTAAACCCATTGGTCGAAGAAGTGTTGGAAAACCCAAGCTCAGATATTCATAGTACGACGGTGTGATCTAGGACGCGAATGCAGTGAGAATTTGAACTTGAAGATATTATATGTTACCGATAACCAAAACGAATGACAATAATTATTGCCGGACTGTAGACCTATTTAGGGCTGTTGCGCCACTGATGATGATGAAGGTTTAGAAATATTTGAGCCATTATTAAAGTAAAATGGCCGAAAGTAATTTAATACACGTTTAATAAAATCAATTGATTACATGAATGCATTTTCTTTGTCGAGTCTTGCATATACGAGTATAATGTCATTTGATTTATTCTTTAGTTCTTTGGTCACATATCGCGCAAAGATATGGAAAACTCATGGTCACTTGCAATATGTAAGGTAAATGGAGCATATGTAAGTCACCTATGAGCTGGAGCAACTAGGTGAAGAGTACTACATGCATTCCTTTGCCACAGGCTTTGCGAACAGTGAAATACTAATAAAATGACAGTGTACTCATATAAAACACCATTTAGAGAGCAGACTCTCCTCAAGGATGCTTTAACTCGGAATTCAAACCCACTATTATTGATGGAATGCTGGTAAAACTGAATTAGAATATACAGATAACAACAATTCCTGACTTGCTCACGTTCATCAGCATTGAGGTCACGATACAGAAGAAGATGGGAGTATATTCAATATGGATTTTGGCCTCGTCTAAAATGAATCTGGACTAGGCTTACGCCTAAGGAATATTATGATCATATGTAGTAGTGGAGACTGTCGAAGAGTGTCCAATTCATGCATTTCCTTTAAAACTGGAGGAAATTTAATGGGTCATGCCTGAGGCTATAACGTGGATTAATAAACTGATCACCCACCTGTAAGAGAGTCACCATTACTACGAGGATATAAAGTAGAATAAATACATATATACTGAACGCGTTATACAAATCCACACGTTATTTTGTAACAGACTTTCGAAAATAACAAGTCTCTGATAACATATATACGAGTACATATGTTAAATCGCTTGACGAAATCATAAGGGAATTTCAATAAAATAAATAAAAAAAGTTCAGGAAATGTTGGTCTTCATTGTTTTCGTTTTTTTTCACATTTCTCGTTGATTATTCAATATAAAATTCTAAATAATAAAACGTTCAAATATTAAATTTAATGTCATGATTTGAAAAGACAAATATATTAAACCCATAAAACATTGTTAAATAAGTATACTTCAATTAAAAGTCGTTAGCGATTGGAAACAAAGTAAATGAGGAATGAAAACAAACATTTTCGAATTGAAAAGTATCAAAATATACTATGCCTAGGGGCTCCCTTTTTAGCCTCTCCGCGGTCCAGACCCGTATTGGCGCTGCGCGCCCACTTCGCCAAATAAGCAATAGAAGCCCCCACGCCAAAAATGTCATCAAATAATGCGTTGTATGCAGTTAACAATATGTAACATTAAAGAAAATATTTAAAATAATCTTATAACAATGTGTAACATTTAGGAACACATGAATACTCTATAAGATAATGAATGTAGAAAATCTTGACAGAGTGTGTTTCTGACATATTATTTTACATAATTTATTAAACAGTTTAAGTATTCCCAATTGATTATAACATATATATTTGATTATTGTAATATAAATTCATAACTGTTTAAAAATTTGTAAAGTAAAAATTTTAAATGTTTAAAATTTGTACAGTAATATAAATACACGTTCTAAATGCTTAAAGCTACGAGTAACGTTGACTTTCATGGCTGTATATTCTTGGCTGGTTGGCTGTCATGGCTACATACTTGCCAGTAGAAAGAATTGAAAATATACAATAATTTATGAAACTGTAGATGTTGGCCGTTCATTAAATTACTATTGGATGAACGTTAATAAACAGATAAATAATATTATACTATTTTGCTATATTTGGTAGATTAATCTATAGTACATATAAGGCGTACGATTTAATAAGATAGAAACGCTACATTGGTATTATTTTTTGCTGGCAATACAAAGCATATACCACTACTTATTTCGTTAAGAGTAATATAATTAAGGATAATATTTAAATATCGACATTGATGTGGGAGTGAAATAAAGACGTGGAAACAGACATAAAAGAATTGAATGAATGCTACTGAAATGTATGCACTTACATGAATACACGGGAGGACAATTTATTTATGACAGAAAACGGAATGACGGGATTAAGAACGAATGTGAACTTAAGAATGTTATATTAAGTAGGATGAAAAAGAGTGGTCTGAGATGGTTTTTATGTATTATAGAAAGAATGAATGAAAAAAGAAAAACCAAATCAAATATTCAGTGTGAGTGGAAAAGGAAGATTAATAAAGGTTAGAACAATTAATGATATTTTAAAAAGAAGAAAATATCGTGCAGTTGGAATTGTGTTTGGGAGAATTTAGGACTCAGTGTATGTAGGAATGTGAATACAACGTGTTTTAGTATTTAGGACGAATAAGAGTACATGAAATTATTGATAAAAAAATGGGATCATTTTATCACAGCTTCAATCTAGTAAAGTGATTTTTTGTATCTACAAAATGGTGTTTGCTTTGTTATATATTATACTTGAACAATTTGGTTCGCCTTTCCATCAAAATTATTTTTAATCGTTAATGTTGTATTATGAAAAATGAATAAGTTAAGATAAAATATTATAATAAAATAAACTAATGAATTTTAGGTCTCCTTGATATTATTTTAAGTGGTTTACTGATAGTAAATTGATTTTTTTTTATATCTAAATAAATAGGAATTTATAAAATATTACGTTTCTTTGACGTAAGCTGAAAAGTGGTTTCATTTTAACACTAAAATTCCTTTGAAGTTGTCACTTGGCGATTTAATATACCCACTCAGGCAAATATTTAACATTTATGGGGGAAAATGTTTAACAAAAGAAATATGTCAGGAATTTTATTCCATTAATTTCGCGAGTGATATAATACTTTAAACAATCGAGTTATTTCAAAAGTTTGTGTATAATACAGGGTGGGTTTAACATTTTTCTCTCTGTTAAAATACTACTATCTCATTTACGGACGGTTTAAAAAAATGGAAAAAAAATGTCAATTTTTTTGCATTTTGAATATATCTGGAACGTGGAGGATCTGAAGATCAGAATTCATTAAACCTTGAAATGAGATCCAACAGTCATGGATTGCTAAATCGATGTAAAAATATTGGTACTGTACGGGCTGTCCGCCTTTAAACAGTCTCGTATTATTTTGGTAACTGAATATAGTAAGAGTGTGACAGGTGTACTTACTGGCACGGTTGTTTTGTTTGCTTTTTTATTTTGTTTTTTTCATCGCATTATTTTTTTAAGGTATTGTTTAAATTTTTTTTTATATTCTATCTTTTAGAACTATTAATAATATTTACTTTTACAACTAATCAAATTGAACAACCACTCTTTATCAAAAGTTTTAAAAAGTATGTGATAGGGAATGTCTGATTCGCTTTAATTTCTCCATGCCCTGGAAGGAAAACGATGGGACGGATTGTTTGGGTTATAAATTGAAAACAGTTGTGAAACCAGGAAAATCAAATAAAATAATGTTTCAACTTTGAAGAAAAGGTTGTTTTCCCCTCATTCATTTTGTTAGACATTCTAGAATTGACGCTTCTTAAGTATCTTACGAACCCTGCTTTCAGTATAATTGCTCTTTGATTTTCAAGTGCTCATTATTTGTAAAATGTTTTCGAAATTAACAAAAAGATTTGTACTTTCATCATCATAATTAGCAATCGTGATTGACCAAGAAGTCTAATTCTTGGTCAAGTATCCAACGTTTATTCGAGACCGTCCCATCTCAATTATTCTCATCTAAAATATTAATCGAATGCTTAAAAATAATTTTTACAACAGTTCCAAACTACATTACTTGTTATATTATTGTTTACCTACCTTAATTGAATTAAATTGTTGTTTATCTTAATTTTAGTTTAATTCTTGTGATATTTTCAAGTTGTATAAGATAAATCTAAAAATAATCATGAGAAATACAATACAAAAACAGCTTTATACTCGGATGGCGGACCCAAAAACTGGAGAACTTTTCCACTACTTAATAAAATCTTCTCCCATTCATTATCCGCTTTCCTTTCCCGAAAATTCCCAACCTTTCTTTCGAACGATGAAGTTTTCTTGAAATGGGTCCAATTTCTCTTCATCAAGAAGAATAAGATTGGAAAGAATTGGTACACTGTCTTCTATTATACTCTGAAGGGAAAATTTGAAGTTCAACATTTGTTTTAGTTTAGTTCTAGAGAGCTAAACAAAAGTTGAGGAACTATCATATTTGTTGATTTATTGGAACGATACGTACGTATAAGTCCAGAACAAGGCATTGTAAAATAATGAACAGGGCCGCATCCAGAATATAGGACCAATGTGATGCAAATATTAAAATCAAATTCAGTGTATCTTTAAATTTGAAATGAAGTATCATTTGGATCTGAATTCCATATATGAAGTAATTACGAGTATTTAGTATTGCTATGGTTGCTGAAAGTGAAGAGGAACTACAAGAGGCCTTAACAACTATGGAAAGCATTCTTCAAAATAACTACAGTATGAAGATAAATAAAGACAAAACAAAGCTGCTGACTGTAGGCCGAGCGCAGCACCAGATGAGAATAGTGATGTCGGGTAAACCACTAAAGAACACCAAGGAGTTTGTCTACCTCGGGAGCAAAATAACATGGGACGGTCGGTCCAAGAGCGAGGTCGACAGCCGTATACATCAGGCTAGACTTGCATTTAATAAAAGGTCGAAAATAATAGAATCAAATAATATAGACCTAAAACTGAGAATACTCCTCATCAAGACCTATGTATGGAGTATCTTGATGTACGGCTGCGAGACATGGTGCCTATCCGAAAGAGATAGACGAAGACTAGAGGCTTTTGAGATGTGGTCCTATAGAAGACTATTAGGAATTTCCTGGAGAGACCGCATCACAAATGAAGAGGTTCTCCAACGAATCGAAGGAGGAAGGCACCTGCTCAGGATCCTGTCCGAAAGGCGTGCAAGATGGATCGGTCATATAATACGACAAGAGGGCCTCTTGCATGCCATAATGGAGGGTATGACCGAGGGGACAAACTCTAGAGGACGCCCACGCCGAAAGTACCTGGAGGACCTGTTGGTGGACGTGCGCTGCTCAACATATACAGACTTAAAAAGAGCCGCACAGGACAGGGGGGAATGGAGGAGAAGAGTTCAAATTGCTGCAAACCAGTCTTAGGACTGCAACCACGGAAGGAAGTGCGGGAAGAAAGTTTGCGGAGGACGCCCTATCTCACAGTTCGTAAGCTGTTTGAAGGAAGAGGCCGCGGTAAGGTAAAGCTTTTATTTTATAAATACTTGCTCCACAATATACATTTTCTTCTCACATTGTGTGATCATTTAAAAAAGTACTACATTTCTTTTCAATAAATTGGTTTGTTTCTCTTGATTCCTTGATCCCGTGCCTTCTACATTTCTACCGACAACTTCTTTTTTTCCTGTTTTGATAACCTCTCTTTTATTTTTTTTGGCAATAGCTATTTATGATAATGGGGCATTAAAAGTCAATGGAGTGTAAAATATATTATATGTTCTCGAACCAGACACTATCAAAATCTACCAATATGACAATCCACAACAGTATTTTAGAATCAACTTTGGTGTATACAATTGAAACGTGGATGTAGAAAAAAACTAAAAAGAGTCAAATGAATACTGTCAAAATGCGTAAATTTAAAAGAATACATGGGGGGCCAATGTATGACAAAATACGGAATGAAGTGATTAGGGATGAATGTGAATTTAAAGTTAATGTGTTGAGTAAGATGAAGAAGAACCCTCTGAGATCATTTTGGCATGTGGAACAAATTAATAAAGAAAGTCTAAAAATAAATATATAGCGCAAGTGTGAGAAGAAGATGTGGTAAAGTAAAACGAAGGAAATTGTGGCTGGATCAAATGAATTAGACTTTGAATCAAGGAAATGAAAGAAGTTATATAAATCCTAAGACCTCTTTTTTATGGCGGTATAACCCTACCGGTTTCAAGGCTTTCACCTCATCTTCAGGGGAGCGCAAACAAGACTAAATGCTGTTCGAACTGGTACCGATATAGACACTTCAACGGTTGGAGGCGGGAGGGGTGAGGGGAAGGCTAGGTATTATTTCGGCCAAGAGCGGGGAGATTTTGGGGAAATAACTATTCAACAGATGCTCTGATCGGTATATTGACTTAGAAATTTCTAGGGCCTCCAATCTGTCCAATTTATTGCCGTTGTCGCTAATATGTAAGAATTTGGCATCATTGATAGAAAAAGTATGATTCTCACGGTGACTATAAACAACATAAATCCTAAGAGTTGAATGACAAGATATATAGACGTGGAACAGGTGAAATGTATTCGTTGAGTTAGAGTCTGGCGGTCTGTCGTCTCTGCATACCTCGGCAAGGAAATTATATGGTGGTATGTATGTATTAAAATAAATTTTCGTTTTCACTTATCCTCTAATTTTTGTTGAATTTGTTGGAAGAGATAACAATCTATCAATAAATATGGCTGCTTAATTGTACTTCGTGTCATGATGTAATTTTTTTTAAATATGAAATTCAATGCATATGTTTAATATTTTTACAAGGTTTACTGCATACATATAATGTGCAAGTAATATATTGTTGATTTCTATCACTTGTTAAAGTTTTGTATTATTCACTTCCAACCAATCAAAAATATATTAAAGATTCCTTAATTTAAAATCAGACATATGTTAAACTCATTAAAAAAAGGTATTAACGGAAATATAGCCTGCAGCTTTCGGGTTGGATGTCAGGCGTCATATCAAGTAGAGAATCTCAATTATTTGTAATTTTTTTCTAATAAATTAATCAACTTTATTTTGTCGAGTGACAGTAGATCTTAATATGATAAAAACTTATAAAAGTGTATACAAACCATAATTATATTTTTTCTCTAACACTTATGAAACAAATACAAAAGACTGTCCAAACAAATACAAGAGAAAGTTCCATCGATAAGTGTTAATGGTTTTGTCTTTTTTATCTTCACCAGATAAAACTTTTCTTTAGTTTAAGAAAATGTTAGTGTTGACAACAGTTGAATCAGGGACGTAATCGAACAAATATAAATTGGTTTATTACAATATTTAAAAAAAAGGGATAACAAAGAACGCCATCGCTTTATTTTTCATACATGTAATTTTAAAGATTTACTTTTATTGAGTGTAAAATGAGATAACAGGCTTGAAATAAAAATACATACATATATGGTATACACATACCAACCCCCCGTATCAGAGTAGGCAAGAGAGAAAAAAGTGTCAGACTTTCCTATCACGACACATATCTTTCACATCTTCTATATCCATACACCTTCTCGTGCAACTCCTTCTATTCTCTGATTTTTTAAATATTTTTCTTTCATAATATACTTCACGTCGTTCGATATCTCTCGTCCTTCTCCACCATCAGAGAAAAAAACACCCAAAGAGCATAATTCTTCAACTCACTCCAATATTTTATTGTTATTCATATATCGGATAAACTGTTACTTTCTCACTTAACTATCACCACGACTTTGGATTTCACAACGTGACGGAAATTATTATTTTTATAACGAGATTTAAAGTGATAAATTTTTTAAACGTCATTTTCTACTTATCAAGAAAGGATTTGATTTTCAGTAACTAAATCCAGCTCTGTGAATGAACTCGAATGAAACATTAAATAAGTCTATAGGTGCTTGACAAAACTTAAAATTTCTTAACAATTTTTAGAAATGCTCACAACGTCCCCAACTTCTTGGTTATGTGGCGCTTTGTTGCTACATTTATTGGAGGATTTGTTAGTTAACTTTTTCCTTAACTGTTGGAAATGCGCTTTGGAATAACTTTTGTTATACCAAGAAAAACGTTTAGCACTCGTTACCAAACACATTTTTAAAACTTTAATCCATTTAGCGGAAGACTTTGTACAAAATATTTTTTAATGTGAGTTGCTTGCCTATTCCAGTTGTTTTTAATCCGAAGGCCCGATTACTGGGGCCGAAGACAATATTATCGTATAATTAAGCTCTTCAATATATCCACATCAATTAGATATATTGAGAGTACATACCATACTTATGAAAAAAGGTATCTTTTAAGTTTTCCAAGGCAGCAAAAACCGCATTTTGGCATTCAATTTTAGTATGTATTCTTTTTTACACAATGCTGAGAAACTAGATTGTTTCAAGTTTTGTTTTTTCACAAAAGAAAATTGAAATTTTACAGGAATGCTCCATCAATATACTCAATACAGTGGAACGCTACCCTCTCTTAAAATAATATATTTACACAACTTTGCTGTCTAAAATTGTTTGAACTAGGAGGAATTTTATTGACAAACGTCGGTATTTATAATGTTTTTTGAACGTGTGCGGGAATGCGCACGAGATATATCGCTGTCTCGTCTTTGCGCTTACAATATGTTTATTGTCGCGCGTAGGTATCCTTTTGTTTTGAGAGACAGCGTGAAAGATGTGTTGCCCTCTCCTTTCCTCATGGAATGCGGTCTTCACTGGTAGTGAGTTGAATGACCGATCGCGTGGACTTTGGCATTGTTTGTCTCGCATTGTTAAGGTGGGCAAAGGTCGTCTCGTGGGTTCAGTGACCGCGCATACGATCGCCACAAATGCTTTAATTTTTTACAATTTCAGTTTATTTTATGTTCCTATCAGTTTTATATTTTTGATGATGTTTTATGTGAATGAAATAAATAAATAAATATAAAAGCGTGTTTTAAAAAATATTTATATTCGTGTTATATTTATATTCGTGTCATATTTATATTCGTGTTATTTGGAAAATTGTTTTTAATTTTTTAATAATGTGTAGTAGTCACGAACATTAATTTTCTCTATTGTTTCTTTTCACATTTTGGTGTGTATAAAAGCTATAAGATAAGGAAAATTTCTACCTTCTAGTATAGATCACGCAAGATGGGGTATTATTGGTGGGATCGACCAAAACTCAACTGATTCTCAACTTAACTCGCCATAGTTATGTTACTCTTAACTCCCCAAACTCACTAACTTAAAAAAATATTTCAAGTCAAAATCGATTTTATATATTAAATATATCGAAATACGTAATTGGTTTGGTGTTTTACAAAGAGCCTGATAGATTTCCGCATGCAAAAAGAGATTGCTAATTTCAAAGAGACAGAACAGTTCCAATATACTCGAATAGAAAACCAAAGCCGAGAGCGATATATCGTCAAACGGCAGGGATTGATTTCCATTCATCAGAATTGAATGTCGGCCATGCCTCTATTCAATAGAAATTTTCATTGTAGTTATTGGAGTTTTTCTCAAAGTAAAGCAATAATTTAGATCGAACAATTGATTTCACTATGTATTATTTGGCAGACATATAAAAGAAAAATCTTGTTTTTGATTTAAAATAAAAAAGTTCGAGGAACACCGAAAATAAACGCATTTTTTATTAATTTAAAAATGCTTGAAACGTTATAAGAAGTATCTAATGGAATAAACTAGATTTGTTTTATATTGTACCACGTACAAACAATTACATACACATTATCACACTGTGTCCCTTGCGGGATATGCATAGAGAAAAGATATCCAAACCCATGCGCACAACGTTCGCCTCCTCCACATTTATAAATCTCGTCATACAAAATACTATATTGTTCATATTTCTCACATTACCTTCTTTTATAATCTGGTTCATTTGATCCAGTCACGTTTGCCTCGGTTTACTTCTTCCACGCAAATTTTGTACTTCTGATGTGTAAACTCGCTTAGTCAATCATTCGTCATTCATCTCTCCACATGAACAAACAATCTTTATTCTACTTTATTAATCTTACTTCAAACATCTCTTTTGTTCATATTTTATCCATGATTGTGAAAGTAGGTCAGATGTGTCGAGCTTGAAGAAGAGCACTCTGAAATGATTTGGTCACCATTTCAGAGTGCTTTAATTTCTTAAAGCGCTCTTGGATCGTCACGTCTAATGAAACAGCGCTGTCAAAGTTCTGGAGAATTTTTGAGTAAGATGAAGAAGACCACTCAGGAATGAATGGTTGGGGCACGTAGAACGAATAAATTAAGAAATACTAACAAAACAAATATGCATTGCAAAGGTAAGTGGAAGATCAAAAAAAGTATGGTTCTATCAAGTGAATACTATTATGAAATAAGAATATGTAAAAAGTAAGATATATCGAAGAGGTGGTATGAGAATGTAGACACGAGGTGAAAAGTATGTGTCGCGATTAGAAAGTCGGCGATCTATTTTCTCTGCCAGCCCCGATAGAGAAATGACATAATGGTATGTACAAATGTTTATTTTTCAGTTGAGGATATTTTCCTCGTGATTTATCTCCCACGTAGTAAATCTTCTGTGCAATAATTACTGATCGGTCCCCATGCCGGACATGCCTTGCCGTCCTTACGGTATCGATAGCAGACTGTTGTTAGTATTTTTTCCAATTAAGGATTATATCGATTTTCTAGCAGAAGTGGCCAAAGCTTTAAACAACATTGGCTATTGAGTAAAACTCCGTATTTTTTAAAGTGTCAAAATCAAAAAAAATTGTATTCGTTTGATAAAGTTTTATATTTTTTTTTCAATAAATTTAATTCGGTTGATAAAGACATATGTTAGATGACCTACGTATCTTGGTCGGTGAGTCTGTAAACCCAGGGGTTGTGGTTCCATTGAGATGGCTTCCAATCGACCCGCCAGATTTAAAAAAAGGTCCATTCACGTTTAAACTTAAGGTTTGTTTAAACACTAGATATTGTGCACAATAAATTCCTAAGTAAAGTAAAGTACTTACTTTTACGTGTAACATTTTATTTATTTAAAAAAAATTATGTTCATTTACCGTTCAAACACTGCAAAAACAAATAATGAACTGCAGAATTTGAAGCATGTTAGTGAATTTGTTTACCAGGGTTCCCTGATCACCGAGAGAGTTCCTACGATGATGAGATAATACGTTGAATCTAGATGACTACGGGAGCAAAAAGTAGTCTGGAGAGAAAATGAGGAATCCTTCAAAAAACAGGAACGATTAGCCAAAACTTAATTTTCTCAAGTTTTTGTTGTGCATATATCTGGAAAATCAAGGTATGTAATAACCTATAAATTGATGCCTTTCAAATGGGGTATTAGAAGCAGTTCTTGTGCTTTTATAAAACTGCTAGTAGAACCTATTAATCGATTACTTAAATATCTAAAGCTACATACAGTTATTTCTGTGCTGTTTGCAATAAGACTTACAATAATTTGAACACGTAGCGTAAGAGAAGAATGATTTCCTGAAGTAGCCTATTCTAGAGAGTAGTGTGAATGACAAAAGGAGCAAAGGACGAACACTCATTCAATGGATTGACAAGGTTAAACACGCAGAAGGATGATCATTTGAGGAAGCACCACATAAGGTAAGAGATTGCTTGCACTGGAGATGGAAGGTTGATAACTGTGATCACTATCCTCAAAATTATGGGAGATACTAAGAGGAAAAGAAAAATGATGTATTTTAGAATTATTTGTTTTTTGAAAAGTACACTAAATATACACATATACTTCATAGAATTTGAGAAGAATATACACATGCATGATAGAATACAAAATAAAGTGACGAGAGATGAACGTGAACGTTAGGCTGATGTGTTGAGTAAGGTGAAGAAGAGTTATTTGATATAGTTTGAGCATGTAGAACGGGTGAATAAAGAAAAACTAACAAAATAAATATATAGTAAAATGTGAGTGGAAGGCACGTAGAGGAAAAGTGGTTGGAACAAATTAATTATATTGAAAAGAAGGAAACGTAGAAAGTTAGAAGGTGTATGTATGTAGAAGAGACGAAGAAAGTGTGTCAAGAAGGGAAATCTGGCGTTCTGCCGTCTCTTTCTCTACCCAGACAGAGTAATAACGTGATGGTGTGTACGTTCACAGAATTTATTTAGAAAAATGTTTCTTTTATGTATGGTAATGTCAAAAGAGAGATTCGGAATCCTAAAATTGATTGAAGGTTTATCTTAGAGAATTAGTACAGTAAGATCTCTTTCAAGATCTTATTACTTATTGAAGTAAGGTCTCTTTCACGTACCATACACATATCAAATATGTTTCCATGTCTTTAATTTAAATTTGATGTTATTTGACCGTTTTGATGATTCGAATTTGATTCTTGGAAGGTATTGACTGGTTTTATTATATTATATAATATTTAGATCGGAATATAATATCGTGTTATCTGGAATTTATTACCTATCTAATAAATGTACTAAGAGTACTCTTAAGAGTAAAATGATAAATTAAAAGAAATATACTTATTCGTTATTTTTTGTCAATTATTATATTTTTGGACTAATGATTTTGTTAATGATTGTATTTTCGACTAACGATTTTGTTAATAATTTTATTTCCGACTAACGATTTTGTTAATGATTGTATTTTCGACTAACGATTTTGTTAATGATTGTATTTTCGACTTACGATTTTGTCAATGATTGTATTTTCGACTAACGATTTTGTTAATGATTGTATTTTCGACTAACAATTTTAATATTTTAACCGACCATGTTATTTTAAGAAAAGGAAACTTAGCTCTTCAAAATATAATCTTGGTCCCAACATAAAGATAAACAATCAAAACCTTTGCGAGTCAAAACAATTAAGTACTGTATAAATGAGTACGTTACGTAGAACGTATGGAATATATTGTATAATAGAATTAATAATAAGGATCGAAAAATAAAGTCCTTATAAAAAAGTATTGTTGTGTAGAATGTGTGAAAAAACAATGTAGGACAGAATGCAGAAATAAAAACATTTCTAAAGAATGATTCTTAAAAGAAGATACAATGTTTAAGATGAATAAAGGAACACGGAGATTGTTCGGTCATGCAAAAAAGATCAATGATAAAAGATTTACATAGATAACCTTTTTAAGTAGTGAAGAAGGTGCAAGAAATTTGAGAAGACCTAGAAAACGTGACGTGAACAAATAAATCACATTTTGGAAGAGTGAAACTCCTTTATAATAGGACAGTGTATATGACGAGGTGATAGACGTGGCGGGAGCAAAATATGTGTACCAGGATATAATAAAGTAAATATATATTATCTCTGTATATCCCAATAGGACAAGGGTGATGGTGATTTAGATGGCAAAATAATGTGTGAAAATCGAATTATTACGGGTTGATTTCACTTGTTTTTTTTTTTTTCAGTAATACATTTCCATAAAAATGTTAAATCCTTTTTTACTACTAAAACCGTACCTGTGGTGCTATTTAAGTTGAAACAAACATTTGTCCAGTGCTAGGGTGGACATTGTTATGAGAATGTTTTTGAAACTTTTTTCCACAATAACCATTTTGACACATTAAGGCAATGTTAACGAGTACATAACATATATTTATATTTTCAGTACGACAAAACATTGAATGTTTGATAAATTGAGCGAACATTTATTATTCAAATAGTTTTTAAAGAGATACGAGTATTTACCTCTAATTTATTACTTATGCTTAATTTAAATTTAAAAATCAAATATGCAGTCAAAGGAAAAACAATCTTTTTAAAATAATAGTACAAAAACAACACTTGCCAAGCTCTCAACGTGTTATAAAGATCAATAATAGTAGTTAGAGAGCTTTTTTAATACGTCATCATCCTAAGCTCATTTCTAAGAAAATTTCTGGATAATTTCACCTATGTATAGACCATGTATTAAAATTAAGAGAAACCTCAAAGCTTTGTTGTATCCAATCGAATTTATTTATATTTATTAATTAATTTGAAGTTCTGTTGAGAAGACCCTGTTTTGTACTTTTACAATTCAAAAGTAGCGGCATAAGTCGGTAGTGGATATTAAATATGCGAATGAACGCGTAAGCAATTAGCCATATCCTCACTTTCTTGATGTCACGATGTGTATGGTAGATCACTCACATTTAAACCCCATCTACAATCCCTTAAAGATATGCTAAAGAACATATACTCGTAATATCATTCATAAGCTAACTGGAACCACTTGGGGGCGAGACGCGCAAACCATGCGGATTTTGGTGATGGGTTAGGTTGTCATCGTAATTTTTCTTATGTGAATATTTCATTTGCGCATATGCACTTTGTTGTTGACAAGTATTGTCACAGAAACTCTGAAGGCTATATACACATCTTAGGTTTACTACAGTCTTTCACACCTAATCACGCAACATACTCGTACGAGTATTGTATAAATATACAAGGTGAGGCATGAATCTTGCTACAAACATAAGTTTAAATAATAATGACATTATTTTTATGAAGTTGTTCAGACTGTAATGTGGCTGGAATTATACCAACATTACAGTCTGCCATATATAGCCACATTACATCTGAACAACTATATAAAAATCATGCCATTATTATTTAAATTTATTTTTGTAGCAAGATTCATGCCCCAACCTATATAAACCATTAAGATATTCAAGTAAGTGTCTGACATTATAAGTTTATATTAGATTATTATTGATGTGGATTGAGGTTGTCCCACCTAAAATCCGCAGAAGTGTTGCACTTAACAAAAAAAAAGACTATACAAGCCCAATATTCAAAACACCTCTTTTATGATCACCAGCCAATAGCAACACCGAGATTAAAATCGAAGAATACTTTTATGAGACAATATAGCAATTATTTTTCCGAATAAAGTGCGTTTTCTGAAATAGATAAAAACACCTGACGACTGGACGAAACTTCGGAAAATATGACACCTGAAGACTGACTGCCTTGGCTTACTTGGAATGTACTCGTATTTAATAAAATATGACACCTGAAGACTGACTGTCTTGGCTTACTTGGAATGTATAATATTAAATAAAATATGACACCTGAAGACTGACTGCCTTGGCTTACTTGGAATGTATTAAATAAAATATGACACCTGAAGACTGACTGCCTTGGTTTACTTGGAATGTATTAAATAAACTCTGAGTATAGGTGTCTAGATGCAAGGTGAACATGCAGAAATGGGATTTGTTGAACGAGAGTAGTAAAACTAGTAATTAAAAAAAATGACCACTCTCCCGCATTGGATCACTCCAGTCAAAAAGTGATACAACAGTTAGATTATTTGTTGATCATTATTAACAGGCTGAAATTGCCATAAACAAAACCGGGATAAAAATAACAGGATACTTAAAAGCAACGCCAGTCGAGATTATCTGACACATTAAGTTCAGGACCTAAAACATTCCTTATATTATGGTCACCAACAAGTAATATCAATAATGAAATCTTAAAATAGTTTCATGAAAAATAGAGTCCGAGTAATAGTGACTAGATGCAAGATAAAACGTGAAAAGGTTGGGGATTCTCGAACATAGTATTGAATGTGATTGTGTTGATTTATAGGTATCATAAGATATGCTAACTTGTCTGAACATCTGGACTACACGCTTCGGGCAGGATCTGATTCATGAAAATAATAGGATGATCTCTTTTATCTTCTACTGAAAACACGGGGTATAATTCGAAAACTATTGAATAAATGGGATTAAAAAAAAAGAAAAAGGTTAAGCTACATTTATGTTGCTCTTATGCATACTAAGGAACTGATAACTAAGAACGCTCTTTGGGTGAGAGTTGCCAACAATGTTACCAAAGAAGTCATCAGGATTTTAATTGAGATCCAATAATACAAATAAGTTAATGAATATAAAAAAACGAAAAACATGGTTACTCTACTCATCTGGTGGAATATTTCCAAAAAAAGCGAGAAGTTCTATTTATTCTGGGAAATCACACAGCTATTTGACAAAATCGAATACAGCCTGACGCATTTCACACATGAATCCTCAGTCATTTAGGTTTTCACGGTAAATATTTTATCTTATTTGAACCAAAGTAATAATTCTTATGACACTTGTCAGGTACTATCACAATAACGTATATTCATATACTCTACATGTATAATGAATTATACATGTAGAGGCAAAGAGTCCTTGAACTTAAAAATCAAATATTTTGGATAATCATCCTTAGTAGTATAATTGGTTCAATTTATGAACTACATGCCATCACGCCATCTTCATGTCGGGGTAAGCAGAGAGCGCCAATTTTTTTTATCTCGACACACTTTCTTCGCCTCTTTTACACCTATTACCTTCTCGTCCAGCTCCAACGATTTCCATAACTTTTTAACATTTCTGAGAAAGTACTACCTTGATAGCAAAATACTCAAACTTGCTCTAATCTTTCATTATTAACCCATATATTTATCACCATAATTTTGAATTTCACAACGTTATTTTTCAGATCTTTCTCCTCGCATCTTGCACACAATTTACTTATCATTTTGTGTAATTCACCTTCATTCTTCGATAATATAACATGTCATCAACATGCCGCGACCCGCACACATTTCCATTCGACATTCGATGTTTCGCTCTGTAGTTTCTTCACACACGAATCTAATTAACAACCAGTGAGACATTATATATTCTTACTTTACCTCTATTGAAATGTTAAACTACTCAGTCAAGGTACCGTTTACTCTGCTACATACTATACTTTCAGCATTTAATAACGCAATACCACGGATTCATTTACATTCAACACCATAATCATTCAATATTTTAAACCTTATGATAAGAATTCAAGAAACTTAGTATTTTTTCTTTTCTTTTTTTTTTAATGGTAAGTCAAGTTAATCGAATAAAAAACGTTATAGTTTAAATTAATAGACTTTAATAATCATATACTAATATACTCTCTTTTCCCATCATGTTTTTACATGCATATCATATATGTTGTAGACCTGCTGGTCAACTTACTATGAATTTCAGTTTAAAGTCAACCAGCTTATCACGTGTGTTAATTACATACTCTTGTCACTGAAATGAATATAAAAAAAAACGAAATCTTGAAAAATATTATGTTTACTCTTTTTAACATGAAGGGTAACAAAATAATAAGAAAATAATAACCACACTCAAATAGGTATACGAGTATGATGCATAAACATTAAGGATCATTAACATGCATAAATATTAACATGCATAAACATTAAATCTGCTTTTCAATGCAACAACCTATAGAAAATACGATCTCCACCACTATTTCTCAATGTACAACAACACTCCCAGATTTAGTCATCTGTGAAAGGAGATAATCCTTCGGTGTGTATTTGAGCTTTAAAACTGTAAATGACTTTCACTCTACTGCAAATATATAATATACTCTAGGAGCTAAAAAATATAATAAGTTTGGCAAATATAAGTGTTCATCCTTTTAACACTAACTATATTCCTTCTTCTATTGTTCACAATTTATAAATTTAATTTATCCCCCTATGAGCTTTAGCTTCTTTGTTAATCTGATAACTGTTTTCAATTAATACATTTGCCTTATACTCAAAATGCTAAAATCTTTGAAAAGTTGTTCAGATATCTTTTCAGGCTTTTTCAAAGTTTATTTTTGATCATCTGTTTATGTATCGTCTTAATTCCATAAGTCAAAGTTTTAAACCTGTTATGAATCTTCAATCCATCTAAATGTCAAAATATTTCAGCTATAATTTAACCTTATTTGATAAATAACGAGGAGCTGGCGCAGAAATATAAAAACTTACCGATTCATTTAAATATAACACTGTAATCTACTTAAAATTGTGTGTGTTTAAAAATGCTTATTTTACAGAATTACTTAATTCATAAAAATTATTGAAGGAAGTTTTAAAGATAATCTATATATACAAAAAGATAGTTAAAAATATTTAAGAAAAATATATCTAAAGCTTTTAACTAAATACTCTTGTATGGGGTGGCGCAACCAGAACTGCAATTTAAAATTTTAATTAAGTTTTGCAATCGTGTACCACTGCATAATTAGTTAATTAAATATGTTAATGACGTACGTCTATTATAAATATTAAACGACAATATTATTTGACAATTAAAAACACGGCGACAAATTTTAAATTGTAGTTTTTGTTGGGACCCTAATAATGTCTGTTGTACAGTAACAAGAGTTTCAGTGCGGTGTAGTTAATAGTTTTGTGATAATACGTGATTTGGTCTTCATATCATTGATTTTCTGTTTATTTAGAAACCAATTTTGATCAAACTATTATTAAATGATATGAACAGGCTTTAATAATATTTAAGTAATATGTATATAGGTTTGCGCAACAAGAACTGCAATTTTAAAGTTAAATTAAGTTTTGCAATGTTATAATCCTGCATAATTAATTTATAAATTATACAAATGACGTATGCCCATTGTAAATATTATGAGTTTCACAGCTAAAAAATGGCGGCAAATTAAACATAGCAGTTTGTGTTGCGCTATCCTAAATAAGTCATGGTGAGTGGTGTATCATTTCAATGCATTGAATAACATAAAAATGCATTACAATTGTCTTTATTTCTGTCACGTTCAAATTTGTGCAGAAGTAAAATATGCGGAAACATGCAATGTTCCGTATAAATATAACGTTTAGTTGAGACGATTTTTAATGGCTTCCTCTAAAATTATGATCTCTGTAATGGTCGGTAATAAATGTCACTGAAAACTTGTAAACAGCCATCAACCTCTAAATCCATCGAATGGGAAATCTTCCGGCATTCATCCTTCGTTTAGTACTATATTTTAACCCCGTCAATTCTCTACCTGTCACAAAAAACAATAATGAAGAAATTTAATGAAATTGATAACTGTTTTAGTGATTTTGCAGTATAATAACTTTCTTTGGATTCCATGCCACCGTACTGCTAGCTCGTTGTTTTAATATAAGAAAATACAAATTAATTGCTTGTCTCCCTCAACTTGTTAAATATATTCGATATTAACTTGGTTGAACAACGTTATATAATACTCTTACAGGTATTATAATAATATTCGATATAATCCAAATATCACGCACAATTTTCAAATATGTTCATTTGGTAAATAAAGTCCATGCTGATAATTTATTTCGTCGACATTTGCTGCTGTACTACTGAACATTTTAGAAAACTTTGAAAAAATCTTAAGGTTCTATAATTAATTAAATTCTATAATTATTATATAAATTGCCTTTGTTGTTCCACAGAATTATTCGAGTCTATGTTAAGTATCCTGGGGTTTCAAGTTTTTTATAAAACACTTCATGGGTTAAAAAAACTAACAATATTTCTGACATTTTACTATTGTAACAATCAGTCGACTTCCTTAGCCCTTAGCTTAATAAGTGACTAAAATTACTTCTAAGACACCTAAGTTTCATTCAAAAGTTTCTAAAAAGTATCGTCTGAAGAAGTATTTTAAAAGCCTTCCGCTATATGAACACTACACGCATACACTACACTTAAAAATGAATGGGTTACAATGACATGTTGAAAGATCTACAAACTTTTCATTGTAGTCCATTTTCCCTTGATGAATTTTCAGAGGTTTACTTAGCAAATGTTTTTTTCTAAACGTATGCAAATGCGGGGAAGTATCTAGTCTGATTGAGTCACTCCTGTCTCTACATTTGACTTATATATATTTATTTTGAAATATCTTTAATCGGTCAATAATAGTGGGTTTAAATCCCGTTATAAAGCTCATGGAGAGATACTCTATAAACGGTGCTATATAAATTGTCATTTTATTATTATTATTCCGATATTTCAGACAAAGCCATGCTCTACGGTCAGCAGCTTCGATATAACGATAACTTTTTAGACTTTGTTTATCAACTTGTTTTATATTTATTTAAAACGAACCTTTATGATGAATATTATGAATAATTTATTCATTCGTTTTAGTGTGTATGGACTGCGGTGAAAATTTTATAAATATTTGATAACCTGTAAATTTGCCAGCACATTAATTTTGTGGGAAAATAATGGCGAAATTATAACCTAACGTCCGTATTAAATATGATGAGCATCCACATTAAACATTAAAATAATTATAAAAGATTCACGTTGGAAAATATAAGTTAATTTTAAACCTTAGCTTTCTGTAATTATGTTCTTTAAATTTGCGCGATTTTGTTGTGTAAACAGTTTGACTGTAAATTTAAATATAAAATATTTTATTCTCCAAATTCCTCAAATTATATACGAGTATACCATTGCTTAATATCCATTTTAGGTTACATACAGCACAAAATATATTAATAAATCAATTACTTTTATAGATCTATTAGTATTTGTATAAAATATCGCAATAAATATACAGATACTCTGATTCTGGATACTCTGATTCTTAAATATTTTTCAGCATTTTATTTAAAATATTTAAAATTTTGCAGTATTATTTTAATATTTTTTGTATTTTGGATTTTCAACGCCGAAATTCATCTCGATCTCTTGAGAAGTAATAATGGACTTCCTTTTTATTTATAACGAGTATGCTTTGGCAAGAAATTAACATATCATGTCACTTAAACTATACACATTGAAAATTATAGATTTTTTTACCGTTCAGATATCTAATTCAAAAATCATATCCTTATTTCGAGAGTATTCAATTAATTTTAACAAAGTCCTCATCCCTCATTTTGTACAATTGTAAGTTTCCTCAATTGAGTTTCATTACTCCGGAAAAAAAATCAACTGTGTTTAAATTGATGATTCTTTATGGTAAGACTTTTAAGTTAAGAATAAACCCTGCTGAGAGTGCTTTAAAACTTTTATTTAAATTGTTTAAATTTTAAATTTATAAGAAGTGACATTACAGAGTTTTGGAGAGTGCCAAATCTAAACAATATAAGAAAATGCTCCACCCACAAGAGCGTTAATTTATATGTACACTCCAAACCTGTTTATGATTTCAAGAGCGATATATATCATTCAAATATAATTCCACACAAAAGCACTAATGGAAGACATATCGCATGCTGCCAGGCCAGATGCTTTTAGTGCTGGAAAAATAGTTAATCCGAAATAAGCAAGTATTAAGGAAAGGAGAAAAGCGACATTTAACGAAACTATGACAATAAACTAACGATTCATTTTACATTATGTGTAGGTCTGTTTTCTGGGGAACCAAAGATCAGTTTAAATATAAAATTTAATTTAAAACATATTTTCTTCAAATATTTATGAAATTAATTTTTATATCTTCTTTACCATACCAGCATTTATTAAACAAAAGATAAAATGTCAAAAACTTATTAAAATCAACTAAATTGAGAATAACGCCAAAATATATTGAAAGGAAAAAAACTCAATCAAGGAAATAACTAAATAAATAAAATCAATCAAGACAAAATGAAAATGGAAGAAAAGTAGGTTGTACTTGGGGATTTAAGATTTTGGGTTTTGTTGATGTCTTGTTTATTTAGTATCTTTAAGGTGGTTTGGAAGTAATTTCCATATGGCACTCAGTTTCAACGCTTCTACTTTCTTCAATAGAAATGCAAAATAATGGAAACATCCCTACTAAAGAAAAAAAGGTCTCTTTTACAACCCAGACACAGAAACATAAATATATATCATGTTTTCCTTTTCAAAGGGTATGTCTTTCCTGTTTTCAAATCTGGCAACATTTTAATATAAAAAGGATGGAACTAAATTAAAAATCTCAGAACCGTGATGCAGTAAAATAATAATAAACCGAATAATTGAATTTATTACAAACGTGTATAAATTAGTAAAAATATATATAAGGAAATCTACATAAGAATGCCTGTGCTCTAATGACGAATAATAAATCACAATTTTCAAAAAAAAAATCGGCAGATATAACAAAAACTAAACTATCGAAAAACAAACAACTACGAGATACGAACATTTCTAAACTAAATAATTCCGATTAATGAGTTCAATAAAAACACATCTAGTCTGAAAATATCCCAGTTAATATAATTATTTGAAAGCTTGATCAATTCTTCAAGCTCTTCGACACATAATGCATTGAAATGCATGCAAATCATATTGTGCTTGCCCTGTGGGTGTTAGTGGTGAATTCACAATATCTCTCTCTAATTTGGTAAAGTTTGCCTAGTTGCCTGAACTTGATGTTTGCATATTTCACGACCGCGGTGAATAATGATATTTCAGTTCCATCTTGATCCAACTATTCATTTAATTTGCGATATAAATTTGTAATTTCAACCAGGATATAATACATATTATGTCACAATGCTAAGATTTAATAACTACGAAAATGTATTATGGCGAATAAATATTCAATGATTACAGAACGCTAAAATTGAAAGAAAAAATGACTATTTTTTTCTTGTTATGGTGGATACACTGTCTGTCCATTAGAAATGTGATATTTTACCTGATACATTGACCTCTAGGTTTCGTACATCATTGAGTTAGTTTTCCAGAAAAACAAATAACACGGTGTCATCCTATCCTAGTGCGCATGCCAATGGTCAGTTTCTTGTTTTTTATCTTTCCTGTGGGAATGTGTTACAGCATTTTTGTCTAACGTCATTACGGTCCGTCTGGTAATAATACTATACATACACGCGATGAACGTGTTTGGGGGTTATTTCTTCTTCTTCATATGGGGTAGTATTACTAACACTTGCTATTATTACTCCAGTTGTTCTTACTTCAAAGGATTGATAAATGGTATCCCGTTCCAATATTCCCGGCCACATTCATTAATATCGTATATCTGAATCACTCATTCGGATAAGTTGAAGGTGCCATGCAAATGTTCCCGGCCACGTTTATTACTATAGTATATCTGAATCACTCATTCGGAGAAGTTGGTGCCATACAAATGAATTAATTAAAATATAATGATTGAGGATAAACATATTTAACTTATATTATACAATATATTTTATTTATAGTTAAGACATTAACATTGTGGAGGTTTAAAAACATTGTAATTTGTTTTATCAAATACTGTTTATTTCATTTTTTGAAACGAATTAACCCTATCGGTTTCAAGGTTTTCACCTCATCATCAGGAAGCACAAACAAGTCTTGTTTGTGCTTACCTAATGATGAGGTGAAAGCCTTAAAACCGGTAGGGTTATAGCGTTACAAAAAGTGGAATAAACAGTGTTTGATAAAACAAAGTACAATATTTAACTTCCTCCTTAAATCATGATCAAACCAAGATTAAAAAGTTCGAAGTCAAGTTAAAATATTAAAATAATTAGCTTTACGATAGTATAAATAAAAATCCTTACATAAATTTGTTATTAAAATAAATATATACATTATTAGAACATTTTCTGTGCCTGAATCTCAATAAGCTGAAACGGCCTGAATGTTTCATAAGGGTATCAATAAAATTTAATGAAGTTTAAATCCGTGGAATTTAATAAATCTTTCGTGACATTGAGCTTTTAAGAATGTATTTATCGTTTTTATTATTATAATCTTGCATTTGAAATATTTCAACTGAATCGGTCCAAAGTATTATATATTTGACGGTTAATCCCATAGCAAACAAAGGAATTTATTTTTCTTAAACTCTAAAATGTCTTGTACAAAAATAGTCAGAGAAAATACATATAGAGAAATAAATTATTTATTTATTTTATTCGATTAAATAGTCTCAAGACCTTTAATTCAACAATATGAGAAAATAACAAAATCAAACATCCGAATAAATTTAATAAGATGGCAAAAAGTTGTAAAAATTTAACGACTCAACAAATCATGTACCATATATGTTACATTCGAATCAAGGAAAAACGTATTTTTAACTATTTTATAAGTTGTTGAAGGAAAAATAAAATAGATCCAGAACAATGTGTGCAGTCTGATGAATTATAGGAATAGTTCGATGCATGATGATTACAGTAGAACAATTATTGATGAACAGTTTTTGGTTCATTTGTTTTCTCTTTAACTTTACAAGATCTCTTAAAATATGTTGAAAATTCGACGTGTTTTTTTACGTGTATTTAAAAACGAATTTTTGATTATATCTTTTCTAAACAAATTATGTATCTTAAAATCTTAAAAAAAGAAGTTTGTTTCGCCTCATAGTATTATGTTTATAAATTTTAATAAAATAAATCTAAGAATTATTTTTTTCCATTTGTATTCCCTACTGACCTCACAACTGATTTCAGAGACCTCTGTTTTTTCGTCAGGTAAAAATGAACATAATTACACGTTTTAAAATATACTTTCTAATCACAGTAGGTACGAGTATAGGAGGAGAGGGAGTTGTGGCTAATAAAAAAGGAGAGTTGGTAATAGTGGCTAATAAAGGAAGGAGAGTTGGCGTCAAAAGGACGCCTTTTGATTATGTTTTTTTTTAATGTTACGGCCCTGGCACTCCTGAGCCTTGGCCTGTTTCACAATTGTATTATATATTTATGTTAGGTAGTATGCATTTACGTACTCTTTTTGTATATTTTTTTTGTGCAAATTATGACAAAATCAACGTGTCACAAAAAGTATTAATGTTAATACTTGTCGTGACACGTTGATTTTTTTTGTCTTCATGCGAACTTAAAATGCTTAAATCTCTAATTTGAATTTTACTATCATAACTAGGTTTAATGGTCCATAAAAGTCATTGTACTTTACAAATAAATAAATATTCAAAGCATTAAAAAATGCAAAGAAATATTTATAAAAGTAGAAAAGGAAAGAAAAATCCTAAAGCCCAGGTACTCCAAATTGGGGGTTGGGCTTTAAGCAAACATCTCCACCCTGGAAAGCAAACCTCGTTATGAAACCGGAAGGGAGAATAGGTAAATTAAATCATCGGCCAAAAATATCAGCAAAATTTACTTATTCTTTTATGTTAACATTTTCTCTTAAGGAAAAAATAATAAAAAAGGTTGACAATATAAAATTGTTTCAATATATATTTTTTGACGCCATTAAAAAAAATAAGTTTTATTTTTTTATTTTATTTTATACATGACAAGAAATAAACATAATTTGCAAAAAAACAACAGGTTATTTAATTCGGACATATTTTAATGGATCTGGGTTCGTTGCCTTTTATTTGTCGTATCCCCAGTAAACTAGGCTTTTGCCTGTATCTCACTGAGGACATAATATGCACTTTAAAATTCACTGCCGATGAACTTTAAATCACGTACAAATATATTTTGGTATTGTCAGGACTGTATTTGATAAATTGCATAGTTCACATCCCCGATATTAAATTCCCAACATTTCATGCTTCCTGAAACATGTTTCTCGAAACAAAATAATTTAGTATATTTTTAATACTGTCGCTAAGATTAAGTCAATAAAAGAAAAGGTTCTCTTAAGTGGTCACCGCCTTGGAGTACAAGACTATATCCCGAATTGTAAAGAATTCCATGGTCATTGTTTGTTTAGGAAAAGGGCCTATAATAAATTCAATTTTGTTTTGGTTATACAAATGGAATATTGCACTGCCAACTTAGGTGGTCGGCTCGGGTTGTAAAACTACATCCCGGATTGTAAAGAATTCCATGGTCATTGTTTGTTTAGGAAAAGGGTCTATAATAAATTCAATTTTGTTTTGTAAAGATGGAAATTGTAAGGCCAGCGGTAAAAGACTAAGAAACAAGACACGGTGCTTCTTGTGAGAGGACAAAAGCAAGGTCATAAAAAATCCATTGCTCAAGGAAGCAATAAATACTGTCTAGACGATATACCCTTTTGATGAATTCTAAAAGATACCGATCTCAATTGTCTTTTAAAAATAAAGTATCATGTCTATGACGTTACTATGTGAAACTATTATTTTAAGTGAGAATGAGTACATGTAGCTTCTGTTTCTCGCAAGTGGCTATAAAAGGCCAGAAATTTCACGAGGAGCTCACTTGTGCCTCCAGATACGACACGGTTAGGACGTCTCTCCAGAAACAGTGTTTGTACGGAAGACAGCCAGACTAGTTTTCTTCGTGTATCGCAGAAGTCCAGGACTCCAATTACAATTATCGGTGAATATTATTCCTTTTATCTTAATGTTGGATTTCGTCCCCACGTTAAAACCCACCGATCAAAGTAATTTCAAATTGTTGTTGAAATCTCCCTTGCTAAATACAACACAGTCTTTCTAGCCAATTTTAAACTTTTTTCTTGACATTCGTCAAGTTTTTTTTCTATATTTTTTTCTTTTTTTCTTTTTTTTTTCATAATATAATAAACTGTTTCATTTAAAATTATACTTGTTTAATTGTGTCGCCTTGTCCTGCTGAAAGTGAGAGAGAGTTATTCAGAGTTAAGGGAACCCAACAAACCCCTGAGATCTAAAAAGTACTTGCCTCTTTAAGAAACCGGCGGAGCTGAACGGGAGTGTCATACCTCATATGATGGTAATGTGTATAACTAATTTATGTATTGAAATGTGTACAACCTAATATTGTTTTAAAATAGGAAAGAGGTGTGACAGTATTTACGATATAACATTTTTATTTAGATTTAGCTTAATTCTAGAATTGAATAAGTTCTAGAAAAGGAAAACATATACATGCAGAGTGTACATGTTTCAGCTGAGTGTATTTGTATTTATGACAAATATACGAAATTTGTAGTTGATGAATGAGGCCACTTTGTTACAGGCCTTGCCTAGTGATACGATTCTGTAAATCTACAAAACAGAAATTTTTAGGTGTTTTTTATATTTAAATAAGTAATGGAAATTATAAATTAAGAATAAAAATTAAAAAGGATAAGTTTCTTGTGTTGAAATAAAATCATAATTATAGAACATAACAAAATCTCACGGATAAACTACCACAATGACAGTCACTTTCGACAAACTTTAAAAATTCTGAATGTTTTAAAATACTTTCATTAAACCGTCAGGACATCTCCATTGGACCATCGGGAATCAAAGTCGGATCCTTTGAATTCGGCTGCTACAGAGGATAACGCATTTAACCCATACTCTGTGAAATTAATTTAATATCCATCCGTCCGTGGTTGCAGTCCTAAGACTGGTTTGCAGCAATTTGAACTCTTCTCCTCCATTCTCCCCTGTCCTGTGCGGCTCTTTTTAAATCTGTATATGTTGAGCAGCGCACGTCCACCAACAGGTCCTCCAGGTACTCTCGGCGTGGGCGTTCCCTAGAGTTTGTCCCCTCGGTCATACCCTCCATTATGGCATGCAAGAGGCCCTCTTGTCGTATTATATGACCGATCCATCTTGCACGCCTTTCGGACAGGATCCTGAACAGGTGCCTTCCTCCTTCGATTCGTTGGAGAACCTCTTCATTTGTGATGCGGTCTCTCCAGGATATTCCTAATAGTCTTCTATAGGACCACATCTCAAAAGCCTCTAGTCTTCGTCTATCTCTTTCGGATAGGCACCATGTCTCGCAGCCGTACATCAAGATACTCCATACATAGGTCTTGATGAGGAGTATTTTCAGTTTTAGGTCTATATTATTTGATTCTATTATTTTCGACCTTTTATTAATTGCAAGTTTAGCCTGATGTATACGGCTGTCGACCTCGCTCTTGGACCGACCGTCCCAAGTTATTTTGCTCCCGAGGTAGACAAACTCCTTGGTGTTCTTTAGTGGTTTACCCGACATCACTATTCTCATCTGGTGCTGCGCTCGGCCTACAGTCAGCAGCTTTTTTTTGTCTTTATTTATCTTTATACTGTAGTTATTTTGAAGAATGCTTTCCATAGTTGTTAAGGCCTCTTGTAGTTCCTCTTCACTTTCAGCAACCATAGCAATATCGTCAGCGAACCTTATCATGTCCACCTTTTGCCCGTGTATCTTTACACCTTCTCTGTGACTCATTCTCTCTCTCTCTCTATTCTATATAGAAGTTTCATATTCACGATTTTATATAATTACAAAATAACGATTAAAACACATTTAAAAGCCTACTTATAAATAAGTGCATCAATGACAGCTTTCAGTGCTATTTTTTTTCTTTTATTTATTATTATAAAACAGTTTGTGTTTTTTTGTTTCTTTTATTTATTATCATAAAACAGTTAATATTTTTTTAACCGGTTATTGCTTTATTTGTGCTATCTCACAAAGGTTACGAGACTGACCTGAGCTATCCGTCTTAAATTCAAAGTATTTATTATATATGTATACCATACATTGAGAATGTGTTTATAGAGAGTAACATCTACTAAGTTAATGTATAGGGTATAGTAGTCACCTTAATTTATAGAAATGTAACCTGAAAATTAAAGAAGACTGATAAAAGCAGAAAAGATTCAATAGAAATGGGTGATTTGTGAAGAATATCTGATATAGCTGTGTATGCGTGAATAAATAATATCCAACTCAGAGATAACTATATGCTGGAGTTGGATGTTACAAGAAGAATCGAAAGAGGAATCTTTAGATGATTCAGACATATCGAGAGAATTAATTCTAAATTATTTACAAAATAAATATATGCCTCAAACGAACAGCGTGCGAGAAAGAGGAAGGTCAAAGAAAGAATGCAGGGATATAGTTGGAGCAATTTCGACCGAGGGAAAAGCAAGAAGTTTAAGCAACAGAAGAGCAAGTTTAACAAAAATGTTATTGTACAAAAATGTGATAAAAGCTGTTTGTACAAATGACGAGGTGTGGAGATTTGTCATCTCTGCTAACCCTAAATGATATATAGCGAGATGGTATGTTTGTTTGTAAAATCTGAGTTGATAATTCTCATCGAAAAAATCACCCATACGTTTACTTGAAATAGTATCTACAAAACTCACTTCAGTGATTTTGAATGTAGAAAATTCAAACACTCCCATTTAAACATAGTATTAACCCCAAGACACTAACCATTAACTATCTGGTCAGTGGTCATCCAATCTAAGTTATTAGAAGCGCCACGTTAACTTCATTTTAAAATTCACTTGAAAAGTTAAGTTAATTGAAATTCGAAGGTGCTTTTAAATAGGAACAAGTACATATTGACAGAGGACATATTAATATGGAAAAGTAAATTAATGCCTTTTTTATTATTGATTATACAATACTCCTGCCACAAACTCTCATTAATTTGATAAGAAATAAAACTCAAATATATGTGTGTACCACTTGAGTTGAACCTCGCATATTTCAACATTCTAAACAGATGAAAAGTTCATCCCACAATATCCCAATCACCAAAATGCACACAATTACCAAAAAAAAACATACCACACTCAAGAGTTCATACAAACCCATTAGTAATCCCTTATGTAAGCCTAAGCAATTATACTCATGTGGCAAAAACAACAAAGTTCCGCACATAAATTGTTTAAAAACTCATATGGTAAATGATTATATATTTTACGCAGCTAGCGCTATTTATATTTATGTTAATAATATTCCAATATAATGGGGTCATAACCGGTCTAAAAATAAAACCATGGACCGATCGAGAACTGGGTCTAGGAAACCAGAATATAATGCAAGCACCGGAAATCGAACCAAGTGTTTAAAAGTAGTGAAAGACTGCCTCCATGGCCTAGTTGGCAAGACGCTCGACTTCCACCCTGGGGTTTCAGGTTCCTGATGGTACTCATCAAAAATAATATATTATATTATAATAAATAAAGGTCCCTGGTAACGGTAAAATTAAAACGATACTTAAACGCGATGAAAGCGTTTGAATGTAGTTGACTTTTTACGTGCTGGGTAATATTACTAACAAGTGCAATTTCGGAGTTCCTCATATGTCCAAATAACCACTTCGAATGTATTGAAGGGTACGAAAACATAAATAAGAAGAAAGGAAGCATAAACATTAATATTCAATTCTTGTTATTGTTTAACACTCAAACTATTTCACTGAAAGGATAAAATTTGTTTAAAGTGATATATAAAATTAAAAAGGATCAAAAAGAACTCTTCAAATTTAAAAATACTAGATTCGCTTCTGTTTTAAAGGACTTGAAAACGATATTGCTTATAAATCCTTATATCATTTATGGAATTGCAATAACATCTTCCATTTCAGTAACTTCCAATACAACAGACCAATTTTGCAATTCAAAACCTCTTGAAGGCGCTGAAACCGTATTCTCTGAAGGATTGCAATACGAAACCTGAATGAATCCGAAGGAGGATTCGTTTCAGTTCGATTCTTTATTCGATATTGGAATGCAAACTCAAATCGGATATTATCTAGAACGTGTCTGAATTTATGGTCGAGATTTAGATATGAATACATGTTTTTTTTAATTTTTTACTTGTGTGCAATTTTGTTAATATACATTATAAAAATAAATGAATAAACTTATTTATGAAAATATACAAGACATGGGTTATATTAATTTTAATAAGTTTATAGTATACTGGGATCTTTAAAAAAATGTCATAAATACGAAGACAAAGTTTATCGTTAATGTGTACTGCCTTAATGACAACCTTTGTAGCTTAGTTGTTAAGACACTTATATCTCACTCGAGGGTTAAGAGTTATATTCCCGATATTATCAAAAAAAATTGTGGTTTAAATGTTCGTTTGATACCAATACTTATAAACGCTTTACGTTTGCGAGTGCTATTATCTGAATACGTATGGTGGTATTTCAAATACATGCAATGGTAAACTGAAAATTATGTTCGTAGCTCGAATTCTCAACTATTGGAAACGTAGACAATTTTATCTCCAGGCTACGCTCTTGAACATGTTTGCATCACCAATTCCGATATGTTGAGAGGTATCATACAAATTAATTAATAAATAAAAGCTACCTTTATATTTATAGAAATTTAATTCGTTATGCGCCTTTTAATTAATGAAATCCCCCTAAACATGCTCCGTTATAACATTATATATCTCAGAATTGACAATGTCAGAAACTTAGAGGAATAATTTATTTAGAGGAATAATTAAATAAGACTTTTAACTTTCACCTTGATGTGGTGCCAGCATCGGAGGTGCTGCTTCTCTTCTGGGAAAAGCTATTCATCAAAGTGTGTCGTTATTGTTCCCTAGAGATAGACGTGGGAGGAGGGACAAATGATTTTTCCCATCCTGTAATAATTGCCAAGATTTACGATTACGATGTTTATGATAATTGTCTATTCCAGTAGCTCTAAACTCAAATAGCTCGATTAACAGGAAGGACAATGCTGACAAAATATGTTGATCAATATCTCAAAAACCAAGTATAGTGTCCACGCTTCCATTCCATAGAGGAGAGTTAAGAAGACGTACCAGCGAACCATACGCATTCTTAATTCCTATTTTTGGATGATAAAAAGTATTCCTATCAACCTCAATTTAGGGAAAAATCATCAACATACTTTTGAGAGCTACCAGATATACACACATGCCTTACTGTTATGTGGTTTTTGTAGTGGAAACCCCTTATTTTTTATCAATTAATAATTGATTTTACCCAGTATAAAATATAAGATTCTAGGTTTATATCCCTGTTTCAACAAACAGTTTTAAATTTAGTTTTTTTCACTTGTTAAGCTTTTGTACAACGACCTTATCCGTTCCGATTCAACATCTAATTTTATCGTTCAATTTTGTTGAGAGGTCAAGATACAGAGATCCCGTACACTTGGTGACGAAATGGTGTTAAAACAAAATTGGAAACATACAAAGGGCAAAGAGAGACAATCATTGGATGAACGGACAATCCCCAGTACAATTCAATTGCAAACTGTTTGTTAATCAAAGAATTTGCGAAGCAATTGCAATTGGGTGGAATTGCGTTAAAAGCTCCCGTTCACGAACTTTCAACACGATTGCTTAGTTATTTGCTACATATATTTTATTTTCTTTGTTCTCAGAGCTTTTTGTTTTATTAACTTTCCTTTTAATGAAAATTTCAGTAACTTTTGTAAATAGAATGTTCGTTTTTACAAAGTTACTTGCTTTATATTTCTTTCAATGTAACTTACTCGCCAAGATTATTATTTTATTAATAAAAATTATATTATATAATATTATCTCACAAAAACTGCCCTGCTGACAAACATCTGATGTCCTTGCGGCCAAGTTTGCTCTCTAATAGTGGGGGTTAATTTCGATTGGGATAATGTTATGAGATAGGCAGACCATTATATATATTCTCTCTTAAATGTTTTTTCTTCATTGCCTTAAAACAAGTGTTATTACAGCACACATACATACTTAGTTTCTATCAATACATCTATATTTATTATTATTTAACTATAAGGATAAAATAATATTCCACTGTCTATATCCAACAAAAGTTAATAAGCTTCAAAAACTGACTTCTTCAAAATATACTTTATCCAAAAGAGGCTGCAAGAGAGTAAAAACTAAGAAAATTGACGAGACAACCACTAATTAGTGGATAGACCATGTAAACAGGTATATCCACTAATTAGTGGTTGATTGACAGGGTCAAAAAAAATGGTAGCTCAACGATAACATGGATGAAGGCTCCTTGACAGACCTAAACAGAGGCGTTTAGATAACGTGCAGAACTAGGGGTGGAGGGTGACTGGGAGGAGATAGTGAGTGCCCAACTGGCTTAGAGATTCCGATAGGCTAAAATTTCACAGAAGCTGTATGACCATTTTAAATATGACGGAAATTAAATAACATTTCTGTGAATGGGATTTGAACACATAACCTTCTTGCTGCTCTAAGAAACTATTGCAGAAAATTCTTGACTTATCAATTTTCAAGCATTCCATAGATCAGGCATATCAAACACGGTGCCCGCCAACAAAAAGTCTGCTGCTCACCGAGACTTGTTGATGAAAATATTTTATTTTATCTTTACGATGAAAAAAATATGAATTAGTTTTTTCTGTAAACATGCCGCATTTGGTCTAATGAAAAATATCTTATGTGGCTTGTGGTGCAAAACGAGTTTGACATACGTGCCAAAGATGGTACTTTACATATTTCAATTATTTCGATGACTTTGATGACTCTCAGTATAAAAAAAGAAGATAAAAATATGTTAATGAAAGATTAGGTAGATTGGATGAAATAAGTTGATTCGAATATTTTGCTTGAAGATTAAACGTGCAAAAATAGTCAACAATATCTCTTTTTACGAGTATTTATGTTTACATTCTTTTTAAAGTATCGTTTTTTACTGATTTAAAAAAAGGACCTATGATAAGGATATCAGTTGCCAATTTATTTAAAGAGCGAGATATGTACTGAGGATATTCTTGTTGTTTTAAGAGTTTTTGATACTGTTTATAAATCTAAAAAAACATACTTGATATATCTAAAGGTGATATACTAATAAGACTATTAGTCACTGTAGTTTTTGACAATTGATCTTCCAAAAAGCGGTATTTTTCAATTTATAAGCAGCTCATAAGTGTTACACAATACTCGTACATTAAGATGGAATACAATACTATTTAAACCCAGGATTACAATTTATAAACAGCTCATAAGTGTTTGACAATATATTTAGATGGAATTAGGTTTGAATGTAAGATATTAAATCCAGGATCTCAATTTATAAGCAGCTCATAAGTGTTACACAAAACATTTAAATAGAAGAAAGTTTGATCGTAAAATATTAAACCCAGGATATTTATAATGAATAACAAGTTTACTAACTATCTGGCTCTTATATTTAGATAGATATAACGTTTATTTCAATCATATTATAGTATACGAGGTTCAAGTTTCGAAAAACTTAAAGCTTTTTAAAGCAATCATATTATAGTATACGAGGTTCAAGTTTCGAAAACCTTAAAGCTTTTTAAAGCAATTATATTATAGTATATGAGGTTCAAGTTTCGAAAACCTTACAGCTTTTTACAAACATTTTCTTGTTGTAGGTGTCCAAAATATTGGCTGAAAAAGGTTTTTAGCGCAATAGCTGGATAAGTATGTATTTGGTCCTGGTAAATTGGACAGGTTAAATCAATTTTTAAAGATAATTTATGGAAATATCCTGAACAGTGTCAGGCATAAATTAAATTATTAAAAATAAAGCAGTTTTTGCTTTTAGTCAAACTTAATGGATCGAAACGAAACATTTTAGAGCTTGTTTGTATAAATATAAATTAAAATTAGGATTAATTATACAGTAAAGTTTGTAAGACCAGGTGTTTGAAACTAATGATAAGAGATCATATGTAAATAAAACATCAGTTAACAATTTCAGAATATTAATTTGAACTTAACAACAATAGATATTTTTTTTAAATTGTGTTCAAGCAAAATATGGAAGTCTTATTTGTTTTTGCATTTTTTTTTTAATTTTGGCATACTAATAATGGTTGACGGTATCCAAGATAACTGGAAAAATTTGGAGATAAAATGAATCGATTCATTCCAAAAATATTCTTTCACGAAAAACGCTTAGAAACGTTATTTTTATTTGTCGTGTGGAGTTTCCGTACAGAACTATTTTAAGTAAGCTTAATATTGTAATTTGTTTTTATCAAACACTGTTTATTACACTTTTTATAACGGTATAACCCTTCCGGTTTCAAGGCTTTCACCTCATCATCAGGGGAGCACAATCAAGACTCATCAGGGGAGCACAAACAAGTCTTGTTATAAAAAGTGGAATACACAGTGGTTGATAAAAATAAATCAGAATTTCTTTAAACCTCCACAATGTTAATACCTTAACTATAAATTATATAAGTTGTAATAGCCTATTTTTATTTAGAACCGTCAATATTTGTTTTTTAGAAGTAAGTTAAAATATCTTTGTTAAAATTTAGAGAACCTTGAACTTCTGAAGACTTTAGTACTAAATGTTTTAAACCTTTAAACTGGTATATTTTTAGCTTCTTAACAATATAACGCATTCCCAGCAGAGTGGAATAGTAGTTATTAACATTTTAAGCGTTTCTGTTTGACTTGTTTACTTTGTTATTCTTTCTTTATTATGTCCAGACCAATGCAGGCGTGCATGCGACATCAGAATCTCGATGCTAGAGCAATTGGTTCTTCTCAAAAATGTGTCTGATGGGGCAGGCAGAAAGAACAGAGGTGCAAATTTTCCTATCTTGACACACACATTCCGCCTATTTCACATCCGTGCACTTTCGCATACAGGTCCTTCAATTTCTCTTAATCCTTACGATTCCGTATTTCAAAATATCGTTCACTTGATCCAACCATCCTTGGTGTTTTTGTAACACGTCTTCCACTCACACATACACTGTATATTATTATGTTATGTAATTTGGCTAAAAAAAATAGTCTATAAGCTTCAGGAAAACATAAATTCAGATTTAAGAGTAAAACCAGTCCGGAAATGAATCCGCCAATAGTTGAACCTGGACTAACAGTTTCCTTAGTGTAAATACTAACCATTGGACCAGGCCTGCCACTCAAGTATCTAACCCATTGGCCCTTGGAGGTAATCAAGGGTGGCCTAGTTAGTATTGGTTGATTATCACATAAATATGATTGCTCACCCCTTTCTTGAGACCTTCCTTAATAAACATATTAAGAAAGTTGTAATTGATGTTGTGGTTTCTATCGAAGCCTGGATAATTTTATAATTTATATTAATCAACTCTTCTCCGACTTTGAGGAAAAAAATTAAATGTCAAATTTTCCTTTTATTTTCGTGAACTTGATTTAAAGTAGATATGTTAAAATTTGTTATAATTTTACATTTATGTAGGTAGAAGTCATTTAATTAGAAGAAAATCTACAAAAATTCTTTCCAATTTACATTAAAAATCCAGTTGTATGTAATATAAGTGTGAGCGGAAAAGTATGTGTGAAAAAAATTACAAAAGGACAATTTATACAGCGCTGTTTAGAGAGCAAACTCTCCTCAAGGGCACTCGAACTCAGGATTCAAACCTCTATTATTGACTGATTTAATATATTACAAGATAAATATGCATACATTCAGTTTATGAATACAAAGGAAGGGGTTGCGGCTATTAGGTTAGGTGCTACCCCTTATCTGCATATACTCGTACATATTTAGAAAAACAAAAGTCTTACTAAAGGAAGACGAACAACAAATATACTCGTACCTTTGTTTATCTTCCGAGATGTGATAGGTACATATTCGGCTTAAGATTTAATATAGAGTATTATGTAGTGTTCATATAACATCATAAATATATGAGTCAACATTGGAAGCTTGAAGCAAGTTGAGACATTCTGCTATCAAGGAAGTATTTTCTCAAATGATGTATCGAACGAGTTACGAGATATATCGAACGATTTGAGGCGATGGAGAAAAAGTTAACGAGGTTCTCAAACATATAAACTCGAACAGGATGGTATCAAAACCTGCTAAGATGATAGTCCACAATAGTATTTTAAAACCAACTTCGATACATGAGACATATACGGGGAAAAAGACTCAAAAGATTCCGATTCAATGCTGTTTAAATTCGTGCACTGAGAATAAAACATGGAGGGATAATGACAGAACATGGAATGAAGGGATTAGAGATGAATATGAACTTAAGTAAAATAAAAAAGAACACGTTTCGGCATTTAGAATGAATAAGTGAAGAAAGACTAACAAAACAAATTTAAAGTGTAAATTTAGGTTGTAAGCGCGGTATAAAAATACCAAGAAAAGTGTAGTTGGATCAAGTGAATGACGTTTTGAAAGAAGAAAATATAAGAAGTACAAGAAATCGTAGGAGTTGTATGAGAAGCTAAATGGATGCGGAAGAGATGAATAATGTGTTTTGAAATAGGAAGGTTTTTTTCTTTATACCTACCTCAACAGGTAAACGGCGTGATGGCATGTATAAATTAGACAAAAGCCTAATTTACTGAGTCACAACAAATGAAAGGCAACAAACCCAGGTCCATTAAAATTGTATGTGTAAATTAAATGACCTGTTGTTTTTTTTTCGCAAATTATGTATATTTCTTGTCATGTGTAAAATAAATAAAAATAAATAAATAAAATAAATATTTATGAAGGATAAAGAATAGTCGTAAGATAATAATAAAATGACGATTTAGAAATCGGTGTTTAGAGAGCAAACCCTCTTCAAAGGCGCTCTGAGTCGGGACTTGAACACATTATTATTGACAAAAGATATACATCAGAAAAGGAAAGTCTGGCTCTGTGTCCTCTATACCTATTATATATTTTAGAAATGCTCGAACTGAGAAAAATATGTAGCGTGACGATGTATAATAGTTATTTAAATCGCTCTGGCGTCACTTTTTGGAACTCCATAATTAATATAATCCATAGGATTCCAGTCTGGTTAACACTTAGGGCCTATAAAAACAGCTTTCTTGTTGGTTGGAAGAGATTGCCATATGGCAATAAACTCGCCAAGTTAAACAAATAAATAATATAAAATTAAAACATGGATACTTTTTTTAAATTCCACTTTATTTATTGCAAATCACAATGCATTTCAACACTCTGTGTTATCAACTGGTGAGTTGTCAACAACTGGAATATATATTATACCACTGTAACGATGGTCGTTATCAATGTAGCGTGTGTCCTATTAGGACGTGCTGATGATTTTGATATCGACATCGCTCTTCGTTTTAGTTGATTCTGCGTTACTTCTCGTTCAGAGTCATCAATATAGTGGATTGCTTATCTTGATAAGTCATGATGATCTTGATTTATATTCAATAAATATAGACTCAGGAATGCGGATATAAATCGATAAGTGGACAGCAGGTAAATAAATAACAAGTCTTGACAGTTGACTGAATGACAATACTAATCTGTTTATTTCTCGGAGCGCAGGTGTTTTATACAAATGAGTGAACCAGTTCGCGCTACATGCTCCGTCTCACTCTGGCACGTGAATTGGCGGTAGCTTATTTATTTGTATTTGGAGATGGCTAGACAAATCGCGGGTACTACAAAAATAGTAAACATTGTCGCCGTTCTTGACGTGTAGCAATCTATGAATACTTCATCGGTCGTTGACCCTGTATGTTTATTATTAACAATAATTAATTTAATTTATTTGTGTTTTAACAATTCACTTATTATTTTGACAATTATTTATTTACTAGGTAGGTATCCTACACCATCATTGTGTGTGTTGTTTATGATGAAATAGAATAAAAGTGTCTATACTATTTGTTGTTTATGGTACTAAGGGGGAATAGGGCTAGAAGCGGAGAAAAGGATAAATTTAATTGATTATTTTTATTTCATTTGTTTGCCTTATGTATTTCAATGGTTTCTAGGCTTTTTACTGTATAATATGTGTTTGATATGTATAATATATTTTTATTGTAAATAAGAATCAATGTTAACTTGGAACTAATGTATTAAAATAAGGAAAAAGAAGTAGAACACTTTCGAGGTTGTAAGATCGCAAATTGTGGTATATCTAACAGATTATATTGTGCATTATTTAATCACGATGCAGAAGAGCACACGGCTTTAGGGATTGCATCGTCACAGGACAGGATACTGACGATATTATTGCAAGCAGGGAGAGAGAACATTAGTAAGACTTGTGTTTATTTTAGTTCAAGCTATCCCACTGGGACGGAGAGAACAATTCGCGGTAGAAACTCAACCACCATAAGATAGTTTTAACCTTTTGCTTGCAGAAACAGGCGTGTAGTATATTAGAATATTTGAGTCTCTAAGTTTACATATATTTTACGTACAATAAAATTTATTACAAATACAGAAAAAATAGCTAGGTTTTGAAGTTTATATTATGTTATAAATACGTAGTTGTTTATTTGGTGTTAATTTTATATTATGACAAAATTCATATATTTTATTCGTCAATAACTCTTTGTTTGCTCGTTCTCTAGTAAACCAGTGTGCTTCTATGATATGGAATCCAAACTATTAGTTAAATATTGGCTTAATTGAGGCAGTTCATAGGCTGTTTCTTTCAAAAGAAGCCTCATGTATTAAAATCTTTAATATTTCATAAAAATCTTCGTGATGGAAGTTAGTTGTTTCGGCAAAGCAATTATTTATTACTTTATTGTTTTGTACTTAATATATTTCTTTTTAAACTTTGTGATTGAGTTTAACCTCTGTATGTAAGTGACATAAAAATAAAATAAACAGTTTCTTGAATTCAATTTCACCATCCTCACTAGAGGATTCGAAACAACCTCAGGCTTTGTGGCATCGCATACGTTGGGCATTCATTCACAAAATATTTATCTGGTTCCTAGTTCACTCATTTTAAAATAATTTTCAACAATGTCAATGACTTGTTCATCTCACGTGTAAAGGAATTCTGTTGGATAAATAATTTTAAATAAATAATGTTATTTTACATTATAATAAGGTTTTAAACAATTTTAAGTAAGATGAAGAGGATCACTATGAGATGGTTTGGGCATGAAGGACGTATGAATGAAGAACAATTAACAAAACATATATACAGCGCATACGTAAACGGACGGCGTACGAGAGAAAGACCAAGAAAAGTATGTTTGGATCAAGCGAATAAAATTCTGAAAGAAGGAAAAGTCGAAACTCAGATAAATCGTAGAGGTAGCATGAGAAGGTGTATGAATGTGGAAGAGGCTAAGGATGTGTGTCGAGTTAAGAAAGTATGGCACTCTATCCTCTCTGCTTACCCCGACAGGAAAATGAGGTGATGGTATTTATGTATGAATGATATATAAGTATTATTACGGATATCTATTTTTTATTTTCTAATTCATTTTTGTCTACAAATAAAAATATTTTAGGGCACATTCAAATAAGATTTTTATATTCTGATATAAATCGCCTTCTCCGTGTCGGAAATCGTTATAATTTTATAATTATGTTTAATTGTTATTTTTTCTAATGATTTACAAAAAAAGCTCGCGGGCCACACAAAACACCCTGGCGGCCTGGATGCGTCCCACAGGCCGCGGTTTGGTCATGCCTCGTCTAGTATATTTACTTAATTTTAAAATAGTCTTCATCTTTTAGTTGCTCATTGATGTTCCAATAGTAAGGACTGGGTTAAATAAGGACAACGTGAAGTGTAAAAAAGGTAAGAAATTTGTTTCAGTGATCACAGTAATGTGAACAGTACGTTCTGTTTGCTTAAATTGTATAAATTTAGAGAATCGAAAATTCTGGTAAAGGTAAACCAATTGTATAGAAACAAGAAACTTTCTTTAAACTAAAAGTTCTTCACTATTAAAATCTTCATGGCTTATTCGGTAAAACGCTTGACTTCCATTGATATTTAATTCCGTTCCGTTCAATTCTGATGATAACAAAAATAAATTAAAAAGTTCTCTGTCTGGTAAAAAAGTTTTCTTTTTCTGTATGGTTTAATTATTTTGTGTACATGGTATATCCGATTGATTTCTTGATATACTATGCGTATCCAGAAAGTATGTGTACTGAGGCTCTCACGACCGGATGGATTTTATTTTCGACATGTTGGCTACACTTCCGTGTAGCCTGACCCTTCCCCTCCGCAACGAGACCGGTTCGAGGTCAGTACGTTGAGAAGTGTCGACGCGACAACACGTTTCGTGAAAAATGTCAATCCAATCTCCCGCCAAGTGCGAAATTCGCGGCGTTATCCGTTATCTCGTTTGGAAGGGAAAACCTCCGGTTGAGGTTTATAATGAGGTGAAAACTGCATATGGTGATAAAGCTATGAATCGTACGAGTGTGTACAAGTGGTGTCGCGAGTTTAAAAACGGTCACGTCACACCTCTTCACCCTCCGCCAAAAAGTTCAAAACCACAATTTCAGCCAAGAAAATCATGGCATCCGTGTTTTGGGACATAATTTTAATTGAATATATGCCTCAAGGGGAGACCATCAACTCTGCAAGATACTGTGAGACCCTAAAAAAATTGCGGGGGGCGATTTAGAACAAGAGGAGAGGCATGCTGACAAAGGGAGTCTGCCTGCTGCACGACAATGCCAGACCACACACGGCCAACGCCACGAAGGAACTACTCGCCTCGTTTAAATGGGATGTCCTGAACCATTCCGCGCATTCCCCTGACCTAGCACCTTCAGATTACTATCTCTTTACCCTTCTGAAGCTGCACATGGGTGGAAAAAGGTTTTCAACCGACGAGGAGGTAAAGGAGGAGGTGGAGAAGTGGATGGAGGGGTTGGAGGGAAACTACTTCGAGGAAGGCATCAAAAAGTTGATACCCCGCTTCACCACCTGCATTGAGAGGAATGGCGACTATGTCGAAAAATAGCTTACATATGTACTACGGTAACCACGTAATTTTTTTGTTTAAATAAAAAAAATTGTAACCTACAAAAATTCAGTACACTTACTTTCTGGATATGCCTCGTACATAAATTCTTTCATCCAACCAGTTTATCTTGCATATATTAACCAGTTTTACAAAAAAAAAAACAGAAAAATGTTAGTTTTAATATACAAGTAAAAAAAGCAAATAAATGACTAATCAATAATGGTAGAACTAGAAGAACGCAAGTCGTTTAAGGATAAGGACGGAGAATTATGATGAAGGGATATTCACAAAGTGTTACATGGCAATATATAATATTTTTTTCAATTCGTTCTTAAACGTAAAAAAGGATGTTATTTTTGCACATCTGATAACTCTTGGAAGTTCGTTCTACTGTCGCGCCGACTGAAGCGCAAATGAAGATATGTAAAATGTGATGTAATACATTGGTATGCAAAGTAGTTTCTCACCCCCTGAATTTGTTTTGTAACAATACCCACAGGCGCTGAGTAGTATGTATGTGTTGTAACAATATCCACAGTCGCTGAGTATGTATGTCTTGCAACAATGTCCACAAGCGCTGAGTACGTATTTCTTGTAACGATTCCCACACGCGCTGAGTCCCGTGTCTCTCCAGTGGTTCTAAATCCGAGGAGTTGATTAATGGGGATGAAAACAATTCTGTCTCCCGGTCACAATCTTCAATATGTCTGAATCACCTATTCGAATATCTTGAAGGGCACTACGCAAAATAAGAATAGTTGGTATAAGCTATTCGAGGCTTAAAAACCATTTACATTTTCCATTGCAAACGTATCCAAAACAATCATAACGGGGCAAATCTATTTTGTTTGCCACGTGGCAACTTGTATTGTTTGCTTGTGACAATATTTTCATTTGTCATTTTTCGTTTAAATAAAATGGTTACATTTTTCAGCGTTGAGAAATATTAAGTGTGTATTTCTTGAATTATTGATAATGTGGTGAAAATATTTTTTTGGTGTTTAACCATATTGATTGACTTAGAATATAACCGAATTTCTAAAGGCATTGAAGCCTTCATTATCAAGGTGACAGGCATTAAGAAAACATTACCAATTATAGTCAACAACCAAACACGTCAATATATTCGAAAAATGTCTTCAAGTAATGGAAAATAGCCTCCATGATAATTAAATTTATGACTTCAATGGTCAAGTTTGTAAGTCACCTGTTTTCTAATTAAAAAGCTATGGACTCGATAATTCCTTTTGTAATCCAATATTTTAAAAAAGAGTCTCAGTATTGTTTTCATCGGTATCTTTCTGATTGGTTGTAAAAGAGTGTCACATGGCAACTAACTCACAAGGTTATAACTGTATACTACAACAAATATATTAGGGTAGAAAATCTTCGAATACGGATAGAAAAATTTTAAGCGATTAATTACTGAAGGAATTTTTAGTGTTGATTATATATTTATAAATGAAGGATAACAGTTAGTTGAAGAATTCTGATGTTAAGGTAATATTTTCTCAGATGATGGAAGGTTAACAAAGGATATCGAATGGCGTGTAACGATAGGAAACAAAGTCAACGGGTCACTAGAACAGTATCAAAATCAGTTAAGATGAAAGTCTACAATAATCTTTTGGTACGAACTTTGATGTATGGGTGTAAAATGTAAACGTAGAAAAATATCTATATAAATGATGTAGAAATGTATGCACTGAGAAGAATACACGGAGAAACAATATATGCCAGAATACGAAAGAAAGTAATTAGGGATCAATGTGAACTTAAGGTTGACGTATTGAGTAAGGTGAAGAAGTGCAGTATGAAACGGTTTAGACAAGTAGATCAGGTAAATCAAGAAAGACTAATAAAACAAATATACAGTGTAAATATGTATGAAAGGTGTGGTAGAGAAAGACCAAAGAAAGTATTATTAGATCAAGTAAATGATATTTTGAAAGAAGGAAATGTTAAAAGTTAGATAATTCGTAGGAGCCGTATGTGAAGGGTGTGGAAGAGGAATGAGTGTCAAGATAGGAAAGTCCTCTACCTATAAAAACAGGTAAAACGACGTGATACTATGTATAATTATTTGTAAATTACTCGTAACTAAATAAACTATTGATCGTTAGTGTGGCCTAGTGGTAAGCATAATTGCGTATCATCTGGAAGGTTTGATTTCGAAATTGTTTTACTCCTGGGTTTTGTCATGTAAATTTACTGTTGTTTCAGCGCATAGTAGCAGCTATATCTAAATACTTAAAGCACTCTTGGAATAATGTATTTATTTTAGTTTTCAATAATATAACCTTAGATATAAATAGAATCTACAGAAAAAGTTATATTCCGAAAAAATAAAATATTACTTTAAAATTAGAAAAAAAAAAGAAATATAACACATGAAATTAAACTACAATATGGACAATATTTTATTTTAAAGTAAACCACAGCCGTAATATTAGTATCCATGTTAATTTAATGCTTGGTTACATAATAAATGAAAATGTTATTTAAGGATTGTATTTATGAAAGTGATATATGGACCTTATAGTGTTATTTATTTTGACAGTTCTTCTTTACAAGTTTCCTCCTCTATTTTTAGTTATTAACTTGGTAAATTATGACGTGAATGTATAATAGAGAAAAGGTTATTTATTATGTTCACGAATGGAAATAAAATTTCAGGGAATTAGCTTGAAAATGATAACATTTTAACGATTCTTTAGAGAATGAAAAAGCTACCAACGGAAACATTATTCAAAAGAAAAAATAATGAACATTTATAGAAAACACATAATAATATGAACTTTTATTTCACAATGGACAATTCTGTGGGTTTTTAATGATTCTACAATAGTATTTCACGACAAATAGGATACTTGTTTTTATTTGAAAAGTTAGGTATAAACAATAATGAAAATAATCAAAATATTCACGTTTCATTTATCCTTCATTGTCCTATTTTGTAATTTTCTCTTTCACCTTAAATCTATTATTTTCTTACGTGCATTTAATAATTAGTAATACATCTTTCAATCATATCTTGATTATTCATTAAACATTTAATACATATTGTATGAAGAAGCATAAATGATTTTATACTCGTATGTCGTGTGAGATAATTTAATTGCTTTAATAACGTTTTTTTTCTTTTTGAAGCTATATTTTAGTAAAAATAGTATATGCACATGAAATGAACTATGCTAATTGAAAAAACCCATTTTTTTTAAATCTTGACGTTTTTCAAATTGCATTTATAATGGTTTTTTTTATAATTAATTAGTCACAATAAAGAAAATGATACTTTCATAAAATATATGAACATCTAATGATACTATACATTATATCAAACTAAGATTAAAGTGTTTTTATAATTTACTGCAGAAAGTAATAAAAGGTTAGAATAACTTTAAGAGGTGAACCTGAAGAGAACAATAGTTAAGAGACTGCTTTACATATAAATTTTCCGGCAATTTCATAACGCTTTTATTATTCAGATTTTTCCTACCTCTAAAACGGTTTTGTTAAATATATTTTATTTCAACGGAAGAAGTTCCTTTTCACAACGTCGGAAGAGTAACGTGAGGACGTGGTTTCACCATTTAGATATTTTTTTGTTATAAGAACTTACTGTTAAATTACCCTAAAAAATGTTTTTTAAAGTTTATGAATCTACAATAGTTTAATTGTAAGGAAGAAATGACTAATTTATTAATATAATAATAAAATAAAACTTCTTTTATTATTCTACATAAGAAGCACTCGTAAAATTTTTGTTCAGCAACTTCTAAAAACTACAGTTCCTTCAGAATGTTTGTCTGAGATTTATCTGTAACATGAAGTTAGCTGAGGGATTTTCTTCAGGTTTTTTCCCTTGAGCTGTTACAAAGATTCCTGTTCATTAAAACTTTGTAAAAAATGGAATCCTTGCTGTTGTCAATTGTTGACTCACGGACGTATTATGTAGAAACAGGTGGGCAAACTACAGTTCTTCAAAATGTATCCTGAGAAAGTATGATCATATCATTTTTATATCAGAAAAAACGTATTTAGTTCATTTTTAGAGGTTGGGAAAAAAGAAAAACCCTTAATTGGCACATAACCCTATCCTATATCACCCAAAATATATTGAATTGGACTTACCATAGAAAATAACTAGAATGAAAATTTGCATTCCAACACTCACCTGAAAAAAAAAGAGAATGCATATTAAAATTAACATAAATATCTATATCTGATACACATATATAGTATATTTTGAAATATTCAATTAAAAATATTTAGTAAAATTATCATCATTAAATGAGGTAACAAGTAAGTTAGAGGCCATTTACAGCAGTCGCTGTCTTTGGTAAGTACCAAAAAAAAATTAAAATAAATGACAGGTATATAATAACTTGGTGGGTTTATTACCATGTGGCAATCTCTTGTCAGAAACCATAATGCTATTACAAAAATTAAGCGAAACTCTTTATAAAAAAATGATTACCAACGGAAATCGAACCCACAGCCTTTGGGTCAAAAGGCAAGTGTGTCTTACCAACTAATTTACGGAGATTGTGGCGCTTAACGCGACAACATTTTATTGTGCTAGGCACAAACTATATTTTTTTGCAATCCATGTCTGTCACGCAATACTCCTTGGGGTATGTAAAAAAATTTATGTCCATCACGCAATATCCCTTTGGGGACAAATCTACACACCTTCCTTACCATACATACAGCCTTTGCGTCGTCCACACTCACACATCATGTTCTTCTTTTCCTCGAATTTCTCACTGCATTAAAAATATCCACGCACTCGTTTATCAAATTGCTAACAGGAAAAATAGCAAACCTTTTGTAAATTGACAAACTTTTTTTTTAATCTTAGAAAAGATGTTTGTTTCACTTTGTTGTGTCATGTTTATAAATGTTCAATATTTTTTTTTATTATTTTATATTCACCACTGTTTTATTTGAGTTCTCTACCGGTTTCAAAGACCTCCTTCATCCTTGTCAAGCAAATATGTACAAAATTATGTCTTAAATATATTTTTTCGGAGGGGAGTAGTAGCTAATAAGAGGAGGGGAGTATGTAGGTGTCAAAAGGATGGCTTTTAAATGGGAAACATATTATGCAGGGGACTATTATTGAAATTAACTTGCTTGTTTGTTAATCTGATATTAAAATTAATGTTTTTTAATGTTGAGAATTTCTTAGTTGCCCAGCTGCAATCTCTCTCCCCCCGGCTCGTGTGCAGAAGCCGTAAACCAAGATCGATATCAAAAGAATAGTTTTTCTCGATTAAGTGGTTAGCGACACCAAAAAAATATTGTTCTTTAGACATCCCAAATGTTCCTCAACTCTTTTTCAATTTTTTTTTATTTTTATATATAGGCAATTCATTTATTTTTATATAGGCAAGACAAAAGGAAACTTGAAACAATTCAAAATGTACATGTTACACTTAAACATTATGACCAAAATAAAGCATGGTAAATACAATAAAAATTAAATTATTAGAAGTATAACACTTAATTTAAGAGTTTTTACTGAATTTTATATTATTATTGAAATGTATCTCTTTCAAATGTTACAATGTTATTTTATATATTTCCATATCTTGTAAAAATTATAAGTACGAAGAACTTGAGGCTATATTTCATGCAGAGAGAGAGAGTCTATTATTCATCTTAATATCTTATAGGGTTCACGCTTTAGTCTTCCTCATTGTTCAGGAGGTTCAAAGCACCACATCCTGAAAGCGTCTATTTTTCATCTCTCTCAGGCTTTTATCGTCTACGACTCCACTCCATAAAGAAAGATCAAGAAGATCAACACATTTACTATGGAAAATTTTGTAAATAATTGTCAATTTCATCATAGCATTTTTGTCATCTAAATCAAAACACATCAATTAAAATTTGTAATATTTTATTTAGCCAAATATTGTAATTTATGTGTTTGCTCAACGATACGAGTAGATATGTTTATTCTGAAATACACAATTTAAACGGAAAATTAAATTATATAAATTGTCTTTTAACTTGTTTTGTATGCATTGAGGGCACGAAACTCCTATAGAATAAACTTTTCTCATCACAGAACACAAGTATTTTTTTGTGAAGGAATGTATATTCGGTTATTTAAAATGCTGTTTTTTTTTTAAACATAAAACTTTATTTTCTACGTTACTCAAAGTAGGTTGCATACATAAAAGATTCGAGCGAAATAGGATATAAATCAGTTTATGCTTAAATCCTTGACAAGAATTCACCATAAAACCAATTGGATTTGTGACCTTTTGCCGTACTTTCCAATGAAAACTTATTATAGAATTCTCAAAAAAATCGTTTGATTCGGGTGTGAATTTTAAAAGGTTTTTCTCGTTTTTCAGGAATAAAATTAAAATGACAAGAACAAGACTTCTTGGAAAGTTTGACCTTATCTTTGGATTATTGGATGTTGAACTCACATTATGAAGCATAAGATGGGTAGAAAATTCTAGACACTTTCAACCTAGAGCGCCGTAAGTACCTGAGTCAGCCATGACATAAGAAATGATGATCTCAAACTCCTAATTGGGGAATGTGAATTAAAGGCTGGCGTGTTGAGCAAGATGAGGAAGAATTAAAGGCTGGCGTGTTGAGCAAGATGAGGAAGAATTAAAGGCTGGCGTGTTGAGCAAGATGAGGAAGAATTAAAGGCTGGCGTGTTGAGCAAGATGAGGAAGAATTTCTCTGAGATGGTTTGGTTACGTGGAACGAATGAATGAAGAAAGACTAACAAAATAAATATGCAATGCAAATGTTAAAGAAAGGCGTGATAGAGAAAGACCAAGGAAAGTATGATTAGATATATTAGTATATGATATTTTGGAAAAAGGAAATGTAAAAAGTCATATAAATCGTTGGAGCTCCTATGAAAAGGTGTATGGGGGTATAGTAGAAGAGGTGAAAGATGTGTGTCGCGATAGAAAAGTCTAGCGTACTCTCCTTTCTGCCTACCCCAATAGGGAGGCGGCGTGATTGTATGTATATTTTGTAATTCTGATGGTCGTGTGGGTTACTTTTGATTTTTTTTTATATTGATTTATTTTATATAGATTGGAACAAGATGAGGAATTCATTATTTATTTATAATTTATTATTTTGATTCTGTTAATTCAATAATATAACAGTTAAGATGGTTATCGAACAGTGTGTAGCGACAAGAAACAAAGTCAATAGACAATATCATAATCTACGAAGATGATAGTCCACAACAGTATTTTTGTGTCAACTTTGATGAATGGGAGGGAAATGTGAATGTAGAAAAATACTTATAGCAGCCGAATAAATTCTGTGTAAATGCGTTTACTGAGGAAAATAGAGAGGGTGGCAATGTATGACAAAATACTGAGTGAAGTGATAAAGAATGAATGGGAACTTAAGTCCGGTGTGTTGAGGAAGATGAAGAAGAGCACTCAGAGATTATTTAGGAATGCGGAATCCAATGAAAGAAAAATGACTTACAAAACAGACGTGTGAGAAGAAGATCAAGAAAGTATGATTGAATCGAGTGAATGACATTTTGAAAGAAAGTAACGTAGAAAGTCAGAATCATTGTAAGATTGTATGAGAAGATGTGAAAGCAGCGAAAGATGTGTAAGGAGATAGTCAAGACAGGCACCCTGTTTTCTCTGCATACCCCGACAAGGAAATGGCGTGATACTATATAAATATGTATGATTTCTGATTTTAAATTGTACCCTATACAAAGAACGAGATATAAAGAATTTAGAAACCTTTTTGAGTGGTCCCCTATACTAACTTTGTCATTTTTTTCAGAGACGCTGTCTGAAAAATACGATTGCAATGGTGATTTACCAAGATGTGAAGAAGAGACGAATGATGAAGAGAAAGTAAAGGATGAAGTTCAATGATTTAAAAATCGACATTAGATATCAGTCATTTAAGCTGTGGAGGCTGATGCTTCGTATCCCATAGACCTCAAGTCGTACCAATGTCCAATTATATCAAAAAGTTGGAGATTGCGAAGAGAATTTCAGCAATATGCAGAAAAAGAAACCTAACATATTTTGAGCATGCTGCTAGAAATAATAACGAGAGTCTGGAAAAGCAGCTGATCAGGGATAATTGAGGAAAGGCGAGCAAGGTGTCCTCTGAGAGGAATGGATCACATGAATGAGTTGACTGGAGGGATGGAGACAGGTGGTGTACGAAGTTTAATATATAGCAAAGAAACCACGACGCTCACCAATAAGCTCACGATGAAGAAGACAAAATATTCTACGTTGCTAAGCTTCACAAACAGTTTAACATTGTAATTGTATGGCGAAACACTTGTCACTGATAAAATATAAAAAGTATTTAGAAATATTAAAGCCTTCATGTAGAATTTTACGTGGAATAGTTTACTACCCTTGCCTGAGCTATAATAATATTGGAGAAAATATAGTGCTTCTATCGTGGTGCTCTGGAAATATGATACGATGATTTGAAGCAAAATACAATCGAAGCCTCAAAAGTAACCGATCGCCTGACCATTTTGCTATTTCATAAAAATATATCAATTTATGGTTCAACATCCAAAAGCTTGACGTCAATCCATTACCAAGGAAAAAAATGTACTTTTTTATAAAAAATTTATGTTTATTTATGGAAATTATTACATTTGCAACAGTTGTATGTGAAATGAATAGTAAACTTTCGTGAAATAATAATGAAAGTGCAATTTTTATGACGTCGTTTAGAGAGCAAACTGTCAAGGGTGCCCTGACTCGGAGCTCAAATCCATTATTTATGTTAAAAATATTACAAAATAAATATGTACTTTGAAACATAAGTTGAGTTAAGGGTAGGGAGGTAGTGTCTGCGGCCATCAGGTAAAGTATTTCATTGCATCTGCATATGTTCAGAACATATTTGGTAAAAAAAAAACGATGACGAACTACATTAAAACCTTAATAGATCTTCCGATATGTGATAGTAAAACATTCGTCAAGTGTAGTGCAGTGTATGTGTGTGGTGTTCACATACAAACATAAATTTTGATAATACTCGCATAAATGGTTTAATGATACCTCTCAAAAAGCTGTACATCTCTAACACTTAAGGGGTCTGCCCATTCTATGCCACATGACCAGCAATGGTAAAAGCTTCATCATAAAATCTCGTCCTAAAGGGATCCATTAGGGAACAATCAATTCAATGTGAAAGTGTACAAAATTTGCAAAATAGCTCGCTCTCAACTAATAAAATTTATTACGTATATGTATATACGAAACGTCTTTATAAGTATGGTAATTAATATCATGAAAAACTAAAGATCATCATCGTTGTCCTTTTTATAATATTATTAAAAACCATGTTTGAAAACGCTGCACTTAATGGGGTCACCTAACGTGAACTTGTAGGGCGTTCATTAATTATATTTTTCATTACATAAAGTGTTTTAAGGTGTGATCTTGGCTAAACTTTTATCGATCTCACATAACAAAACCGCCAGAAAGTTCGTTTAGTTTGTGAAACAATACAAAGTTTGCGTTTATACTTTGACTCTGAAGTAAATTTCATTATGTACGCCAATACTCATACGGAATTCAATAAAGGCTAGCAGTTTTATACTGATTCCAGTTACCAATTCGGTTCTGGTCTCACTACTTGAAATTTATTTTGTAAAATAATAAATATACAAAATTTATGATTTTATGTTGTTTTGAAATTGACGCATATTTATTTATTCCTTTCGTGTAATCAAAAAGATAAAGCTATGCTATCAAACAAAAAGGATATATTGAATTGATATCTAAGATATGTGATATAAGAGCCATTCCGAAAGCGGTATCACAAAAGCCAATCAATAAATTTTTATAAAGCTCAGGGATTGAAACATGTACTATATCGAAGAATAATCAGAAAGATCAAGGTATGACACCGATTGAAAATATGGAGTGAATTGATACCTAAGAGATGTTGCGTTGAAGGTATTCCATAGACATCAAAATAACCAAACAATCAGTTATTAAAGAGCACAGTGATTGAACGTGCTATGTTGAGGAATAATAAGAGAGTAAAGTAATGCCTTAGATATATTGTTTTGGAGGTATAAAAAAACAATTATTGAAGAACTCAAGGATTGAAAAGCACGTTGTAATCAAATAATGATTCGGAAAATAAAGCTCTAACAAAAAAATCAACAGTGAATTGCGAGTAGTAAAAACAAATTTAGGATATTATATTGAAAGCATTCCGCAGGCATCAGAAAAACCAATCAATCGATAATTGAAGAGCTCAGGGATTGAAATGCGTTGTGCTGAAAAAAAGAATGGAAGTTAAAGCTTTTACATCAAATAAAAATATACATTGAATCGATGCGTTAGATATGGTATTGGGGGCATTTTATGAGTATTTATAGAACCAATCAATCGATTATTGAAAAACTCAAGGATTGAAAAGTGTTCTGGATCGAAGAATAAACCGTAGGATAAAAGTATAATAACAAATTAAAATAAACATGGCATAAGTAAAAGTAGGTATAGTTAGATATGTAATTTCATTTTGTGAGCATTAGTTAAACCAATCAATGGATTATTAAAGAGCCAAAGGATTGAGACGCGTGTTATGTCAAAGAAGGATTTCACATGAAGAGAAAGACAACTCTAAGCAGTCCATTCTGACTGGAAATATGAATGGCAAATCAGATGCTAGGAACCCATATGATGGAGTGGACCAGGTGAAAAAAGCACCAGAGTGTTCATTGTAGGAGGCGCTAGTCAACACAAGAAATCGATTGTACTGCAGAGGTATACTGTAAATGTACTAAATGTAAAGGTGTACTGTAAATGATTAGCGTGATAAAGATGACTAAGAATAACGTAAAGCGTTTGTCTTCCACCCAATGATTTGGGATTGAAATTAGCCGAATAAAAAAAGCCACTTTATATCTTTACATATATAACAAATACAGTTTTTTAACAATTTTTTTTTTGGTAATAATGAAACATTTAACTATCTCATTAAAATTTAAAGAATTTTTCAATTGTTTTATAATTTGCGTGTCTTTTTATTTCTTGGAATAAATTGATTTTCTTATTATCGTGTACATATTCGCATGCTTTAAGAAGCGACTGAAAAAACTCTTAATTTCTAGTCAGTAAAATAACGTGTTTCTTTCCCGATTTTTCTTTTTCTTACCTCTCCACCATCCTTTCCTTTTCTTTTGATTGATGATATCTCACTTTATATGAAAACAAATGTTCGGGTGATTGTCCGCCTTTGTGGGGTTCGTGGGCATATGCTCACGTATGTTTTTATGGATTTCGTGAGGATGGATAGTCATTTAAATGATTTATGCAACCATGTAAATTGCTTTATTTACTTTTGTCTGGTTGGTTAGAAGAGATTGCCGCCTGGCAATAATCTCGCAAGATTATATTTTCAATAAAAGTGTTAAATAAATACACATAAATCAACACACTTTTTATGACGAAATAATAAAATTTTGACAGTTGAACAAAAACAATAACAATGTGACTGTGACCCCTCTGAACCCTCACCATTTTAGCAACTCTCAATCAACAAAGTGTGAGAATAGAAATTTAACTGTTCAGTTCAAATGCTTTCGTATCAAAATTTAATTGAAAACGTGTTCAAGCATTTATCCCGGGACCTTAGAGTCAATAATGTTTATCTTATTTTCGGGAAGCGTTACACTTTTAGGCTGAACTACAAAAGAGAAAAAATGTTAATATTTTTTCATTGTAAAAGTCAAGACTGTACATCAGTTGTATTATACCTATACTTTTTTGTGTAGAATAAAAGCTGTTAGCATCATATGGCAATCTCTTACAAGCAACCAGAAAGACTTGAAACTATTTTTTTAAATGGGTAACGGGATTTGAATCTGCAATCCACAGGCTAGAAAAAAATACGTCTAATCAACTAAACAACAAAGATTGTGAATTTTTCAGCGATGGTCTACATAATTCTTCTTTCAAAGAAGTTCAGGAATCATTTAGCAGCCTTATTAGTTGACAAATGCAACAGAAACTACAGCTGCCCTTAGATTTAAGGACACCTGCAGAATACACCTTGTAGTTCGGCCAAGATATTCTGAATTGGGAGGAGCAAGCCAAAACCCAAAACCTATGAAGAAATGTTGTTTAAGAACATTAGTTTATTTACGATCAAACTTTGTTAGCTTACACATATAAGAAGTAACTGCAAGAAAAGCAGGTAAATGAGGTCTCAGAGGTTTCCGTGCATGTATGAAGTGAATAATTATAATGGTAAAAAAAACAATTCATAAAGCATCGTTTAGGGAGTGAACTCTCATCATAGGCGTTCTAACTCGGGATTCAAACCTATTTTTTATAATAGGCAATCCACCCAAACTAGGATGATTTGTGTCACCAAGATAAAGCCATTATGCAATTATATGAGTCAATATGATATGACTAATTTTAATAAATGATAATTTCAAGTTTCAACTGATTAAGCTATTATTTAAATAAAAATATTATAAAATAAATATATATAAATTGAGTGTAAGTTCAGCTCAGCTTTTCAGCTCAGCTCAACTCTAGCTTACCAAAGTTGAGCTGATGTAAGCTAGAGTTGAGCTGAACTGATAAAAAAACTGAGATAAAACTGAACACGCCATCCATATCTTTAACACAAAGACTAAGACTATTCCACGCCACAAGACCTGCAACGGCAAATGCTCTATCCTTATACTCCATCTTATTGGATCGATTTGGAACAGAGAATTTATAAGGTTGAGAAAAAATCATCCTGTAAGTTCTACTCCTCTCCGAAGGAACATTTTTCAGACAAATATTCGAAAGATGCAATAGTCACATTCCATTAAAGGAATTGAAAACAAAGTTAAAAATCAACCCGTTCGTGACACTTAGCCAGTATACACTTTTAGAAGTGGATGTGAGAAAAATGTGGTTCTAGGGTTGGACTCCACAACCACAGTTATAGACGTATTGGAGTTGCTGCATTGCAGATATGTCGGAGTTGCTGCGTTATATCAATGCCTTTCGTAAACACAAGGAGATCATTATCATTATTAATCCAACACTCTGACCCATAGAAGAGTACTATAAATTTGGTTCGTTCGACAAGACAGAGTTTGTAACCTAGCCTGTCTAGATTCATCAAAACAGTTTGTAACCTAAACTGGGTTTGTACGAGTATACCAAAGTTCATTCCTTAGCGGTCACAGCACTTAGATGTAATTTCTTCTCTGATGTTATTTGTGTTTCTTACTAGGAACCTAAGGTTGTATAGAATCTTTATTCTATGGAAGAGGAATTATTTTGTTTCTAAATTTACTACGTGTCTCGTTTAATTTATAAGTTCTTGCATTAATTTTGTATATAATTTATTGATCTTCAAAAAAAAAACCATATGTCCTTAGCTATATAATTTAATTACATTAAGATCTACAAGGTATTATTCAACATACATACAAAAAAACTGACTGTGTCCTTTGAGGGATAGACAGAGAAGAGAAATCGTCCAAGCCCCCAACTTTCCCCTCTTCCATATGGATATATCTCGTCTTACACAACTTCTTTAATCTATAGTTCTCACTTTACCTTTTTTTAAATTTTGGTCCACTTCATTCAGCTACGTTATCCTCGACCTATCTCCTCCTATAAACTCCTACATTGTATACTCACAGTCATTCCTTCTACATGCCCAAGCGATATTAACGTACCTTTCTTTAGCTTACTTAAAATATCAATTTTATACATGCATTCATTCCTGATACCTTCGTTCTGCCTTCTTTCGTACCACCACATTTTTGACACTACATTTTTTTAATGAACACAATCCATACGTTAAGGTGAGCACCAACTCACTATTATGAATTGTATTTTTTTGCTATTGTACTCGTACTTTCGATATAGTACAGCTGTTGCATATTACATAAGAGGGTATTCTACTCTAGAGGTGTGAATTTCGGCCGTTTTTTCAGACTATATAAAAAAAAACAAAAAATATTTTTCGTGTTTTTTTTTACAGTTTGTTCATTTATGATTCTAGAATGTACAAATAAAATTTAAAAAAAAAAATGAATATTCAAGATGTTATCAGCTGACACATTGTTTCGTAAAAAAAGGGGGTAAGCCAGTCGACATGGTTGGAACCTTTTCGTATATTCAAAACAAAAATTATGCATAGTTTCTTGATATTAAATAATGTCATTATGGTTGGTACCAAAAAAAATTGTAAAAGATTTTTTATCCTTTTTTCAAATTTTTTAAATAAAATAAAAATAGCATTTTTTTTTCAATGTAGGAACGATAGAAAAACATTTATTTAAGTTCCACACTAAATTTGAAGGCTTTGAAGGGTTGGATAGAACTTCAGATTTTATGTCAACCAGGTCGAAAAAAGTAGTTTAGAGAAAAACACGTTTAAAGTTTTGAGATTATTGTCTGAGTTATTCCGGTGTGGCGTAATTGCTGCCTCATCTATAGCTATAGCTTCGTCAATATTAAGAATTTTTGAATTTCCTTTTAAGAACATATTTTTAAAGGTCTAAACTTTAATAATATGCACACAACGATTTTTTCAAATTTCTAGAGTAGAATAAGTGCTCCATATACCTTACTTCCTGTCACACACTACCTAAATCTTGTAAACATACTGCCCAGGTACAATAACTAGTCTACTGGTTCCAGTTTCTCTAAGTTAACTCATACATCGAAAACACTTTACAAAGCCTCTTTACTGTCATTTTATAAAGTTAAATAACATAATTTTCCTCATGGTTTCTTCATATATAAATTTACAAAGATAATAATAATAATAAATAAACTTGAATTTATTACGTTACATAGAACTGTTGTAGATAACAATCTTTCACAATGTGTTATGAAATAAGATGTTTGAGCTAGAGAATTCCCCAACAGTAGCGGAGTACTGCGGCATTCGGGTTGTTTTACACCAATAAATATAACAACCTTAATTAAACAATGAATGAATGCCTGAATCAACCCTGTACCTTTTGTGAAGGGTTGGATCAAGGGTTTATTTAAAGCCACAAAAATGATGAGCAGTCATTGGCCCAAAGTCTGAACACAAAAATACCCAATAACATGAAATTCTATTTGTAGATAAAAGAAGCACATCAATTTCGAAACATTTTTATTTAGATTTAAATTAATTTACAAAACATTTTCAGTTTGTTAAAATTTACACAACCTCCGTGACCAATTGTAGATGGCAAGATATTTGTAACCTGTGGGAGTTCTGAGTTCGATTACCAATGGAACTAAAAGAATAAATTAAAAATGGCAATGACAGCTTACACTGAACAAGTAGAATTGGGGTTTTCGAGAATTTTATGGATAAATCTTGAGATTTAAAAAAAAACACGTTCACCTGTAGAACGAGATGCAAGTTGCTTTGCAGAATCGAAACCTTCCACATGTTGATCCAGGGTTATTTAACTCCAGAGGTAAAGTAACATATTGTTCTAAATGTTTCGTTTATATTTATTTATACTATGTTAGGTTATTTATATTAATCAAGGAGAGCGCAGAGTTAGTTGCTATTTAAATATTGTTGTGATATTCTGGATATTCACTCATGCTAGAAAAAATAGTAATTTTATTAGCTTTTCTCGTGTCGTAGTATTGCCAACACAATGACGATTTACGAGTACAGAATGATACCTAAATGATATATTAAGAGAACTAAACTAATCTTGTCTCTTTTAAAATGTGTATGTCTATAACTATTAATATCAAATGACAATATATGCAAATTGATATATGCTACCGATATGGTAGTATCAGAATTTGATAAGTAAATTATATGATGTTTATAGTTAAGGCATTAACGTTGTGGAGTTTTAAAGACATTGTAATTTATTTTTATCAAACACTGTTTATTCCATTTTTTTGTAACGGTATAACCCTACCGGTTTCAAGGCTTTCACCTCATCTTCAGGGAAGCACAAACAAGTCTTGTTTATGCTCCCCTGAAGATGAGGTGAAAGCCTTGTAACTGGTAGGGTTATACCTTTACAAAAAAGTGAAATAAACAGTGTTTGATAAAAAAAATTACAATAAATTGTATGAATTGCCGATTCGGATAAGTTAATTATATGAGAGATGCAAAGAAAAAGATTTGGAAACAAAAATGATGGAAAATTGTGAAAGGAAAGTAAAAGCGATATATGGTATAGGTGAGCAATGAAAGATTGGATAAAACTGAAGAATTCTGATATTTAGGTAGTATTTTGTCAGATGATGGAAGAGTTAAGAGGGATATCGAACTGTGTGTAGTGAAAGGAAATAAAATCAATGGGACACTTAAACATATATACTTGAACCCAACGGCTTCAAAATCTGCTAAGATGATAGTTCGCAATAGTATTTTAGTGCCAACTTTGATGTATGGGAGGGAAACGTGGACGTGGAAAAGTACTGAAAGGGGCCGAGTAAATGCGCACACTGAGAATAATACATAGGGTGATCATTTATGGCATATAACGGAATGAACTGATTAGAGATGAACGTTTTAACGTCGTAAACATTATAGTCTGACAGATTTATTGCCATTTATGGCATATATAGTAACGGAATGAACTGATTAGAGATGAACGTTTTAACGTCGTTAACATTATATTCTGACAGATTTTTTGCCATTTCGTATTTTTTCCCACGAATTATCAGTGTTTTAAATAAGCTTTAAGTGAAAACCAAACCAACGGGCATGGAATCCGCGATCCCTATATTCGTAGACAGGAAATTTATCAACTCTGCCACCGAAGGCATCCTTTTATTGAATGAAATCAAAATAGTTTTCAATAAAAAAAAACTCAAATATTTATAATGACAAAAAATATGTGTATTTCATTTATTTTCACCTAATTTTATATTTAATTGAATTCTGCTTTGTTGTTCCATTAATAATATAATATTTAACTATCGCGACACACGTTTCTAATTTTTCAGATGGACAGATCTTGGTTTTTTACGTTTTTATGTATATTATATAACGCAAGTTTTTTCAAATTGTAATGATGTATTATATTTTATATTTCAAGTTTTCGCTTTGCAAACACATTCTACTGGCGGTCCTGATATATTCCCAAGCGACGTTACACAGACTTATATATTGATTTCAGGATAACAGAACGCTTGTTATCTTTCAGGAAGTTTGTCCTGTCTCTCCCTAAACATAAGATCCAGTGTAAGATCCTCAAGAAACATGAGATTTCAACACCTTTTACGAGATATTATCAGAGATTTTCGCCATTGTTTTCCCATATTTTCTCACGTATCTACACACGCATATTTTTTTACTTGACTTTCTATACGTCTGACACACCCACGCTTTCAAATGCATATTTAATAATGTGATTCAAAAACTGGGAAATTCAATATGTTATATATTAAACGAACCTTACGATTAAATCGTATAAATAAGTCACTTGAACATACGGCAAACGCGCTGAACTTTTCAACAAAACGTCATCGGTATGAAACCCACACAGAACTTATCCATTCTGGATTGTAGGCGCATTTTGATTATTTAGTTTCCAATATTACAACGATTGATCTCAGATGAATGAATTCTTTATACAAAGAATATAACCTACCAGTTTCCGCAACCATGGTATAAGATCCTTGAACACAAAATGTAACTCCTACAACCCCTTTGTCGTAAGAGTAGGTAAAAAACCTGTTTAAGTTTATGGACCATAGATGTGTAGGTTATTCAGCTATCCTTCATTGTTGGAGATCATAGTTTGTGGAGCCAACTCTGTACCTGGATTTTATATAATGCGTCAGAGCTCCTCGACAAAACGTAGCAAAGTTTTTGCTGGTGTGGGTTCAGTACTCATTTTCCGTTTACAGTTCTCGACTTCTTCTCCCTGGCTCCATCCCAACTCACTGTCTGCGAAGACTGTTGGGGTTAGCTCTCCTCGTCCTAAGGTTGTATGCTCTTCTGTCCCGGACTACGTCACACAGGCCGTGCCTCTGCATCAGGTTATCTTTTTGCACCACCCATGAATTCTTTGGTCTTCCTCTGGTTGTTATTCGAGGAAGATCCATGGAGATTGCCTGGTTAACAATGTGATCGGGTGCTCTACGTCCAACGTGCCCATACCATCTCAATCGCCTCTCCTCCATCTTGCTGTTGATGTCTGTAACACCTAGGCTTCCACGAATGCGTGAGCTTTTTATTTTGTTTCTTAGGGACACACCAGCTGACCATCTTAGCATGCGCATTTCAGCAGTTCCCAGTTGCGTTTACAGTTCTAGACTCAATGTCTGCAATTCCATTTACTCTCTACAATTCCCCTAATTTATTATCGATTGTCTATTTGTTACTCCCACACACGTCTAACGTGTGTGAGTATTGTTATAAAAAAAACTCTTTTACTAGACTCTTATCCATTTTTTGTGTGCTGCATGAAATCGGACCTGAAATCCTAAGGTAAAATACCAAAATCTCACCAACTAAGTACCAGAAGCCGTAGTAAATGTAGAGGATTCTCTGCTGTGTCTCCTTCTTATACTCTTTAATGAGCTGTTCGTACATGTGGCGATGCTATATAAGAGTGAACTGGGAGCCATGGCAAAAGGTTTAACTTAAAAGTTCTACTGATGTATGCAGTTGATTGAGATGTACATCCACAAACTTTGTGTGGGTATTTGAAATTCGAAAAAGGTAAAAACGGATATGGTGGAAATTAACAACAAACCCAGTTCACAACACAATTAGACTAGGACTTTTGAGTAGGCTTGTCATTACGTTTGTCGGTATTCCCAATCTGCGCTTTATCTCTGTAGTAGAGATACTGTGGCTAGTTACAGTCAAATTATACTAGTTTGTTATATTTTAATCTCTCTTATAAAATTATGGCATCGTTGTATGTTGTGGATCATAATTTTGAAAAATAATGGTATAACGTAACACCGCACTGTTCTCCACACTAGCTGAAGTAAAATAAATATTATTGTATTCGAACAGCGTGAAAAAACCCTCCAACACCACATTCTTGCTTGGACCGCGAAGTTCTATAAAAGCCAACAGAATCCCAGCAATCCTATAATTGCTGCCCTGGGGCTTACGAGAGTAAATCCGATCTACCTTTCCGTTAAAGCACAGACTCCCGAAGCATCAGCTTTTACCTGACCTCACCTACAGTGTTAGTTGGGAGGACCAAGGTCTGATTGAATGTGATGGAGTGCAAGTAACCTGAACTAGTGGACATGTATTTGCTAAATAATTAGTAGTAAGAATTGTTATCTAGTTATAAGTAGCATGTATGTGTTAACTATTTATAAGAATATATATAATATAAAGATTATTTATAGTTAATATTGTGGAGGTTTAAAGATATTTTAATTTGTTTAACCAAACACTGTTTATTTCACTTTTTGTAACGGTATAACTCTACCGGTTTCAAAGCTTTCATCCCATCATCAATGAAGCACACACAAGACTGTCTTGTTTGTGCTCCCCTGATGGGGATGTGAAAGCCTTGAAACCGGTAGGGTTATCCCGTTACAAAAAGTGGAATAAACGGTGTTTGGTAAAACAAATTACAAAATATTAAGATTATTGAAAATAAAATGACATGTAGGAAATTAAAATTAAGTTAATTCATGGTTGTAATATATGAATAAGATTAGTTCTTAAGATATACATTTGTATATAGGTACAGTACCCAGCGGTAAGTAATACACATCGGGCTTAAGAAAGAGACTGTCAGCCATAATCGGCTAGCTTCGGCTTTGTAGAGCGTCGTCTCTGTTATTCATACACGTGATCCTTCGTGATTTGACAGTCATTGTCAAGCGTTCTAGGGACAGAGACGACGCTCTACAAAGCCGAAGTTAGCCGATTATGGCCGACAGTTTCTTTATTAAGCCCGGTATGTATTACTTACCGACGGGTACTGTATAGCCTTTGGAAAATGTTTGTATTATATATTCATTGGTTAAATAAAAAAACAAACATTACATATTAATAAAACCAACGGGGCAGATGATTGAAAACCCCGAAGCAAGAATTAAAATTTTTTGCTGTCTCTAGTTAGCGGATGAAGTTAGAATAATTTAATTCATGTTGAACCTAAATTATTATTTAACACAATAAGCAGCGTAATAATTTTCTAGTTCGTTAATAACGCCTTATCAAATAATTTTTTTAATCCTTCTAAAATATAGATACCTACTCTATAGAGAAAGGAGTTATTTAAATATTCCTGAAGGTATACAACGGGGTTTGGCCTAAGCCTGCAATTAATTTAGGATGTTAATTGAATAATGACTTATTAACAACTCATCAATATAAATGGTTATTAAGGATATTAAATACCCACATTCTGGGAAGACCCATGAACTAGTTAACTAATCATTTTACGAGGAAATTAAATTTAAATTAACCCTTTTTCATAGTGGTGATATCTTTCTTAGAATATTTTTGTATTACATACATACATTACCATCCCACCATTTCACACTCGGGGTATGCAGAGAGAACAAAGCGCTAGACTTTTCTATAATATACACACAGCATTTGCATCTACCACATCCATACACCTACTCATAATATTTCTACGATTTTTCAAACTTTCTAATTTACTTGATCCAACCATATTTTCTTTGATCTTCCTCTACCACGCCTTCCACTCACGTTATACGATATATTTGTTTTGTTAATGTTTCTTCATTCATTCAAGTTAGAGCACCTCTCTATACGACGCTACATACATTGTGTTTGTATTATAATTATTTATTCGTTTTTTGTACCGAAACCATTTCAGACTGCTTTTCTTCATCTTCCTCAATACCTCATCTTCAAGTACACATTCATCCCTAGCCACTTCGTTCCGTTTTATATTATACATTATCTCCCCATATAGTATTCTCAGTGTACGTATTCCTACAACATATATTCCTTTCAGTCTTTTTCCACATCCACGCTTGCTCTTACCCATCGAAGATTAGTACTAAATTTATGTTGTCGACTATCATCTTAGCAGATTTTGATACTGTCTGATTCGAGTATATGTTTTAGTGCTCCATTGACTTAGTTTCCTATCGCTATACGCCGTTAGATATCCATTTTCACTCTTCACTAAGAAAAATACATGAAGTGGCCGCCGCTGTCTCCTCACTGCCTATCTCTACAGCAAAACGGCGTTATATACCATAAAACCTTATAAATGTTTTTATTTAGTATATTGTAGGATTACAGCCAAAAGTTTGTAACTCCTCATTTTATGTTATATGTGTACGTTCGTATTTTTAGTATATTCATATTTTTGAAGTGCAGAATATTGGATTTCGAAAATTATATCGAAGCCGCTTAAGAGATGAAAACGATATAACTTCTTGAGCCCCTTTTTTTCGTACTATAGTCTTGATTGTATTTTCTTCTCCGTTGCCTTAATATATATTTGTAATTTCAGGATATATCTACATGCTTTGTTGCTATCAATAAACCTTTACATTACACGGTCTCATTCACAGTACTAAGGATCAAAAATGTATTCGAGATACGTTAGAACACAAAATAATGCCAAAAATAGCGCTTTAAACTTCAAATATATTTTCATTTATGAACAGCCTTTCACAATAGCCCCATAATATACAATATGTATAATTTATTAACAACCTTTCAAAATAGCCTTATAATATACAATATGTATAATTTATTAACAACCTTTCACAATAGCCCCATAATATACAATATGTATAACTTATTAACAACCTTTCACAATAGCCTCATTAACTACAATATGTATATGGTAATTTATTAACAACCTTTCACAATAGCCTCATAATATACAATACGTATAATTTTTAAATGAAATGTTACATTATTTATTGAAAATTTTATTACCATTTCAATTTTATTAACAATTTAAAACACATTTCGAAATTAACATTTCTTTCCATATAAGAAAGAACCATGATACGTTTAAAGAAATTAGATGACCAAAGATTTAAAATCACAAGAAAACTTTCGTATAAACACAAAATACATAGCCTCAAAACTCGATAAACACTAAATATATCTTCAAAACTAGAGCAAGGAGATGTAACACGGTTATTTAATGCAAACTATCCTTTATGATGATGCCTCAGGAGGAAGTATATTTTCTTGCTGCTGTATTCACAGGTAATGGTCCATGCATCTAATCCATAACCCGCCTTACAAGGTAATTCCCTCCGTGCCAGAGGGGCAAAGCTATGTGCCGTTCTTGATTGTGAAACATTATGCCCTGGACAGGAATAAAGCGAATAAATAAAATTGTACACAAGGATGAAGGCAGTATTTGTATGAAGAATCTAGACCAAAGCAAGGAGGTTATATTGAAATTAGAAAGATTATGCATTTTGTTTGTTATTTTTTGGCATTTTTTGTAATTTGTCATACAATTTCGTATTATCGTCGTCCTTAAGAGAGATTTTATTTTTGTCCTACTCAAGTCTTGTATTCTTGGTTGAATTGAATTATTTTTATTTGATTATTTTTTTTCCTTACCGTGCTGTAAACTTGTATACAATGGTATTTTAATGTGTCATATTTTGGTAGATTTCCAAAAGTTTCCAGTCTAAGCGAACGTGTGTGGATAAACACCACGCCGACCACGTCCAACGCATGGTCAGACGATGCTAAAAAAAACCTCTAGCCTCAGTAGTATATCAACAACAGATAGAACGTGAGTTGTTTTGTTATACATATTGTTAATTGTTAAAAATGTAATATCACGAAGCTATCAAATTTCTGCCAAAATAAGGAAAAGCACGACAGAAATTAAACGACGTTTAGATGCTGTATAGGGAGAATTTTCTAATAGGGAAAAAATCAAGGAAAGTATGGTTGGATCAGTCAAAGAAATCGTAGGAGTTGTATGAGAATATTCATGAACATGGAGAACGGAAATTTGTGTGACGAGATAAGAAAGACTTGTGCTCGGTCCTTTCTGACTTGTCCAACATGGAAACTACGTGATAGTATTTAAGTGTGTACTCTTATATACACTGTTTGTAAGAAAAAAGTCCTAAAATAATGTGATATTTGAGTTAATACGAGTATGAGCAAGCAAAGCTTAAACATTATAATTTTCAAACCATTAATGATACATAAGCGTTCATTATAAAGTCGTACATTAATGATATATGAGCGTTCATTATAAAGTCAAACTATATATGAGTGTTAATTATAAAGTCGTATTATACATTAATGATATATGAGCGTTCATTATAAAGTCGTATATTAATTATAATTATTCATGGTTATTCATCAAAGAAATATTTATCATTAAATATGGTAAAAATAGTTTTAGAGCATACAAAAAAAAAATGAATGAAATTTATGAAAACATATGTAAATAATAAGTAAGTTGTCATATAGTTTTTCCTCAAAATAGCGTAAGAAAACTTGGTTCATAAATAAATTGCTGTGGGCGACATTTTCTTTCATATTTTTTCTAACTTCTATCTTTTTTGTACCTAATTTATTACCTTTCCTAATTCCATAATTTTGAAATTAACATAATGTTTAATATGATAGTGGTAACCAAACTGGACAGGATAAAGGACGATTCTTAAAAAATGTTGTAAAATTGATTTCGTTTTAATTCAAATTACACAGAAGTAAAAAATAAGGTCTAGCCATCAAACTTATTATGCTCATATTTGCAATTCAGTGTTTTATATATTTTTGAAAATAAATTGACTAAAAATCCAACTTAAATTTTAAGTATAATGGGGTGTGTTATACAAGTAGCTAAAAAAAAAAACAGTGCGAAGAATCAACATGCTTCTCGTGGGGTAATTGACGAGTTTATTGTCATATGCAACCAATAAAAAACTAACCAGAAAGCTGCAAATGAGGCTTTAAGTGAAAACCAGGCACAAACCTTTTTAAGAAAAAATAATTATCAACGGGAGTTGAATCCGTAATCCCCGGATTGAGAGACACATGTTTTACAAACTTAGCCATAGAGGTCATATTGAGCACCTTTTTATAATTCAACCTCGCTTTTATACAACCATTCAAAGAATATGTATACTTTCTTCATTATTATAAATCCTATTTTTATTTCTAATAAATCATCAGACATTTTTTATTTTAACGTGCTTCCGTCATGTTTTAATTCTGCAACAAGGACTAAAATGGTTTAAGGAGGGGAATTTTAAATTTTTGTCACACTTCCCATTAGGATAGCAACCCCACCTGATGCGGCGCACAGATAAGTTTGATCACGTAGAACCTTTATGGTTGATCCACAATTGCGCGGACTTGTACCAAGGACTATTATACTAAATCATCTAATGGATCGCCTCGTTCACTGTACGCCGAGATTGCGGAATTAAATTAAATACGGAAACTCAAAAAGATTAATATTACCTGAACTAAAATATAATTGGATGAGATTATCCAAAAAGGATAATTGAGGAAACAATCAGCCGTTTTCTACGGGTTTGTATGAAACTTTTTTTTAAAACAGAATTTATTAATGTTACACTCCTTTATACATACATACATAAATAACATCACGCCATTTTCCTGAAGACATAGCGCCATAATTTCTCAACTCGACACATATTGTTTGCCTCTTCCACTTCCATAAACCATCTTATAAAAGGTCTACTATTTGTCTGACTTTCTTCTTTTCCTTCTTTCAGAATATCATTTGCTATATCCAACCATACTTTACTTGTTGTTCCTTTCCTTACGATCCCCTTACGATCCATTTACATAAACCCTTACGATCAGCCCATGTAATGCGCGGTTCACAGTTTCGTTGTATAACTTGAACTGTTTTAAAACGGTTCGTTTTGTGTAATGTTTTTATCTGTATCACTTGTATAATACTTTTTTTTGTTTGTCATGTAACCTTGAAACTTTGTAACCTCTCAACTTGCAATTGACGTAATATATTTAAATACAGTCTGGTTGGTTAAGAAACATTATCTTTAAGTATCCACTTGCAACATATTCATTATAAATTATCTTTTTGAAATAACATACTACTATCAGTTACTCACGAAAAATCACTGAATGAATATTTACTTGCTTAACTGAAAGGTGGAAAAAACTGTTAAAAAAGTTTTGAATGCTAATGTTTGTTTTAGCAACTCCATCAAAAGTTAAACGATCTGACGTCGCGGTTCAATTTTATCTTCAAGAGGAACAGTTTATTCATGGTAGTAATTTTTTAATAGTCAGAAGATCTCTCAGCTGAAAATTTGAGAGAATGGCAGAATTGTCATTCAGTATTCATCGAGCCACAGTTATGAATATCAACCCAGTTCTCGTCAAGTTGTCCTGATGGCGAATTTCTATTCTTCTCTCACAACTTTAGAATAGATGTCATAGTGACGGTTTAATATTTATATTTTAATTATTATGACATAGTTACAGTTTAGTTCTTCAAATATTGTTGTCTTTAAATAAGTAAATTATTATCAGATGTTTTTATTAAATAAACAGGAATAAATCCAAACGGAAAAACAAATCAAGCTAAATATACGAGTATGTCCAACTTTTGTAGGTAACAGCGTGAGAAACAAACAGGGGAAGCCAATAAGTATCGCGTTGTACATGCTCAAAAAATGCTAAGTTTTCGACAAGCGGATCAACAACAATATACATGTACTCGTATTTGCCGCGCTTTTTTGTTGCATATTGCTATTGATCCAGTTATCGAAAACGTAGCATTTTTTTAGCATGTTTAACGCGACGTTTATTGGCTTCCCCTGTTTAAAAGTTGCACATACTCGTATATTTAGCACAATTTGGTTTTTTTCATTTGGATTTGTTCCTCTTAATTTGATAAAACCGTATGATAATAATTTACTTATTAATTTTGGTTCTTAAGTTAACATTTCAATATAAATGAAGCACGTGTCGAGAGTTTATAAATGAATAATTGTAATAGATTAAAAAAATGTCTGAGTAGAAATTTAATATCTGAACAAAAATAGGTTTTCAAATTGAAACAATGTTTTTAATTGAAAAGAAAACATTTTACATAACTTATTAAAAAAATTGTAATTAAAGAGATATTTTCAAGAGGATGAATAATAAAATGTTTTTCGTCCAAATAATACATTTTTAATTCATGTAATATTCTTTGGGGTTATTTAATATTTAATGTAAACACGTAAATGTTTGAAGGCCAAAGTTATGGGACATTGTATAGTATTTTAAATTTTGTGATTTATTTTTAGTAAACACTGTTTATTCCACTTTTTTGTAACGGTATAACCCTATCGGTTTCAAGGCTTTCATCTCATCTTCAGGGGAGCACAAACAAAACTTTGTGCTCCCCCGAAGATGAGGTGAAAGCCTTGAAACCGGTAGGGTTATACCGTTACAAAAAAGTGGAATAAACAGTGTTTAATAAAAATAAATTACAATGTCTTTAAACCTCCACAACGTTAATGCCTTAACTATAAACAACATATTATAATTTTGTTGTATACAGTATAATCTAGTGAGCCACGTGGCTATTTCTTCCGATTATCTATGGTGTGTGATTTTCAAGTATTGATCATCTTTGCCTTGTTGTGGTAAACCGAAAATACAAGCCCGGTGGTTATTATGTTCGTGCTTTCGAAGTGGATGACTCTATCGTATGGAATAAACTTATTGGAATATCGATCAAAGCATTGAGATTCTCAAGAAACTTTTAAAGTGACACTTTTGATATGCGCCATAAAAATATATGTACCCTTGGAGTGACCATGGTCACTAAATAACGCCACATAAACTTGTTGATTTAGTGATTGAAAGAAAAGCTAAGTGAAATTAGATAATTTATCACGAAAGTAAAATATTTTCAAGGAAATATTAGCTAAAATCTGGACTTATTTAATTAAAATGGATGACTTTAATGGTGGAAAATAGTATATAGAAGAAACCAAAATTACGAATTTGTAATATTAAAAAATATACAACCATTTTTGAGCAATAATTTTGGGTAGAATAGGTTGTTCTTCGTAAATAATGACCAATCAAATGTTAATTTGAAACTACATGATAAATATATCAAATTATTTAATAAAAATTGCACTATTCAAGTAGAAACCGCTTTGAATTCATATCGACAAATTTAAAATTAAAATAAACAGACTAAAATAATATTTTGTGCATGTTTGACAATTCATGATTGGTTTAATTGATTATCAAAATGAGAACAAAAAACTTAACTAAAAAATTAATAGTACTTAAGTTCGTGAAAAATTAGTCCATTCCAAGGAACGGCCGGTCATTAAAATAATCGATAAATTTTGACGTTTTTATTAATGAAAGTTTCAACGAAAATATAAGGTTGAAACGCGAATTTGCAATGTTTGTTGCTTGGAAAATGTGATTTCGCACATTTGCATGCAATTTTATTTATGAGTATATATTGTTTCCTTCTATGTGTTGTATGTTTGGAAAGGGATCATAAATGTGGGGAAAATGTGAATTTTAGTGGAACTGTAGATGTTCTGCGCTACGCTCGTCCATAATGACGGTTTTACAATACAAACCATGAGAACTATATTTTGGAAGGAGGTGAAGTGAAAAAAAGAAATAACAGAATATCCTGCGATATGATAGGCAATCTTTTGTGATCATGTATGATTGTCAGCTGTCTTATGGATGAACGATGCCTGTGTGTGCATCGGTTTATAAAGAACTACCTGTTGCACTTTAGCAAGCACACAGTCTTAACATATCAAATCCACAGTTTTAATGTTAAGGATAATAAACTACCAGCACCAGCTCCCACTTTCAACAGATTTCAAGCAGCCACCTCCTTCCTATCCTTACACTCGACTTGTTTTCTTTTACATTTTTTATGTGTATAAAAAGGATATTCCAATCCCAATGTTCATTGTGATGCTGTCTTCATTATGGTGTTATTTTTGTGGTGCTATCGTCATTATGGTGCTCTTTTTTGTGTTGGTATCTTCATTGTGGTGCTCTCTTTGTGGTGCTATCTTCATTGTGATGTCCTTTTTTTGGTACTATCTTCATTGTGGTACTATCTTTGTTAGAATCATTTTTATTAAATACCTGCTATCACACCAATTCCCTGTTGAGGTATGCAAAGCGGACAGAGCTCTAGACTTTCCTTACTTGACACACATCCTTCCCCTTTTCCATATCCATACACCTTCTCATACAACTACTACGATTTTCTAACTTTTTACGTTTCCTTCATTAAAAATATCATTCACTTGATCCAACCATACTTCCTTGATCTTCATCAACTCTGCCTTCTACTCACATTGCATTCATATTTGTTTTGTTAATCTTTCTTCATTCATTCAAGCTGTAGCGCCGTTTTGTTCATTAAATCGTGTTATTTAAATTTTTTTATTTATTAATATTATAAAACAATTGACAGGTTAAATCTACTGCGGCTTGTCCCTAGGTAATGGTTTATAAAACGCTTTTTATATGATATTTTATTAGCACTATAAGAATTTATGGTACGCAGCATATTAATTCTGTTGTAAAACGCTTTAAGAGTAGAAACCGTTCCGAAACTGAATCCGTCAGGAATCGAACCTGAGGCGACCATTTGTTTAACATAAATGCTAACCGCAAGACCCTACCACCAGTCATTATGTTATGCTTGACGCGGTAGAAGCAAGAGTAGTGTGGATAAGAAAAAGTTAACATCTTTTCTGATTGTTTATACTGCAAGAGACATGATATGATTATATTTATTTATTTGCTTATTATAGTTTAAAATAGTTGTATAAAGGCTGGCGTACAATTATTGTTACGATGCTAAATAACAATTATTATAATTTACATTACTTTAAATATAATAACAAATTGAAGTTGCTTGTTGTATGAATATTTTAACGCAATGAAAATGAGATAATCAAGATTTTCTTAACTTTAAGCTTTATTTAAAATCTTTCTACGTCCTCAACTCTAGTTTTCACTATTCCCTCAGGGTAATCCATTCTATCAGACATATTTGTATAGTGAAACCCTTTCAAATGGATCAGTAAACAATACCTTCTAAAAACATCCAAATTGAAACAAACTTTTTTTACTTGTGAAAACATTGAATTCTGCTTGTTAGGTTTGATGAACGAATTTTCAGTTCTATGCTCTGGTAATGCCTAGTGATTGTTTTGTTTACCTTATTTACTTTTCAACTTGAATTAATAATAAGTTTTATCACTTTTGACATTTAAACCTATTGCTATTAATATTACGAATCATCGCAGGAAAATCTTTCAAAGATAGGGTCAGAAACTCTGACATTCAATAGACCTGTAACACAGAGGATATGATCAGATGGAACAAGAAGAAACGGCGGTACTGGCGTGACAATTTAGATATGATAAGCATATACAGAATACTATACACAGCAGAAGATCCCCGCTGGACATCGCATTTTAGGAAGGCCACCTAAAATGTGAAGAAACAGCTGATTATCTATCTCCCATGAAAGATTTTAATTCATAACATAAGATAATATACATCAATAAGAAGCTATTGAAGGTTGTTTAGCACAATTTGCTATCAAAACATTGCCTTATTGCTTGATAGAGTCCAAGATATGTACCTTACCACTACAACATTGGATCACTAGTGGCATGAAAGCCTGTCAATTACTTTGGATCAGTCATGTTCACAGAGTAAACGAACAAAGAAGAAAGATCAAAACGTGTAAAAATCCTAGGAAAATGCTATAGAACAATATAATGTTGGACATACTGAGGTTGGGTATTCTATAAGAGACAGGAGATAAAATGTGTAAACTCGTCAATAGTGGACCGGCATCAACATTAAGGTTAAAGTATTTCAGTATCTAAATACTCGTAGCTATCAGGAGTTGAGGTAAGGTAAACATTTTCAAATCAAAAACGTCTGGGGTAATTATCATCATTAAATTATTTAGCAATAGAAGATTTATAATTAAATTCATATCTACTATAATAGTTTCTGCAACTCAAATATGTGAGTTCGATTCTCATCGATCGGAAGAGGATGAGAGAGCAATAAGATATAAACTCGTCGCAGTGCAGATGATGCAGCCCATAACTTTCATACAATTAGTCTCTTTTCTCATCGAATCTTGGTCGTCCAATAATTTAAGTTTCCTTAATACATGCGTTTAATTGTAAAATACATTATTTTTTTATCTTTTTGCTATTAATTCGTTCCGAATGTCTCAACCAATTAAAACTTCTAGATTTTTTCCAGTGCTACTGTATCAAAATTACCAAATATATTATCAAATTATGAAACTTGATTTTTTTTAATGATGACTAAAATAAAGAAATATGAGAAGAATGAAAAATGTATTGATTGCTGACGCCATTTTTCATCACCCTCATGATCGACAGGTTTTACACGATCTCATGATCGAATCAATCACCCAAAATAAAGGACGGGCAAATGACATTTTCGAATATTTTCTATCTAGACCTTTATTTATTATTTCAATATCCTTTTTTAGGTTCTTGATGAAGATGATACATATAATGCTATTTTACCAAAAGTATCACACTTAAATTGCGAATGAGATTTGCGTTTGCTTTGGAAAATTTGAAAAACATTGTATAAAAGAAACAAGCCCAGAACCTGCAAGGAATGGAACCAGAGACTTCAACACTCTTGACCAGTACGTCAAGCATGAAGAACACTTATGGAAATTTCTGTTTTATTGTACCGTATTATATTTTTATTGTATGCAGTTCAGCCTGACAGGTTTATTGACACGCATTAATATCTTCCAGCCAACCAGAAAGGTGCGAAACTAGTCTCAAGTTAACACCAGGCTCAAACTAAACAAAAGATTCTGAAAAATGTCTTCATTCGTCTGGTATGTATACAATATTCAGTGTGTACATCTAGCCTTCAATATTTGAGCAGAATATTATGTCATATTCGTGTAACGGCTATAAGAACAGTTTGACTAAGTGAGAGGGAACATCCCAAGGTGAAACGTCGAAATTTTCCGATTCGTTTTAAATCACATGTAGAGCAAGGTGGTCAATTTCTTTCCTGTTGCTATCAATTTTAGCAAAAATAGTCGTAATCTACGTTTAAATTCACAAAATTTAACATATTAACAAATAACACATTTTAATTGGTTTTATCAAACACTGTTTATTTATAACACAGTTTTAACAAACATCGTAATTTTTTTTCAAACACACTTTATGTAAAGGAATAGTCCTTCCAGTTGCAAGATTTTTCACCTCATCAGGGGAGCACAAATAAGACTTTTGTTTGTGCTCCCCTGATGATGAGGTGAAAACCTTGAAATCGGTATGGTTATGCCGTTACAAAAAGTGGAATAAACAGTGTTTGATAAAACAAATTATAATTAATATGGAGTGTTTTAAGATTGTTAATAATCGTAGATTTAGTTACTATGGAGTGTTTTCAGATTGTTAATAATCGAATAAATGAAAACTTGTTCATACATGTTAAATAACATACACACATCAATTAGGAGTAGACATATCTACATATTTAAAAAAGGATAACTAATTAACTGCGTTGACAAGTGCATGCGCGTAATGAGATTTGGTAACGTCGCACGCTATATTGTAAGTTTCGAAGACGGCCGCAATCAACCTGTGGGCCATCCCTAATGAAGAACATGGGAAATAACATTCGCGGGTAGTTTCAGTTAAAATTAATTGTATAACATGAAAATAAAAGTTCATCAACAAAAGGTCATTTTCGATTTCAACATCCCACAGTAAAATCTAGAAAGAATAGCTACTATACTTTGTTTCTGTAAAAAAACATTGTTTAGTAGTGTATTTAAAAAAATAATGACCTGAGTTGTGGGCGAAACTTTTGTCTTCTTACTTTAACCTGCTTAACACAAACACTTACAATATTTGTTAAAATTTCTACTTTGTTACTTATTAATTTCATAAATTTGATTACGGATGGGTATTGAATTAAGCGTGTATGGTAAACTGAAAAGCAACGCTTTTAATAAACTAAGACAGGATTCTTTTATATCTCATTTCGTAAAGGACTAGGATAAAGTTAAGAAAATGGTATTATAATCGTATTTAAATATAAAAAGGCAATTTAAAAGTATTTTTCCTCAAAATTTTTAAATTTTTCCCCTATGAACATACGTAAATGGGTGCTACTATGCACCTATATAACTGTTGGAAGTGATTTGTTTTTCTCTGTTAAAATTTTTCAAGTAAATTGTTGCTTATCAATTTTTAAGTATTTGTGTACTTCTGAAAAAGTGGACAATATTCCTACAATAAATGTACAATATATGTTTATGGTATATTTGTTATTTCCTTTTAATCGATGACAGTATATTTTTCGTCATTTTAACATGTTGATTTTATTATTGCTACAGTTATATTGATATTTCTTTATATTTAATGTTTTTTTTATTTCTCGTTAACTTCTTTTTAGAATTCATGAAAATAACCTAACAAATTATTCCAAAGTGAAATTAAAACAAGGACGTCAAAATCGATGACAAGTCTACTATCAAATGTAAAATTGTCTCTGGTAATGCTGCCTGCAAAGTCTGGGTAGATATCAAAAATAGTTTACTCTTATTTATGATAAGGCGTGATTAAAAAAATATTCGTACAGTAAAGAATTTGATCGTGGATCACAGTTTGGTGATATGAAAAATAACAATATATTTTTGCAAAGTGAAAAATATTTTTATTTTTTTGTTGTACATAAATTAAACGTCTTCTTATTATTTATGATGACGAAAAAAATCACAAATATAACCAGAGAAATGTTGACATAATCAAAAAATTTTTTAAAGGATTTACAAAAATTTATCAAAAGAACTGGCTTTCAAGAAAATTATTTTTCAGGAAATAATATCAGTTTTGTCTGTTGCCTGTATATTTTTCAGCTTAAGCTTAACAAGCTCATTCCTCTTCAAGATTTGGTTTACGAAAAAGAATTAGATTTTTTCAAAATCTGCCCCTAGGCAACATCCTTTTGTTTTACTTCCTGAAGAGTGCACTTAAGCCAAACATTTCGAACATCAAATAGAACCTTTTTGGTTCCTCAAATGCCTATAAATAAGCCCATACAAATTTTCTATAATATGGATATCAAAATTGAGCTTTTTAACGTGTTGTTACTGGAATTTTGCAACAAACCCACTCCACTCAAGTTGATCCATTTGAAACATCGACCTGCCCTATGATTGACTGATGAAATTAAAAAAATGTGGGAAAACGCGATACAGTAAAGAAAAACTTCAAATATAATCCGAATGATCAGCTCTGGGAAATTTTGATGACTTCGCAATAAATGTACACAGTTATTTAGAAGATTAAAAAGATTTTCTTCCACCCTTCAAAACTGTCAACCTGCAAAAATGTGGAAACTCTTTAATTAAATGAGTATAAAATTCTCAAATAACTCCACAATAGACGTTAATGATGAATTGAGGTTGCGCGCCCTTGAGGAGGGTTTGCTATCTAAACGGCGCTTTATAAATTGTCCTTTTATTATTGAGAGTTCGACTCCCGTTGAAACTCAGTTGTTTCGAAAAAGGTTTTCAGTCTGGCTTTCTCTTTAAGCCTCATAAACATCTTACTAAATGTTTGGGGTTGTCAATAATGGTCATATGACACTACCTCTGTCTACTATTAAGAACTTCGTTTTGGTTCTATTTATGTCCAATATATATTTACGACTCATAGTCAGTCTTTCAAGCAGTTTACCCATCTCTGGTCACCTTGTGCAAGAAGTATGTCATTTGTAAATCGGAAGTTTGAGTAACTAATTCATATTGATTAATTCATCAAAGCAACGAAATAACTCAGTTAGTCCGTTGAAGGCATTCTTAGCAACCTTCTGTGTATTTCCATTGCCTCTAATCATCATAATTTGAATACTTCAAATGCACATAACTCAACTCAGTGAAGAATTAACTATATTAGACAATATACCTTTCTATGCCTTAAATTTAAATTGAAATGAAAACTGGAGAATAATGATGTTATACTATAGACTTGATCTCACTGCTACTTACAAGATAAAACTTTTTATTCCCTTTGAAGCGGTCAAATTCTTTTCGGCAATGAAAGCAATTTTACATAAATGCTCATTAAAAATATCAACTACTTAAGATTTTCTTAGAACTCATTGAAAACAAGAAATTCGTAATTAAAAATTTAGAGCGAAAAAATTAAGAATTATTTAAAGCAATGAATCTGTCAAATTGCAAGTTGTGAAAAGTTGAAGTGAGAAAAAATTGGATTAAACGAGGGATTTTTTTAATTATAGCTTTTAATGGATTTCAAAGTTTTGGAACTCTGGGCAAGTCCTGAAAAAACTTCCATTCACAAATACTGAAATTACTTAAAGTTGTAAAATATACACTTAACGTATCATAGGACATCTTAAATACTAATATGATATTTTAAAGTTAATAAATGTATCTATGGACGTTTGATTAATTATATGAATCTTAAGAGATCTTGTTAATGATGGAGAAAAAAGAAGTTTTTTTTAATGTAGTGTAATCAATACAGTACATACCACTTAATCGGAACACATTTTATCTGAATTAAGCGGCTGTTCCAATAATGCGAAATTTTATGTAAAAAGTTAAAACTTGAGAAGATTTTAAAAATGTAAAAGAAAAAAAACTATTATGTATTGCGCAACATGAACATGAATATGAAGAACACTAAAATGGGCTTATTGAAAAAAATACACAAAAAGTTAAATAAAAGTTGCAATTCAATTTAGACACACGTTTACATTGTGTACAAACTAGGTGTTTAATATCAAACATTTTTTTTTCCTTAATTCGATGTACTCGTATATAATCTAGAAAAAAATTATCGAGTGTACTCGTTTATGGTACTCGTATACTCTGCAAGTGAACAAAATCTGTGTGGATATCGAATGCAAATGACGGATTGCTTTAATGATATTAGTACTTATAAGAGGACAATACACATAGCGCCGTTTTGAGGCCAGATTCTCCTCAATGGGGCTCTAATTCGGGATTTTAGCCAATTAAAATTGACAGATCAAAAATAGTGCCAAATAACTATACATAAATTAAGCGTAAATGCAGGAAAGTAGTCAATTATTTAATATACTTTCCCGCATCTGCACATATTTAGAAAAAATATATTTGGTAAGAAAACCGCAGAAATCTTACAAAGGAAGACGAACTATAAAAATACCCCAAATAAACCTCCGATATGTGATAGTAACACATTTAGTTTGAGGTAAAATGTAGTGTTCACATATAAAATTCAAATGTTAATAAGACCTCCCAAAACCGGTTCTCTTCCAGTGCTTTCAAAAGTTGCAAACGCCATCAATATCTTTAACACTTAGAGGCAGAGCATTCCATGCCATAAGACCAGCAAATGTAAAGCCCTGTCAGGTCAAATGGATCGATTCGGAACAATCAATTTATTCGACGAAGACGAAATCCCAAAGTTCTACTCCTCTCCAAAGGAACATCAGTTTTCGAGCAAATGTTCCATTACAATGTTTAAAATATCCCTTTACAATATTGCATAAAGTACCGTCGTAATTTAGCAATAAGTATCCTGGATTTCGGGTTAGTCACTCTTTTTTTTTGACATGTCATCCGCATCGATTTCCGAAATGTATGAAACCAATTCAGCTTATATTCTTGGTTTGTTTACTTGCTTCAATATTCCTCCCAAATATACGGATGTCCCGATTAACAGATGTCCCAATTATCCGGGATCTAATGTACTCGTATTATATGTTATATGGATATTGCATATTAAAATAGAACAGTGCTATGATATCTATGAGTTGGCGCAAGTAAGTTTATGCATTAGATGGAGCATTCTTTGAGAGGTATATGAACAACCTCCGTGGCCTAGTTGGTAAGACACTTATCACAAAGGTTGCGGGTTCGATTCCCGTTGGAACCCAGATTTTTTTTAAATATATAAAAAGGATTTTAGTCTGATTTTTACTCAAGACCTCTTTACCACCTCTCTGGTTTGAAGATATTGCCACATGGCAATAAGCCCGCCACGTTGTACTCTGTACAACAAAAGTTTAATACAATACAAAAAAAACATACCATTATTAAATCTCTAAATTAAAAGTCGTTTTTAAAAGCTTATTTTACTAAAATGATTATTTTTTCATGTTTGCAAAAAATAAAACAGACTATTATTTAAATCACAGTAAAAATATATAACTTGTTAAAAAATTAAATCTAAAGAAAAAGTATTTAGAATTTTAATTTACTATTGATATTTTATGAAAAACTTTAAAACGATAAAGTGTGCTATTTTCTCAAATGAGAGAATTTTTAATTTTAATCCTACAATGGCTTTGATTTGATTTCTCCAGACCATTAACCATTTATGTAAATTCACTCTTAAACAAAACATCAAATTAACATAAAAATTAGAATATTTAAAAAAAACTTACAAATTTGTTAGTCAAGCTTAAAAAATAAGTGACCTGAACGTTTCAAATATATTAGCAAAATAATTTGTGTAGTTTTGTTAAATAATGAAATATAACCCTAAGGACAAAGGTCTGAGTGAATGTGATGGAATACAAGTAGCCTAAACGAGTGGACTTGTTCTTGCTAAATAATTAGTTGTAAGAATTGTTATCTAGTTAAAAGTAGTTTGTAGGTGTTAATTATTTCTAAGAAATCATATATTAAGATTGTAAAAATAAAAATAAAATTACACGTAGAAAAATAAGATTAAGTAAGTTCATAAATTATAACATATAAATAAGATTAGTTAAGCAATAAATTTGTATATAGGTAACACATAGCCTTAACAAATATTTATACAATATATTACTTTGTTTAATAAAAAAAACGTAAAAATGCATTGAACTGTAGAACAGATAAACTAATACATAACTTTAAACCATACATACGTACAAATTATAATGCCATTGCCCCTATTGGAATAGACCAAGAGAACATATTTCTACGCTTTTCCATTTAAGCACATGAGCTTGGACTCATACACATCCATTCACGAATACATCTCTTTATTAATACTCTTTTCTGTTTTTCATATTTTTCTTTTTTTCCCCTGAATAAAAATTTCGCCAAGTCTACTTTCATTCTTTACTCGGTTTACCTCATATTCGCTCAACATTTGTTTCATCTTTTGTTTGTTCTTGTTTCAACATTTGTTTCCTCTTTTGTTTGTTCTTGTTTCAACATTTGTTTGCTCTTTTGTTTGTTCTTGTTTCAACATTTGTTTGCTCATTAGATTCCTTTTTAAATTTTACTTACAACATCAGTCTCTAACAAATAATCTTCTTTCATCTTTTTTTTTTTCGGCGAACATATTCACTGTCTTACAACTTTTGTTTGTAAAGGAGAATATATATCTCATGTCTGGAGTCGGCGTTGCTATTTTGAAACCTTGTCCTAGAAACAGTCACGTTCACTGAATAAATCTCTTAATCTTAAAATTATCACACTTGGAGTAACTTTACTGAGAATTATGTGAAAAATAATATGAAAAAATAGCTGGGTTGACCCTGTGGTTATAGTTAGGATACTATTACAGTGCTCTGGCGTATAAATGATTATAAATGGGTTAAGTGTGGAGAAGTTTCCTTGTAAAGTAAATAATGCCCCATTGCCCCAAACACTCACGAGTAATTCAGAATGATTCAAATAAAGTTTAGTTTAGAAGTGCTATACTAATTTTGTTAACTTAAAAAGCATATTACTATAGCTGTTTTCATGGTTCAAATCAACTACTCTAAATTAAATGAAGTTGTATTTTATAACTAATCGAGTAGGAGTTTCATTACTTTTAAATATTGTAAAACATGCAGTTCTCGACTTCCGTACATAATTGGTACCTGAAATGCATATCGTGAACGAACATATTGTAATTTGTACGAAACTTAAATATATAAAAGTGGAACAATATAAAAAAACATAGAAAATAGTGTTTTAAAATATTTTTTTAACAATTATAACATACTGAGATATATTATTGACCAATAGGATAACAACAATAACCTTTTACACAACCACCAATCCGCAGCAACTAGATTAAAATCCACTAAGCATCTGGAACAACTACCTGCTGTTGGTTGGATGAATGAGTGTATATGAATATTGGGCCCTAGGGAGTGGATTGTATTTATGTATTTTATTACAATGTACGATATTTTATCGACCATTAAAAAAGGTTACAAAAATAACACTCACATTAAAATTTTGAGTACGCACAAATATAACATAAATACAACTTGTCACAAAAATATAAACATTAACATGAATCTTATAAAAAAATATCGAAATATAATACGCACGTGCGTACCATCCGGGTACCAGACATAAAATTTTGCATTTAGGGATATAACCGTTTGACTCTGAATTTTCCTGGAGAACCTGGAAGTATTTTGAAAGCCTCCAAACAGAAATTGGGAGAGCCAAGGACAACATTCCAAAATGGGGAATATAAAGTGATTGCTTAAATCTCTTTTGCTTAAGGATGTTACGAATTCCATGGACAGCAAGGCGAATTAACTTCTCGATTCTCAAAGAACTGAGAATTACCGACAAATCGATGACAATATGTCTTCGACGGGTTCTTCGATTCTTCGGACACATTGTTCGTGGTCTAGAAGACAGTTTGGAGAAATCTGTGGTTACTGAAAGCGTGGAACACACGGGAAAAGTCCCAATGTGTTGGATTGACCAAGTGAGAGACGCAAAAGGACGTATTTAAGATAAGGAGCAGTCCATTCGACATTTGCTGCCCTGCTCGAGGAGATCAGTATTTTGCACCGAAGAGGACGAGATCGGATTTATAGAACGCTCAGCGCTATCCAGGTGGTAGAGTTCTGGTCCGAAATAATTAAGCGATTTTGCCACGACAAGAAGGCATAAAATATGTTTTAAAAAACATTGATCTATGAATCTTAGATAAATTTTGGCCTTAATATATACAATTTGATTAAAATTTCGCGGTTAATTAATTAAGGATTCTCTAGAGAAGTGATTTTAGTAAATTTATTTTATTTTAACATTGACATTAAATACAAAGGCGCATTTTTATTCATCGTTCGCTTTCTTCACATTGTAATTCCGGTGAATGCGTGTCAAAAACGTGCTGTGTCATCAGCCATAATCCAATTTCCTTTAATCCATTCTTAGAAGAATTATCCAATGGCGATGAAGATTAGTCTCCATAGTTAGCAACTCGCAAGGGAAGCACATTTTCTAATGCAGGTATATGGATAAACACTGCATTTCACTTTGTTATAAACTTACTTGATATTAACATCTAAATTTTACGAAAGATGAAAATCCTACATCCATGAAATTAATTATACGAACAAAACAAAATTGCTTAAACAAACAAAAAAAATCTTGTAAAATATACTTACATATCACCACACAATTTCCCTATTACAGTTGTCAGAGACAACAGAGCGCCAAACGGTGTATCGCAATGTACTTCCTTCTCCTCTTCCACATCCATACAGTTATATGTTCCTCTTACTTCGTACATTTTCTTTTTTCAAAGCAATTATGCATATACGATTCCCACTCATACATTATAAATTTGTTTCGTCAGTATTTCGTCACTTATCCGTTCAGTACGTCCAAACCCCCTCGATTTACTATTTTAATCTACTTAACACATCAGTTCACATCACAATTGAATGGCGTTTTAGTAAAGAGGTACATGTCATCAATTACTTATTTGTCAGTTTTGAAATTTTGCAATACTTGTATTCCTGAAATACAGACCTCAGGTAAATTTTAAAGGTAAACTTTGAATACATCAATTATTTATGTATTCAAAGTTTACCTTTAAAATTTTTAATATATATACCTCTTTACCAAAACGCCATTCAATTCATCCTTAATAATTGCATTTCTTATCATTTCATATATCGACACTCCGAATATTATTTTCAGGGCACGCATTTTGCCAACATTTTCTCGGCTCATTCCATTCACATCCTTGTCCCATGCCATGTTGGCACTGATACTCTATTGTAAACCATAATTTGGCAAATTTGGATGTTAATGTTTATATTGTATTTAAATATTAAATATTTAATTAACTCAGAGTGAAAAAAAAATGTATCATTTAAAAATAATCGAACCTGTGACTCCCAGGTCGAAAGACTGGCGTATTACCAACACGGCTAAGGAGATCGTAAATGTATGCACCATATACAGTGATTCCCCGCTATCCGCGGGGGATAGGTTCCAAGCCCCTCCCGCGAATGGCGAATTCCGCGAATAATGACGAATCTCTTCAAAACCTATACTAGACAACCGTTTTCTTTAAATGCACTGAAATATCTCCTCTTCGTTTTCTTTGTGTATGTACATATACTGTTATTGTTACTTTTTTATTTGTGAATGAAGGTCCTGTTGGAAATTTTCTAACAAAATACGCCAAAGACTTGATAAAAGAATTGACTTGATCGACAGATCCACCCTCCTGGACGAATTGTTTAAACTTTCCAGAAAATGAGCCAGTAAATTCCTGATATGCGTAGGTAACTTTACCAGTAATTTTAATATGTTTAAGCTCATACCTACTGTTTTACTTACGTAACCATCCCTTAGTTTAAGTAAATGGCTTGTTTTTGGTACTGGTTTGAAGGGAGTCCTTTTTGAAGTTTTGTTATAGACTCAATGTTTACGTTCGCAAAACAATGTTGTAATGGTACATGCTTACATTTCGTTCGTCGTTGCTACCATTGTTTTCACACCCTGATGAATCACTATCGGAGGAGGAGTATCTTCGTGGAGTTTCTTTTTAGTCACGACGTGAAGTCGCACTCATAAAAAATAAGATTGTTTCAATCTTTTAGTGTAGATGACGCTGGAAATGGGCTTATTTTGTCCTTCATAACAACGTGGGTGGTGGTGCGATCAAATTGAGATGTTTATTAATGTTTTGGTAAAAGTAGGAAATGGAACATAAATTAAATATTTAAAAAAAAAACAAAGAAAATATGAAATAAAAAAACGAGAACATTGACAAATCTATTATATAAAAATGCTTTTAACGCATATTGAATGTTAAAGCTATTAAAAAATTAAGTACAAGCTACAGGACGTCCTCAATTTCTGCCATATCAAAACTAACTGAAATATCTCATCAACATGCCAAGAGAGATCATCTCACCATTTATTCCAGTTATTTTACTGACCCTGAATAGAAGATTGATAATCCTGTCAAAGTCTCAGAAGATGCTTACTTGGCACCAAAGGGGAAATATTTCTCAGTTGCTTCTTTCAAATAGATTTACAACAAATACGGGTCATTAATTACTCCAAGGCAAGGTCATTAAGGTCTTGGACCAAGCATTCAATTGCCATAAGAATGTTTAACATTTTAATAACAATTCTGTATTTGAAACAAATAATCATAATTTTTAAGCATGCCAATAAACGCATACTATATTCAATGAATCTTTTGACATCATCAAATTTTATCAAACACTGTTTATTCTACTTTTTGTAACGGTATAACCCTACCGGTTTCAAAGCTTTCACCTCATCATCAGGGAAACACAAACAAACAAGAAAACAGCGTTTGATAAAACAAATTACAATGTCTTTAAACCTCCATAATGTTGATGCCTTAACTATAAATAATAAAATGTAAAAAAAATATTTATTATTTCTGATCAAATATCTAATTTTTTGAGGGCGATTTATATTAGCAATTCTTTTAATAATAGGTTAGTCAAAAAGTTTTGAAAGCGACATCTATGGAGCAGTAGAAAATCCAAAATTTCTACGCCATTTTAATATTTCATCTTTCATAAGAACGTACTCAAAATTTCATTTCGATCTGTCAATTCATTCTTTGTTAACAAGCCATTTGAAGTTGACGAGTCAGTGTATTTTTTAACAATGGAAAAATCCGAATATCGTGCAGTGATTAAATTCTTTGTTTTGGAAGGTTTATCGGCTACTGAGATCCATGCAAAGATGGTGAAAGTATTAAAGGAGTCTTCTCCTTCATTTCCAACCATTCACCGATGGGTTTTGGAGTTTAAGCGTGGCCGTACAAGCGTTGAAGACGATCCACGCTCAGGACGTCCAAAAAGTACATCAACACCAGAAATCATAGCGAAAATACAGGATATGGTTTTGAAAGATCATCGATCGCCTGTGGATGTGATAACTGACACCATAGGCATCTCACATGGAACAACATGGCATATTTTGGCTGAAGTTTTGGGTTTCAAAAAACTGTGTGCACAATGGGTGCCGCATTTGCTAACAATGCAACAAAAACACGTTCGAATGCGACTTTCTGAGCAACATTTGGAGCAATTTCGAAAGGATAAAAAGGATTTTCTGCGTCGATTCATCACTATGGATGAGACTTGGGTCTACCACCATGATCCTGAATCAAAACAAGAGGCTAAGGAGTGGTGTGAACCAGGCACTTTGGGTCCGAAGCGAGTTCGTGTCCAGAAATCGGCCATGAAGGTGTTAGCGTCAGTTTTTTGGGATGAAAAAGGAATTTTATTGATAGATTATCTCCAAACTGGTAAGACAATCAACTCGGATTATTATTGTGACCTTTTGGACCAGTTGGATGAAAAAAATTGTGAAAAAAGACCCAGTTTGCAGAAGAAAAAAATCATTTTTCATCAAGACAATGCACCTGCTCACACAGCTCAAAAAAACATCGCGAAAATCAGTGAATTGGGGTACGAATTGTTGCAGCATCCACCATATTCGCCAGATTTAGCTCCCTCTGACTTCTGGCTGTTCTCACACCTCAAAAAATTCCTTCGTGGAAAGCATTTTTCATCAAACGAAGAGGTTATAGCCGTCGTAGAGGAGTATTTTGCAGGCCTTCCAGAAAGTCACTTCCGTGATGGGACAACAAAGTTGGAAGATCGTTGGACCAAGTGTATTGATCTTATGGGAGACTATACTGAGCAATAAAAGGGATTTCCCCCCAAAAAAAATGTATTTTCATTTCCGCTTTCAAAACTTTTTGACTAACCTAGTATACTAGACAAGGAAGTATCTCTTTAATATAAATATTTAAAACGGATTTAATTTTACCAAAGGATTTTTTATTAATAATATAATTAGATAATCAGTTATGATTTATTAGTTGAAAAACAAAGTTATTTTCAATCAAATAAAAAATTTATTTAACTGAATTTTTTTCTAACGACGTTTATATATAGGAAACAAGGTCAATGTGACCCTTTAAAATATATACTCGAACCGGACAGTATCAAAATCTGCTAAGATGATAGTCCATAGTCCGGTATTTTAATACCAACTTTCATGCATGTATGGCAAAAATGAATTTAGAATAAAGTCTATGGTTGTTTCATTTGGATTAATTTGTGTGAATGTGTAGGACAGAATGGATAAGACCAACGAAACAACAGTGCAAATTTAAGAGAAAGACCAAGGAAAGGATTATTGGATCAAGTGAATTATATTTTGAAAGAAGGAAACATAAAAGACATAGAAATTATAGTTTTATGAAAATGTGTATGTATGGATGTAGAAAAGGTGAAGGATGTGTGTCGAGATAGAACATTCTGGTGTTATGTTATCTCTGCTACCCCGACAGAGAAACATTATGTTATATGAACAAATAATTTTCAATTTTATTTCTTTCATGACGGAATCATGCATTTAGGCGATGAAAATATTTTTAGCTAGGAATGATTATATTTATAAATTATTTTTTTTTATCATAAAATGCTCAAAATTATTGATAAATAATTTATTTACATTGCTTTGTTCTAAGAACGTTAGTTAATCGAGGATATTTCGTACGAATTTTAAGGGGAAATAAGTCTAGGTCTTAATATACTCGTATCTTGTCGGTTCAAAGAAATTGCTATGTACATGGTAATAAGAACTTCAGGTTGTGCTGTATACAACGTTTATTTAATACAGTGCAAATTTGCAAATATAAAAGTAATTTTAAATTAACTACGTATGAAAAAATCACTACGTCATAACATTTAAATATTCACATCTAAAACGAAAATCAAGCTAAAAATATAACAATTTTGAAACTCTAACCTGAGAATACTTTATCTTAGTCAATCGATGATGCCTACCTTCGACATGAATAAAACTTTATTGATAATAAGCTCTCAATGGGAAATCTTTGACCTCTGGGCTCTGATTATGCACAGACTTTAACAATAGACTCTAAAATTTTATCCTTATTGATTTTATGCGTGAAAAAGCCGTTCAAAAGAAAATCTAAGGTTTTTGATGAATTCAACATTGTATGAAAATATGTATGCAAACCCTTTTGATTTCTGTATGTATGGACACATTTACTTATAGTGATAAATTTAAACCTTAAGAAAAATGTACCTGTTTTCTTTATTATTTTATCCGTGATGTTTTATATCCATCTAAAGACTAGGTTAAAAATATTACACGAACAATGTAGACGATGTGAAAGTCGATGGATGGAATAAACGAACACAAATAATGTTATTAAATGATGCTGAAGAAATTATGTGAGTTAAATGCAAATAAAGCGAAAAATGAGCAAGGGGGCCTAGTGGATGCATCAAGTACTTTTCGACCCTGGGGATCCGGGTACGATTGATTACATAAGGTTCCATATTTTCAGAAGGATTCAAGTAGTATTTCCATTGTATTGAAGATCTCGTGAAAATCTTTCTGGTTTTTCGGAAGAAATTCCCAAATAGGAAAAAAACCTACCAGTTTTTAATGTACGGTAACAGAAGTGTAATATGATATAAAGGAAAAATAAATAAAATTATAATTTTATTGATTGTAATGTAGAATGTTTGTGGTATACTCGTATATATCCTGTAATTATACATATACCCATATTTAAAAACAGTGAAAAGAAAATATTTGCAAGAGATAAGCTATCAGGACTGGGTTCATCATATAATATTCATATAATCGAGATACTCCTACACCCCTATCAATAAGAGGGCTAGCTCAGCTGCAAGGATGCCAAATATTTTTGAGCCGAAATTATAACAAACAGCTTAAGCCAGTGTAAAAAAAGAAAATAAAATAACAGGCCGAATTTTGACAAAACGAACTCAAAGACAATTGAATAATAGATACATTATAGCAGAAGAAATAAAGGAAAGCAGAGTGGGGGTAAGCAATCGCAAATTGAAGGAATGTTCAAAGAATTTCAAATAGAAATTTCAACTTATGAAAGGTATACTCGAGGCAAAGCAAAATAGAATATATCCTTTTAGTAGACCCAGACAGCGATGCACGGATGATGATACTCGTATGTTAGTGGTCAGCCAGGAAAAGCTAATGGAGTAAGAAGTATGTGAGAATAAGACCCATGGTCGTCTAACATAAAGAGGCACCGTGTTGAAGGCTTGCTCAGCGAAATCGTTTGACTTTCAAAAGTAATGGGAAGATAGTTTCCTAGTTATCAAGGGAGGTATTTATTAATAAGTATAGTCAATATTATCAGTGAAAGTAAAGTACAGTTCTTGATAAAGTTACAAAGTTCTTGAGCTAGTCCAATAATATAAATATCTAGGATACTGGTTGATCGATCAATGGAACCAGTGTCAAGAGATCAAAGTAAGAGTTGATGACACGAAGTTACTTCTTAAAAAATGCAGAATCTCTTGTGCAACAAGGATTTCAATCTCGATTTATATATTCTGCGAACTTCTCGTTGGTGTTGAAGTTAAGATAAATATTCAGACTACCACAAAAAATCTTTTGAAATATAGTGTTATTGAAAAATGTTGAGTCTAATTGGCTGACAAATTAAAATTAATTAATAAATATAAAAAGTATTTATTGTCCACGATCAAAAGGGGAAAAGTTATACGTTGAACTCATTTTATAATGTTAGGTGAAACAATGAGATAGTTCAACTCATACTGCAGGGGGAAATTTAGGACAAAAGAAGTGCAGAAAAAAAGGTAACTCCTGGTTAAAACAGCTATGGGAAGGGTTTATTGTGGTGTCATATAAATATTTATCCAGTTGTTACTTCAAAGTCAACCTCCAAAGAAGGGAGGAACTCTAATGAAGAAGAAGCCAGTATAAATGAAAAAGGAGAGCTTTGAAAGGTAACCACCACAAATTTCTTTTTTCCCAAAGGTGAAAGTTTTAAAATTTGATCGGCGGTAGGCGTAAATATGTGTGCTATTCAAATAGAATGAAATATTGTAACAGTTCGGCGTAACTTTGGGGCATATTTTCTCATATTTGTTTCTTATTTTCTTCCTATAATATAAAAACCGTGTTTTTCGTTAATTTTTCAACGGGAAAAAGATTTCGTACCTTTACAGTGTCAAACAAAATTAACAATATGAAATATTGCGTATTAATAAAATGTTTAATATTCGTGCTGCTGAGCTGGATTTTTGGAATTTCAGACATTTTTCTAACAATGTATAATTATCGTGTCAAATAGATGTAGTATTTTACTGTAGAATCCGTTTTCAAAAAAAAGTTTAACATTTAAATGTGAAAAAAAATCTACAGTTAACATTAATTACAGTTATAGGTCTGTTTCGCTTAACAGTTGGACAATGATTTTGTAAAGCGAAACAGACATGTCATTTTAATTAAGTTTATAGTGTAGAAGTTTTATTCACATTTAAGTGTCAAATCGTTATTTTTAACTATCGTATCATTGGTTTTAGACACTAATAAAGATGTAAACGGCTTAAATAGCGCTATTTTGGAAGATAGTTAAGAGTGCATGGTTTTTGAATTTATAAAAGGCAGCTCATAAGCAAAAGTAAATAAAAACAGGTAGAGTGATGCCTGAAATTACGTTTAAAAACAGTTTGACAATACTTAAAAACAAGCCTAATAATATTTTGACAAGCCTGTACCGTACTATTATATACTTTCGTTGTATATAGTAAAACCTGGCAGGTGGTGAGAATCAGAGTGAGTGAGAATCAGAATGCAACTTTTTTTTTAAAATCTGGGTTCCAACGAAAATCAAACTCGCTACCCCTGGGTTGAACAATAAGCGTCTTATTAAATTTGCCAAGGAGGTCGTATTGTCAATGTCTACTATTAGTATTGGTAATGCTGCTTTAATTAAAAACCGCTTTTGGTTAGTTACTAAACGTCTGCGAGCGTCTTTGCCTCTTCATGTGTGGTAGTATCACCAACGCATTTTATGACGAACTATGAGTAACGCGTCTAATCCAGTGAATCTTAAAAGTAAAGGGGCCAAAGATTTATAAAAATTTCAATAAACCAGCTTGTATTTGGTTGTGTATGTAACGCAATTTGATAACATATTAAGGATAAAAAAAACCAAAGTGAATAACCTGAGAAAACGTTTGATCTCAGCTGAGGGATCGAGATGAAAATTTGAGATATGTGAAGGATAATAAATAAAATGAAAAACGTGGGAGGAGAAAGAAATAGGCGAAAAATAATACCTCCAGGCTACACTTTGCGTAATATATAGTGAAATGGAAGCTATTCAATCCAGGAACGGTTAGCAGAGATTTTGATTTATTTGACAATACTTTTCTTTTTTGCTCATAAAAATTCACTTGGGCTGGGTTACATCTAACAGAACAACTTAATTACTAACGATGTAAAAATTATTGCAGTCCCAAAATAAAACCCCCAAAAGATGATGATCCATAAATTTCATCTTGCATCAGAATACGTGATATGGAAATTATTATGGAAAAAAAAATTACATTCTCAAAAAATGTAGTGATATACCAACTTATGATTAATGACAGCCTAATTGAACAAGTTATGGGATTTAAATATCTAGGTGTCAATTCAGTTGAAATGATATCCAAAAATATATAAGATACCAATTAAATAAAGCTACTGGTGTCCTCGAATGTCTAAAAGATGTGATCTGGAATAACAAGTACATGAGAAAAGGTCAAAATTTACAAAGTATATGTGACCTCCATCATAACTTCTGGATTAGTCTAGAGCAATTATAATGAAACCAAAAGTATGCTCATGAATGTACGAATTAAACCTCTGAGATATTGCAAAAAAACACTCGAGAATAAGGTAACAAACTCCTGTATCCGAAAAATATGTGTAACGTCAATCTACGATTCTTTTGTGGAGTGTCAATGTATGAAAAAAGGTGAAACAATGATATCAAAATGAATGCATGGATAAAATGGATGTTTTAAGTATAATTAAGATAAATTTAAGATCATTTGGTAATGTGGAAACAATGCTTGGTGAAAAAATGACTTAGCGAGTATACAAGTCAGAAGTGCTAGATGTGTGGGGAAGAGGTAGATCAGGGAAAACGTGGCTGGACTAAATGAACCGGATTTTGAAAGAAGGTAATGAAATATATGAATAATATAAGATTGGGTCTAATGAAATTTATGAATATGGACGAGGCGAATGTTGTGTGCTTGGATAAAAAAGTTTGGAGATCTGATTTCTCTGCTTACCCCGCAAGGGACATGACGTAATTATATGAATGTATATTGTTGAGTCCAGGAGAGTTCTTCACCGACAATTCGTTAGTCAAAATCTTAACTAGAGGGCTGTTATTATTTTGTATTTTAATGTAAGAATATATTTTTTCGTTTGTTATTTGTCCTACAATATTCCCTTGAGAGATTATATATATATATATATATATATATATATATATATATATATATATATATATATATATATATATATATATATATATATATATATATATATATATATATATATATATATATATATATATATATATATATATATATATATATATATATATATATATATATATATATATATATATATATATATATATATATATATATATATATATATATATATATATATATATATATATATATATATATATATATATATATATATATGTATCTTTAATTCGAACATTTTTTTGGGGATATTAATGCGTTATCTTTCGATTTTTAGTGCGTTACGCAAAGGAGACTTAAGTGTCATTTATTTTGTCGAATAATAAATACAACGTTGAATTAAGAAACAAAAGACATATATTAAGTAAAAAAACAAAAATAAAACATTGATGAATTATCGATGAACGCAAAAAAATATCCATTATATTTTAATTTTGATCAATACAAACGTTTCCGATAAAATACGACACAACTTAGATCTAAGCATTTTTCATGTAGAAGTAACCAGCCGGGATTATTTTTTTGAAGAGAGTCTCGAGTGAAAAGTAGAAATATGTGTCCTAGAGATTAATGTTACTAGCGGAATAACAAAGTTACAAAGTAAGTTTAATGTTATCACCTTAAACGAAACAAATTTTCAAATATCTAATATTTCATTTCAACAAGTAATGTCTTGATTTTAATCCCAACAGTATAATCCATCTTCAGAAATATGAAAATTCAATGAATATTAAGAATTCAAAACCTACAATATTTGTGAACAGGGATAGAATTGAAGTTCCATTCTCAAAACTGATTTGATTAATCATCCAGTCAAATCCCAAACTGGATAAAGTAACATTTAAATTGATCAACATTTTATCTAAAATGAATAGTTAGATAGAAATAGAGTTCCTATGAAAACTAAAAGTTTATCATAGTTTTATCTACAAGAATTAATTCATCTATCAAGCCTTAAACCACGGAGATATTAGAAAATTAATAAGGTTATTTTATTTCCTGATTGATTCGATTGAATGCGTTTTGGTTTCCTTTCTGGAATTTACTCGTACTTAGATAAATGCCTATGTTATTTCTTGTGAAGTTTGTAAGTGACTTTCAATATTTCTGATCGATGTAAAATATATTAGGTCTGAGATTGTTTAAATAAACGGGTACCACTCATATACTTTAATAAACGGGTACCACTCATATACTTTAACTCTTGTTTTGAAAGTTGGGTGAAGAACATAATTTAAGACGAATTAATAGTATTTTTTATGATTTATTTGTATGTAAAACTCGATATGATTATCAGACATAAAATAGTAATGCCAAATCGTGTATTCATTAAAAATATATGATTTATTGTTGAATAGTAAAATATAAATATCAAAACAAGGAAGCAGTTTATAATAATGAGAATGGATGATTTTTCTAATATTTACAATAGTAACGCTCAATTATTAGATTCAAATATAACTCGCACTCGCTTTATACTATTGCTAATGTTAAAAAATAAATTTGGTTGTTAATATTGTAGTTTATTTGAAGTTTTCTTTCAATAAGATATACGAGTATACTCTATTCTATGTTTTGATTCATTCAAGCTATACATTATATGAGATTTCTAATTTCATTCCGGAAAAGATTTTATCATCACATTAGTTAAAAATAACCTGAAAATAGAATTATTTTGTCGTTTCTCTAAGACAAACTTTAATGTAAAGAATTACGGACTCATTATTACAGATAAAAATTATAAGATGGCTGCAAAAAGATTGACAGGGCTAAAAGGAAGAGTAACGAACTTCTATAGAAGTAGCGACACGACAACTTGAAACAGCACAAAAACAAGCACAGCATTGTAGTAAAAAAATTACTTCCATCATTATTGAGGGATTATTTCAAACAACTTTTTTTTCCATAATTGATGAACACTTTTAATATTAAATCTTATCTAAAAAAAATCTTGTCTAAAAAATATCTTATCTAAAAAAAATCTTATCTTAAAAAATCTTATCCAAGAGTGGACTTGCGAGTAACGTAAGAAACAGGCTAATAAACTATACAACTAATTACCTGAGAAAAATGTTGGAAATCTTGAAAATTTGTCATCATTAAAAATATACCTAGAACAATTTTTTGTATATGCGTTAAAATGATACGAGTTCAAATAATAATTATGTCATTTCCCTTCTATATTTTTGGGACAGTTTCTTTCAGTTCGTTAATTCACCTGTTTTATGTCTGAGTAAAGAGTTTTTGATAGGGCATCACACTACTTTCGGCAACTGCTTTTATAAAGAGAAATTTTGAAGCATTCTATAAAAGGTTGATTGACAGAACTCATTAAGTGTGATCACTCAATTTTGTGAGTCCATATTTATATAAACCCAATAACGTCTTAATTCAGGTCAGAACTAGTTTCTTGAGAATTTTTTATTGCTTCAATACTGTACGAGTATGTATTGAAATGTTTATTCATATTGAAAATGTGAGATACTATAACATTTGAATGGTTGAATTAAAATAGGCACTAAGTACCAAAAAAACAAGAAAAAACTAAGTATACAGTTTCCTTCTATATGTCATATAGAATTAAACTTTTTTGTTTTTTTTTGTACTTAGTGCCTATTTTAATTAAACCATTCATTTTATGATCAAGATATACTGTGTACAAATATTGACACCATAAATAGTACAAAATTGTAACCGTTTTTTTTAGATCAGTCCATGTATTGAGTTATATCTATTAGCATCGTCAGACTGTACGAAGAAGGGTTTTTTGTTTATGGCAATCGTATGATATGCCCCCGTCACTGTAGTTGTAGACATGTGTGGTCTAATTGCTTATTCCACCTGGATATTTCGGGATTAATTTACGAAGTTAACGAAAAAGAAACGCTCCAGTGTGGTAAAAGAGTTCGTGTAGTAACAATGTGTGTATGCGCTAAGTTTTAGCCTCTTCACTGCAGGATAGTATTGCCAACGTGTGCAATGACGATCTGTGAGTTTCATTTATTTTAACTCAATTTATTATTTTATTTTTAAAATTCCTTTGCACATAACAGGTTTCCCTAATTCGTACAAGGACCAAACATAACAAGTAAAAAAAACGTGTATAAAACAATTCATCTTTTAAGATATACGAGTATTTGATAAAAACAATAGTAAAAATGTAAATGTTACACTAAAATATTACAACAAAATATGGCATATAAAATAATATAAAAAATTTAATTATTTTAAGTATTACAATAAATTTAAGAGTTTTTTTCCTAAAGGAGCTGAGCGAAAAATAAAACACGCCTATATGAGGACACACGCGGTAAAAAAGTGTGATTGCTCTACCTACCGGTATTTCCATAGGTAGGTTGGTTCGGCTTGGTTGACAGAACAATCTATGGGTGTGTTGTCATAGTTAATTATCCGGAACATACAAACGATGACTATTTAGGACGGATTAGTTAACTAGATTACTTCTGATCAAACAAAAAAGTGGTCACCCAATCACCCAATGACTAAGCATATATAATAAGAAGACACTTGAATAAAGCCAGGGATAGTATCCATACCATAATATCGTCTGACGCACATATTATAAAGTAACAGAGCAATTCCGTGCTTAATGCAGTGACTCTAAATCTAAATATTCGATTGAAAAGGCTGAAGACATTTTTTTATCTTTAATATATCCAAATCAGCAATTAAGATACATTGAAGAGATCTACAAGAGTCGTTAGAATAGATCACATGTTCAGAGTTCCTCGAATTCCTGTTTATCATATTAGATTTCTCCAGCACCATCTCCTCCGGTTATTTCTATATCTGGATTGTCAACATGGTTCATTCATTTAGACTGTGACATTATTTTAATGAGTTGTCTATATTATTGAAATAAATTATATTAAAACACTTGCCAATTTTATCTCATGTCTTAAGTAAACCTTGTACGAGTATTTCCGGCGTTAAAAGAAGGCTTTCTCTAAATCCATGAGTTCTTCTCTTTATGCTTTATTTGTTTAGGATACCAATCAAAATATCCTTGATGGAAAAACCTATCATGTGAGGACTTGACAATTCGATAAAAGGTAAAACACTGATTAAAAGAGTACTTCAAGATCACCACCAAAACTCTTCACCAATCGAGGACCTAAAGGGTAAAACAAACCTACTCGAAAGCTTTATTTGTTTTGAATAGACACGTAACAACTTCAATATAAACTATTCAAATAATATGATTAAAACACCCCAATTTGGTTTATTTTTAAGTCAGTGTTTTTTAGCTTTTATTTCACAAGAGTCTTCAGTCAAATTTTTTATTTTACCGTCATTATCACGCCATGTCCCTCTTTAGGTAAGCGAAATTGGGTAAACATTTAGCTGGATACGAATTTTGAAAGATGAATTAAGAAAATCAATTTGAGTTGGTTTACCCACCTTGATTTAAAACAATGATGCATAACATCACGCCGTTTCCGTGCTAGAGTAGGCAGAGAAGACACAGCGCCAGTTTTTCCTGTCTTGACATACATATTTCGTCTCTTTCACATCCATTAACCTTATCATACGGCGACTATGATTTCTCTTACTTCTTAAATTTATTTCCTTCAAAATATCATTCACTTGATTCAACCATGCTATCTTTATTCTGCTTTTATCACGCCCTCTACTCACATTTGCACTATGTATTTGTTTTGTTAGTCTTTCTTGATTCATTTGTTCCGCGTACCCAAACCATCTCAAAGTGCTCTTCATCATCTTACTCATCACTTCAGTCTTACGTTTACATTCATCCCCAATCCCTTCATCTCGCATTCTATCATATGGTGTCACCCCATATATTCTGATATGTACACGCATTTCTACAGAATTTATCAGCCCTTTTCCTTTTGAGAGAATAAAAAGCTTGAAAATTTGCTCGTATATCTGTAATAAATGTAAAACGAATAAGGGGTAAACTAAAGTAAGATTAAAACATGACGTTTGTAGAAATTTCAACAAAAAGTGAAGCATAAATTATAATAAGTGTAGGTAATGAGGAAAGAGTTAGGAGCGTGAGTGGAACACTATAAAGATCCGTCCATTTTGCTTACCCTATAAAGGACACACCATTTCTGCGAAACATTTCTCTTATTTTCAACCGGTCCAAAGGTGTAAAAAGATTAAAAATGACTGCACAGACCATTTGCACTGATAACTCTGTCACTGAAGTTTAAGCGGATAATTTGATGTCATCATAACCATGGTTTAAAATTATTATACAAGACTTGTTAATAATTAAGACCGTTGCATCTGGTTAGCAGCCGGTGAGTGTATGTTTAGAAAATATTATAAATACTTGAAAATGTGGCCATCTCTTTCAACAAACCAGGAATATGTAGGAAGGATTCAAGAAAAAACAAATTATAATTAAAAAAAAAAAGAATACGAATGACAATTTAACTACAGCCCCACGGTTGGGATAAAAATGAGACACTGAAAAAATTTTACCTTATAACATACAATGAGAGGTGTTTCGCTATATTTTGACATACATTATTCAAAACATAAAAAAAAACGATATTTGTAAAGTTAAACACATAATTGATTTAAATAAAAGAAAAATTTACATATGTCATATTTATATGTATAAATCTACTTTTTATAATTTGTCTTTTGATGAACAAGACATTTTTTAGTTAAACTTATCTTGAAATATTTACATTTAGTATATTTCCGACAAAATATTTTCATTTTTACCTCGTGAGAAAAATTTACATTTGTACATGATTTAAGTTATTTCGTTTTTATTCAAGTTTAAAGTACGCTTTTAAAAGATAAAATCTCAATTAAAGTTTATCCCCCTAGCAGATTTTTTTCCAAATTTTTGGCAGTGGAAAAACGTCCCAAAGTCAAATAGTAAATCAAATAAAGTTTTTACTTTCATGCGATATATAAAGGGTCTTTCAAATTGAGCGGCTTTTTTTATCTATTTTTTTTAAATTCTTGAATAAAACACACAATTTGCTTTGATTTCAAAAAACTTTTTATTGGTCATTGAAGTATAATGTATGACATTTAAACACAAAAAACAATATTCGCCAAATGTTTACCTCTTACAGCTCCACAGATATCCACTGTTTTGTCAAAATTTTCGATGACATTTTGGCATAATTGCGGTTCTAACTCACCAGTAACGCGAATAATTTTGTTTTGGAATTGATTGGAGATCATTCTTATAGACCTGGCTTTTCACGTTACCCCAGAGAAAATAGTCCAACGTGTCAGATCAAATGATCTTGGTGGCCAATTAACATCACCGTTTCCGGAAATTACAATACATAAAATAATTCAACAAGTGAACGCGTTATTGTATTATACAGTTCCATTTATATAAATGTCATACATTACACTTCTCAAATGTCAAAATACTAGGCAAGTTCGCAACGCGATCTGTGTTTTATCTAAGAATTTAAAAACTGCTCAATTCGAAAGACCCTTTACTAGTGTTATGTTATAAAAAGACTTGCAAAATTAAGGATTCCCGATTCTTTATGCGCTTCTACCATCCCTTCCTTTTCCTTTTGATTAATGATATCCTTCATTAATTTTTATTATTTATATTGTACATATGACTGGAATGACTGATAGGAGCCGAATATATGCTCTATAGATACGTGTCTTGAGGAGAATTCATGGGGTAACAATTTAAGACAGAAAAAAGTTATTCGGTATTAATGTGAACTGATGTGTTCAATAAAATAAAGAAGAGCATGCATAGATGGTTTGAGCATATGGAATGAATGTATAAAGAAAGACTAACAAAAAAATATATAGTGCAAATGTGAGAGAAAGGTAGGTGAGAGAAAGACCAAGGAAAGTATGACTTGATCAAGTGAATGATATTTTGAAAGAAGGAGACGCAGAAAGTGAGAGAAATTGTAGAATTCGTAGTAGAAAATGTATGGATGTGGCGGAGGTTAAAGATGGGCGTTACGAGATTAGAAAGTCTTGGGCTCTGTCCTCTGTCTACCTTGACAATAAAGCAGTTTATAGTTTTATCCAATAGTTTCTTTCAAAATCATAATAAAATTGGTTACACTTATAAAATATTCCATGACAAAAATCGAATCATTAAAACAGTATGGATTATCCGTTTTTTTATGAATGAAAATCAAAATTTATAAGAAAAATACGTCACGTAATTTCCCTCTTTCTTCTCACTTTATATTTTTCTCTTATATTTTCGAGAAAGAAATAGAATCATTGGCTTACATTTTTATGTATAAAAATATAGGATGTTTATTTTATGAAATGCATAGACTTATGTAAAACAGTTTAACATAAGCCTTCTTCGAAACGATACATTCTTTAAAAAGAAAAATAATGCTTTATTCATATGTTCTTGTTATTATTTGGAGATTTTATGTAAAATATAAAACAACCAGCCATCATGTATTTCCATTTTTATTATATTTATAAAAAATGTAAAATTAAAGAAAATAAATGGGTTATTGAACTTCTGTTTTATTGCGATAATAAAATAAAGTACAGACTTTATAATTTTAAATTAGCTGAGGCACCACCCGTTTTAATTTTATGGCTAACTATTTGCCTGTGCGAATATTAAGCAAAATATATGACAAATGCTAAGGCTGAAAAGTAAATAGCGTTAGGTCAGATTTATTCTTACTAAATTTGATATTTATTTCTTTCTATATCGAAATCATTAATATGAAACCCACCAAGGGTAGGGAAACTTTCAAATGTATTTTTAACTTCACCAACAAAATTTGAAAAATTTTTCAACAAAACTTGAATATTTTACTATCATTTTTGTTTAAATCAGCAACAAATTAAAAGAAATAACAACTCAATTACAAGAGTTTTATATTTCATATTCAAGTTATGTTTTAATTATTTTCAGACATCCTGTGATACGGACTTTAAGCTGTAGTTCATTTTAATATGCCTTACTGAAGGCGACATCGTTTCAGCCTGAAAGAACATCATTAGCCTTAAGGCTGTATGTGAACAGCCTACCGCTAAAAAATTCTCATACCTGTGGGACAGGACTGATCCTTAGTATGACATTTACACAAGACGTAAATAATGGACCCACAATACTATCGGGGAAGGTGAATTGCACGTTTAATAATCTGAAAACTGAAGGGTGGGCGAAATAAAAGCGTATCGTTCTATAATGAGTTTTTTGTCTCTTTTATTTGACAACCTCCGTAGCCCAGTTATTAAATTTCTTGACTTGAAAAAAATGGACTCCCATTTTGATTTTTCTCATAATATATATGTATTTTAATATATTTCTGGCTAAGCTTGATATCACAAGTTCGCCCAGTTACACTGCATATGTTACAATGAAAGCGGATAGACAGTTAACGTAAACTATTTATAGCAAATGTACACATTCACTTAAGTAAGTGTGTGAATGTGTACCATAGTGTGAAATGTTCACAATCAATATTGAAAATTTACTTCCACCCTTTTTAATAAGTTACCATTCTAGAGTATGAACATCCATGCACACCTGCGGTCTTTGCACTTGGAAGTGCGAAACTCTTTAGTGTTAATGTAATGCACGAGTCTAAATACTAAAGAAAAAACAATTGACAAAAATTCTATCATCTCATCTACGAGTAGGATATTAAAAACTACACATCATTTGGAAAAAAAGTCGAAAATATTTCAGGGCCGCTTATTAATTTTTTCTTAATATAATAATATAAACTTAAGAGCGAAAAGAAAAAATGTAATTACCGGTGTTGCGAAACCCAACAGTTTATATTCATCTCTTTATATTGCTCGTGAAGTTCAATTATACATATTTACCTCTACGGAAGTTGAGTGTGGTAAATTTGAAGCATTAGAAGTTCAAGTTGCTGAGGCTAGAAGAGTGGTTTCCTTAAAAATATAATTACCTTCTTGTACCACCCTCCAGCCACGTTAGAGGTTGGTTCAAAAGTTAAACCAAATCGCGTAAAAATATGGCAATGAATAATATTATGAACTTGAGATTGTAACGGAAATTATTGTATTGCATTTAATTGTCGTTGTACACAGTAGAACCAAGCCATTTTTGATGAGATATGGCAATTAGTACCATAAGACAGAAATTGAACTGGAAGACAGAAATCATAACAATAAAAAATATTTGAATATCACCGTTTTGAAATTAAATTCTCATCAAACACACTGAATATCGTTGTGCATTATTAATATTATATAAATTAGGTTATCGATGTTTTTTTATTAATAGTCAATCCACACAAACTAGGATGATTTGTATAATCAAATTCAAGCCATAATGCAATTATATGAGTCAATATGAAAAAACTTTTTTTTTGAAATGACAATTCTAGATAATTCTTAGTTTTTGCTAATTAAACTTAACAATAAAAAAATAACAATCAATCTATAAGTGGAACAGTTCCATGAAGAATGAAGAAACGTAACATTCATTGGAGGCGGTAAATATACGGCTTTTAGTAAATAAAATCTGTCTAGCAGAGGACAACCAAAAAATACATGGTTCATAGTTTCACCTTCCAGACCACATTCGCAGCCAGGATTCTCCACAATACTCATTCTGTAAAGATGATTAGCCACCACGTAGTGGTCCGTCCGCAAACGACACATAGCAGACACTTCCATCTTGTTCATTCGTATAATATTTTATAATTTCAAAGGGATAGTTTGTTGGATTGATTTATATCTAGAGCCTTTACTTACAACAGTTCTATCCCAATCTAACGTCCATCGGTGCGAAGTATCATATTAAATTCTATTCGAAAGATCAGTCACTGGCTCTGAAATTAAATAGGGAATATGCTTCCCTAGCAAAATGATCAACATACTCATTACCAGTGATACGAATATGGGAATGAATCCAATCCAGAGAAATATTTATATTTTTTGACTTCAATCGGAACAACTTTCCTTTGATTGAGCTAATAATATCTTTGTCTGAGTTACTCAAACAACTGCCTGAAATTTAATGAAGAGCGCTTAGGAAATCGGAGTAGATAACAACTCTTGTAAAATTTAAGTATGGTAAATTTTAGGCCCTTCATTATTGGAACACATTCAGCCGTTAAAACTGAAGATTGAGGAGGATGTTTAACAAGTGATTTTGTGTCTGTTTCCGGGATATATAGTGCTACCCCACAAGAATCACATTCCTCCATTTCGGACCCATATGTATAGATATGCAAAAAATTTGGAGTCTCAAAAAATCAATCGAAAGTCTCTATTCAGGGTAGTGTTAAAATGGCAGGAGGAGGATCATTTTTTTTATCAATTCGTAGGCACTCGAAGATCCTAGGGATAAAGGATATAACATTTAATGAGACATTAAAAATTGGCACTTGACTTTTGCATTAATTAAAATAAATACTGTTCAAATTTAATTATTGAACCTTAAAAAATATAAAAATTAATTATAACTTGTGTGTAAAACGTGGATAGCATCATAATTAAAATGGTCAAGACATTTTTTAAAATTATAATTGACGAACTTTTTGTCATATTGCATTTTCTTTCAACCAACCAAAAAGATGTTATATAATTTTAACTGTAAAAGTAGATGGGATCTCGTTTATCGTCTGTTTTGAGTTATATATTAATTCCATAAAAATAAATTAACTTACTATCACAATTTCAAAATTTTGTTAGTGGAGTAATAAAAAAATATCAACAAAATCATCATTGATCAGTAGTTTAAGGATAACATCTATCCTACGTGAAATGAATAAAAGGATATTAAGTTATTTTTTTTAGATAATACACCCACAATTCGATGAAATGTTTTTTTTAATTATCTCACTAAATATATTTTTTTAACTAAGCTACTGACTTCAATCATATGTAAATAATGAAAAAATTATGTGCAAAATTTTACTGTGTTTTATAATATAACACTTCTATACATAGTATATCACCTGGCGGGCTAATTGTCGAGTGGTAATATCTTCCAGCCATCCAGAAAGATTTCACCCCCGGTTATAGAAAGCTACCTTCGAATTGGAATACGTGTCTTACTAACTATGCCACGGAGGTCGGAAATGGCTTTGATAGTATCCAGAAAATATGAAACAAATCTCAAAAATTATAAAGATACACAGTCACGCCGTTTCCATACGCTTTCTTATACTGCTCTTACGATTTCCACGTTTTATTACATTTCCTTCCAACCAATCATACTCTCCTTGGTTTTCCTCTTGCATGCCATAACCATCTTAGGAGAATCTTCTTCATTAATAAATCGGTATTAAGTTCATATTCCTCCCCAAATACATTCCGTATTCTGCCAGATCTGAACACCTCATGTATTCCTCTAGTGCACGAATTTCTCCAGCATTTATTTGACCCCTTTCAATCGTTTTCTATGTCCACGTTTCAGTCCTATACACATCAAAGTTGAAAATACAATTCTTTTCTGAACTTTCTATCATCTTTGAAGATTTTGATACTGTTTGATTCGAGTATATACGTATAAAGGCTTGGGCTGAAAAATATCTGATGTCTTCGCTGCCGGGCTCGCCTTCTTTTGGTGGAGGTTTATCTCGACTGGGAGAACGTTATGAGATGACCCCAGACATTTTGATTATTTATCTCGTAAATGTATTTTTCTCGTCATTATTTTGAAATATGTATGCAATTTAAGGATATATTTATATACTCGTATGTATGTACATACTAGTTGGCCATCTTTAAACCTATATGTTTTTATTTACTCAAAAAATAAATAATTAATGTTGAAAAAAAATGAGTTTGTCTCAATTTTCTTCGTAGAATTGGGGTTGGGTGTTTTTTGTCGCATTTATACGTTGAAAACCGGTATAATAAAGTTGCTCCCACGCGTAATTACTTAAATTCCAGTTAATTGTTCTGCACTTTTCCCAGTGTTTTAAATTTACTATGAACACGTTTAATAGAATTAAAAAAGAAAATGTGAAAAAGACTTATGTTCAAAACATGGAAACAAATTTACGATATAAACCATATGAATTTAGTTATACATTCTATAATATCATCTTTATGACATTTTAAATAAAGGAAACCTAAGTTGAAGAAAAAGTAAACAAAAAATAACGTAAAATTTAAAAAAGAACTTAATTCCGAACTATGTTGTTCAACTTGGATTGGAAAATTATTTATTATCAAGTTTGTGATAACGAAATGAGACTTATTTGTTACAGGTCTTACTTGTTACAGGTCTTGCCTAATGAAATGATTCTCAATAGCCAGAATACGATATTTTTATTCATACTGAGGTTTACTTTTCTCCTAAAACTATGTTAGTAAAAAATCAACAAATATAGCTTGTGGTGTAACGTCTAACCGAAAGGATTTCTTCCGTCTTTCGGTTTCCACAGCGTCTTCTCTCCTCATTCATTAACTTGTAATGTTTCATCTTTGTATTTACAAATATTCTAAGGATTTTATTATTTGCTTTTCACTGTGAACCTTATTGACTTATGTATTAATTTAACAACATATGTTTATCGTAGTTTTTTAACATTTTTTTAAGGATGACATTGCTTCATTTTATACGTCTTCAAGTAGTAGACTACGCATGTTATGAACTACCAAGTTTAATTTACATATGAATAAGTTTTTACTACGTGGTTTTTGAAACAAGAAAATTAAGAAAGAATAAAAGAAATGCCCTCAATGCATAGTAATTTTTTAGTTTTATATCATTAAATTTACAGTACATTATATATTTAAAATCTTAATAGTTTACTTTATAAATTTTTACATACCATTTCGGTAGATGGCTGATACAACACGGTATTTCATGTGTAGAAAAAACATTTACCTGAAACAACAAACGTAGGTATTTATTAAATGTAAATACACTTTTGATAGAAAAACATAAACAATCGTTTTTTTTTTAAACAAAATAAAAATGCCTGCATTGTGTTCATGAAAGATGTAGACCGAGGGACACTTAACTGAATCAAGTGTGCTAGATTTCGGAAATAAAATTGAAATTTAAAAATTCGATTCAAGTATGATTCATTTCCATATCTGGACTATTAATTATTGGTTATGCTACATTTTTCATTAAAACTATAATTCGCATCAATCAGGTCTTACCAAGAGCACGTGATCCCAATATTCGAACAAGTTAGTATACGAGTATGTTGTGAGTCCAGTAGTAATCTCCAAAATCATATCCAATGCTAGTTTCATTCAAGAAACCCTATACATGTATTTTCATATTATAAAAATAGTAAATAGCTGATTTATTCAAAACTGTATAGAGAGCAGGCTCTCCTCTAACTGGGAATTAGAGCCCTCAATTGTTGACAGATTAACATATTACAAAAAAAACAATTAGTGTACTCGTATAAGGATATGAAGAACGAGAAAAGAGAGTTCTATAATTAGTTACCAGAGTGTACGTGTGTCCCATGTGTTACCTCTTTTATTATGGCTGTAACCATTTAGAATAGGTACATCCCAGTGTCTGCATATGTTTAGAAAAACACACCTTGTATTGAGTCACCATTACTCGAAGTCTATTCAGGACTCTCCAAGTGGGCTAGTTGGTCTCCTGGTGCCATCTTTTCCGAGAACTCTTTCCGGTAGTCAGTTGCTCTGTAGCCAGTTACCAGTTAACATCAGACTCATTTTGTTCTTGGCTTGTTTCAAACAGCGACTAAATAATCATTATATTTCCCTTCAGTGAGATAGCGCGTTTCCTAATTATCGTTGTTCCCAATTCTTTCCTATCTCCTATTCGTAGATGAAATAGTTATATTTAATGTCAAATGTTCCTTTCATCTTTTTAGTTTTTATCTAATTATTCTATATTTTATACAGCATTCATCCAAAACTGATTTTTTTTCTGGTTGCTTAGAAGATATTGTAATTTGGGAATAAAATCGTGAAATTGTATTATGAAGTGATTACATTTTTTTTTCTTTTCACTTCAGAGAACATGCTTTATCTAGAGCAATTGTCCGTTCATGTGCACTCTCTATGAAACTATTTTTGAATTTTAATCACGATTTAGTTGTCGAGATTACTTGGTTTACCTTGTCGTTTTTAAGTCTGCAGACACTTGTACGGATATCGGGTGTTTCGAAACCAATTAAATGGTAGATTGTCTCTACTGTATTAAGTTACGATCATTTTCATTCTTAGTTAGTAAATTAAAATGCATTGTTTTGATAAAATGGCTCATGGATATTTTTGGCTTCAGATTGATAATTCAAAAATCCCGTTGAGGTTGAATACAAAAACATTTAAGATTTTCGTTAGAATGAAACGATTCTAATTTACAAAAAAACTGACAAGTAATTAACAATCAGTAAAAAGCATCAACTCATTTTTCCGTTTTCATATGTTCTCAGTAAGATACAGGCAAAAGTTTAGTATTCTGAGGACACGACAAAATGAAAGGCAAAAAATCTAGATCCATATGAAAGTTATTTTTACTAGGCAATCCAACAAAACTAAGATAATTCGTGCCATCAAATTCAAGTCATAATGCAATTGTATGAGTCAATGTAATTAAACTTTTTTTTAAATAATAATTGTAAACCATTTAAAGTTTTAGTTGATTAAGCTTAAAACATTTAACAATTACTTGTCACGTACAATAAATAAATAAACTAAAAACAAATTATTCACCTTTGTTGAGAAACCCAGCTTTATTTGATGAGGTTTATTGAACTATGAAAAATTTACCTTTCATAATATGAATATTGGAATACTGATAAATAGTTCCCCGTTCTTCTTTTTTTGTCATCATAGTTTCTCTCCCATCGTCGGATGCTCATCTTTTCCAACGGCCACAGGAGTAACCAATGCATATTTTTTGGGGATTTATATGATATAATATATTGAAGACTCTTTCACGATGTGACCGACAGTCTGGACCATCACTACGGGAAATCCACCACATAGTGACCACACCTAACACGATTTTGGGCACAACTTAATCATGCGAGATCGAATTTGACTGTCAGACGTCTGTTGATGAAAGACGTTTGTGCGTAAATTAGTTTATTATATGCAAGCTATTTCCCATTAGCAATCACACAGTCTTGAGAGATCAAAGCCATTCCGATGTCAAGTAGATCAAACTTTACATAATAACGCTTTAAAAAATATGATAAATAACTTATTAACTTCAGAAAAAATATTCAGATGTAATACGATTCAAGCGTAAAACCAGTCCAATTGTGAAAAAATATTCAAATGTAATACGATTCTAGCGTAAAACCAGTCCGATTGTGAAAAAATATTCAGATGTAATACGATTCAAGCGTAAAAACCAGTCCAATTGTGAAAAAATATTCAGATATAATACGATTCAAGCGTAAAACCAGTCCGATTGTGAAAAAATCGAATTTGGAGAGTCCAGTTGCTTAGTGTAAATACGATTACTAACCGTTAGACCATGGCTGTCGATGTATTTTGACATTATTAGCTCCAAATCACAATATTTTACTTGTTTCCTGTATAGAGCTTGGTATCAATTATTTGAAAGAAAAAAATCTATTCTTCTTATCTTAATAAGAACTAAATTATTTAGTGTTTCATAATGTATGAATAAACTTTTCCATAAAAAAGGATGAATAAAATAAAATTTCATAAATATATAATAAAAATATACCAAATTATATAAACTAAATTAATTCCAATAAAGAAAAACGTTTTAATTAACATATCAATGTGTTTTTGGCAGAAACCTTTCTTAATCTATTAAATTCATAAAATACAAAACGTTTTCCAAGTAATTCCGTAAAAAAGAAATATGAAATTTAATATGAAGAAAATTATAAAGAAACAAAATTCATCTCCCAAATGAGTAAGGTTTCATGGACATGGCAATGGGTTTTTTGGCTGTAAAATGGCGTTATATCGCAAATTCTAGATTTAACCGAATATTCAGCCTAACTTAGAGCAGACGGTAAGTCTATAATCCTGTGGGCTTTTTGCGTTCACCGAGATTCTGTGTCAAATTAAATAGTTAATAACTACATTCAGCATCATCCAGGTTTAAGGAATTGTTGTCTCGTAGGATGTAACAATAAAATTGTCAAGAATTATAATTTTTCTTTTTTATGTTGACTCATATAATTAATTCAATTTGGTGGCACAATATCATCCTAGTTTTGGTGGCACAAAATCATCCTAGTTTAGGTGGCACAAATCATCCTCTAAAAAAAAAGTTGGATAAATTATATATTTATTGTAAAATTCAATTGAAAATTTAAAATTCGAGTCTTACGATTTCTTACTTTTCACATTTCCTTCTTTCAAAACATCATTCATTTGATCCGACCTACTTTTCTACGTCATCGTCTACCACTCTTTTTACTCACATTTGATCCGACCTACTTTTCTACGTCATCATCTACCACTCCTTTTACTCACATTTGATCCGACCTACTTTTCTACGTCATCATCTACCACTCCTTTTACTCACATTAGCGTTGTACATGATATTTATTTTGTTAGTCTTTCTTCATTCACTCGTGCTCAAACAAACTTAGAATGCTCTTCTTCTTATTACTTAATAATATACAAAAGTCTTCCTTTCCTTTCTTATCACTTCATTTCGTATTCTGTCATACCTATATAAATAAATAATTATAAGTTTATTAATAGCAACATAGTATTTACATAATATATTTCAATACATTCCAAAAACACATTAATAGCAGAAAATACATTTAATCTAGAAGCTATCAAAAGGTCTGGACTCTAACATCCTCCCAGCCAAGATACACCCCACCAATATAGGGCGAACCCAGCCGGGAGGACATCAGATGTTTTTCAGCCTACACCCTTGTATATATTGTCACCCCATGTATTATTCTTAGTGCACGCATTTCTATAGCACTTATTTGGCTTCTTTCAATATTTTTTCCACGTCCATATTTCACTTCCATATCTCCAAGTTGATAATGAAACGTTAATGTGAAAGCTTTATAATAAAATAAAAGACAACTAGAAATAATTTTATGTAAAATATATGCATTTTGTGTAGTCCTATCTCCGGAATGTTTTATTCCTTTTGTAAGAAATTATTTGTTGATATGACATTATAACATTGAAGAAAATATGTTTATTAAATACGATAGTAAAAAAAAAGGCAACTGGAAATAATTTTATGTTAAATCTAAGCATTTTGTGTAAAGTCTTATCTCCGAAATGTTATTTTCCGTTTGTGATAAGTTCTTCTTGATTTTACATTATAAATATGAAGAAAATATGTTTATTCAATACGATATTAAAACAAAAAGGCAACTGTAAATAATTTTATGTAAAATCTAAGCATTTTGTGTAAAGTTTTATCTCCGAAATGTTATATTCCTTTTGTAATAAGTTCTTCTTGATTTTACATTATAAAGATGAATAAAATATGTTTATTTAATACGATACATTAAGATGAGGATACACTTTGATAAATCGTTTATTCATATTTCAAAATTTTGAGAATTATTAGTGAAATAATAATACATTCATGGCGAATAAATAATTTATACTATTTTGCATAAATATGATACCAATCTATTCGCTTTCCATTTTACTAAATGTTTGTTTACATTTGTTAGACGTTTGAAGAGAAAATAATTTAATTAGCAAAATTAAAACAATTCCTAATATTTCGCAACGATTATGATATTTTTGTTCGTTAAATACTACAGTTTTTTGTTATTATTTTACTATATACAGTACAAGCTGGAAAATTAAGTGCCCTTTTATTTGACATTTAACACAGGTTTAGCCCAATTACATGAAATGAAATGCATAGCACGAGAAAATAAATTAAATTGATAAAAGTCTAGATAAAATGCATGTCCGCGCGGTAACGCTCCTGACTTTTTCGGTTCGAAGTCGCCGGTTCGAACCTCGCACTGTGCTACTCCCCTCGATTGATACAGGTATTTTTTCCGCCTAGTATTCGGGGATATAAGGACACCTATGACTTCGGTTATTTCCTTTTTTTTTCATTGAAAAAAAAAATAAAAGAAAAAAAGAAGTTGAAAATGGTTTCAACATATTGAGAGAATGAATGACAAAATATTTTAGAGAAAACTTGAGTAAAAACTGAGCTGATACTTTTTTAAATAAAATTTGGTGCCAATTTTAATCAAACTCGTACATCCAGTACGAAACGCAAGACAGGAGTCTTATCACCAGATATCGTGGGAGTTTTCAGCACATGTTTTAAATACTGTAACAATGGTCAATTAACTAAGCAAGAACATTTATATATATATATGTACCATCACATCATTTCCCTTTCGAGGTAGGAAGAGAGGACAGAGTACCAGATTTTGCTACCCCGACACACATATTTTACCTCTTCCATATCCTGTATGTATACAACTCCTTCGATTTCTCTACATTTCCTTCTTTCAAAATATCACTAATTTTATTCAAATACGTCTATGTTTTCCTTGGTATTTCTCTAACATGCCTTCCACTTACATTTGCATTAAATATTTATTTTGTTAGTATTTCTTCACTCGTTCGTTCTACATGCTCAAACCATCTCAGAATCTTCTTTATTTTACTCAATACATCAGCCTTAAGTTCTCATTCATCCCTAATCACTTCATCCCCTAAATGAGGATCTAGAAATAAATAACTTTGTTTTGTTACCAATTCTTTTGAATTCGGCAGTTATTGGTTTTGAAAAAGAGGCGTCATAAAGAGTCGAATTAGTACACAGCTTTTATTTTGGTACTTCTCTCAATTGGTCACCTTCGCCAAAGTCTTACGTAATCCCGGATAAAAGAGATTATATGGTTTCTCTTCTATTCCTGAGTCAAATGATTGATCACACTATTATGAAACGTTGATATATAAGAATATCAAGCTCGGATATGGAGTCGAAATGAGAAAAATTAAGAAATAATAATTTAACAAAAGGAATTTATGTAGCATCGTTAAAAGAGCAGATCATTCTCGAGGGCGCTCTACTTCAGGATTCGAACCCACAATTATTGACTGACTAAGAATATTACAATAGATAAGTCGAGTGTAAGGAAATGAAGCTTGTGACTTGGGCTAATATAGGGTTGCGCAACAAGAACTGCATTTTTAAATTCGCCGCCATTTTTCAGCTCTCAAACGTATGCTATTTATAATGGACATACGTCATCTACATAACCTATAAATTAATCATACCGCAGTACATGATTGCAGAACGCTTAAAAATTATTAAAATTCATTATAAAAATTGTGAAAACATTATATTAATGACGTATGTCCATTATAAATATTGTACGTTTGACAGCTAAAAAATGACGACAAATTAAAAATTGTTGTTCTTGTTGCACCACCCTATAGATAAGGTACATCCCCGTAAATGCATATGTAAAAACATGTTTGGTAAGAAAACCGCGAAAAATAACCAAGGGAAAACGAACTATCTCTGTATAAAAATATGTGATACTAAAGCATATGTTTTAAGGTGTAGTGTGTGTGTGTTTGTGTCTGTGCCTGTGAATGTGTGTGTGTGTGTGTGTGTATGTGTGTGTGTGCGTATGTTTGTGATAAAGTGTGTTGGGATAACGTGGAATATGGTAATCTCATGTGTATTGGGGTAACGTGGAATAATCTGACGTGTGTTGGGATAACGAGATGAAAAGATTGCTGGTGTACATGTGGAGCGTGGGTCAGTTTAATATATGCCACAGAAAAAAAATGATGAAAGCCAACTGCTAGGAATGCATGAAGGAGAAAGGTACTTTATTCAGTACAAAACGAAAATGCTTGGCATATAATTTTTGTCACTGCATCTTAGAATCCTAGATGCAAAAGTAAACTTCCAACGAACTTTGAAGATTCATCAGAAGTGCACTATCTTTATTTACGTTTAAAAGACAATTGAAAAAGTTACACTATTCAAACTATACTTACATCCTTATTTTCCTTCCTTATCCATGAATGAACGTTAAAATAATTTGAAAATAAACCTCTTAAATATTGAACAACAATTTAAAATTCTGATTGTTTAAAACTACGAGTTTTATATCAATATTCATATAATATGTATCAATATTTCATTTTCATTATAAGCGTCACTTTTATTATATTCACAAAGTGATATGCTAATAAAATGGCGTTTATAATTTCAGCACTTTAATTGTTCGCCAAAATTCAGTTTTCAATTCTGAATTTCCAGAACAATAAATATTCGGAACAATCAAGATTTTGTCAGGCAATTAAATGTATGTTTTGTTTGAAAATGTATTTACTGCGGAAAAAATTGAATAATTTTAACTTTTGTTATTTTTGACTATCGAATGTGACCACACATACGAATCAGTCATGTTGAATGAACCAGAAATTGTTGTGGCAAAAAATAAATTTACAACTTTTACTCCCAAGTGCTTGAATACGAGAATATCTCTTTTTTCTCAAACCAAACTCAACCATCGGTTTGTCCATTTTACTATATGGAAGACCTTAATAATAAATGCATGCAATAGACAAATAATTTATTAATTTAAGATGTGGTGTTGGAGACAGCTTTTGCGCATTCTATGGACTGACAGAAAAAAAACAACTGATTGATTGTTGAAAAGCTCGAGATTGAAACTTGCCTCTCTGTGTTGTGTATAAGAAAAATATTACGATACTTTGGACACGTAGCGCAGGAGAAGGACGAAAGCCTTGTCTGGTAAATTCTGGCAGGAACTGAGAATGACAAAAGGAACATAGACTGATCAGCTATCCGATGAATTGAGCAGTTGAAAGAAGCAGAGGTATTCTCATTTCAGGAGACGCTATATCGGGCTAGAAATGAAGAGCGATGATTGATAAACCAGTGTGATCATGATTCTCAGAATTGAAGGGACGAGTCGTCCGTATCTGTAGGATAGTTGTCACGTTTAATAAAAGTTCGCGATTTGTCATGTGTATTTCTTGCTCATAAATATGTTTCTGATTTGAAAAAAAAATGTTTATTTGTTCAAAGTTAGATAAGCACAAAAAAAAACAAAGTTAGATTGATATGATCAAAATACTGTGAACTTAAATGTAATAAAACAATATGGAAACCTTAAAAACTTTACTAAACCATTCCGGGTATCCAGTTGTTCTTTCTCATCAAATCAGTCTTCAAACGCTTTGGCGAAGTTTTTCTACGTCTTTGTTTTTTTCCCTTTCGTTAGTAAAAAAACCCAATTGTTTTCATTTATTTTTTTAAAGTTACATATTTAAAAAAAAGGTTGAAGGAAGTTGAAATATTGAAAATCGTATTACTTGGTTACAAATATCTAAGTATATAGTTATCAATAATAGGTTATGGACGGTATAAACAATAACAAAAAATGTTGGTTACTAATGTTTAAATGTAGAGTAATTGAATTATAAATTGAATAAGGTTGACACATTCAAGAATAGGTTGGCTACAAATGTTTTAATGTAGAGTGATTCAATAATAGGTTGACGGAGATAGAAACATTCAAGAATATGTTGGTTACAAATGTTTTGATATGGAACAATTCAATAATAGGTTAATGGGGGTAGAAACATTCAAGAATATGTTGGTAACAAATGTTTTAATGTAAAGTAATCAAATAATTGGTTGACGGAGGTAGAAACATTCAATAATAGGTTGGTTACAAATGTTTTAATGTAGAGTAATTCAATAATATGATGACTAAGGCAGACACATTCAAGAATACGTTTGTTACAAATGAAAAGTCACTAGTCGTATTTACGGAATGTTATTTATATTCATTACAATAAACCAAAGCCGTTTTATCTACAATAAAAATTAAGTATAAAATATCTATCTCTTGACACGGTTTAAGTGTGTATACCATAGTGTGGAGATGAACTTACTTAAAGTATTTAATTATTGTTCATGGCAATGGAACTAATCAACAGAATGCGGGTAGATCTCTCACTTTCAGTATTTTGTTAATTTAAAGTTAGTAATGAATTTCATTTACGCATTATGTTTTTTTTAATATTTGTATTAAAAAGGTAATTTGACCCTTGAGTTTGAAACAAGATAATATAAAACAACAAAGTTTCCTGTGTGAAGAAATAATTAATATATATTTTTTTAATAATTAGAAAATGTTTATAAAATCGAAAAACCTTTTGATCTGTTAATTAATTGAATTCGAAAGAATCAATTACAAAACTAAGGGAAGAAAACAGTGTGTTAAAAGGGTTAAAGGAATAAAAAATACGTTGAAATTATCAAAATATAAAAGAAAAAATAAACCCTGGTGAAAATTATTCAAGATGACCTTCATTGTCTAATGGTAAAACGCTCGATTCCTTCCTGAAGTTTCGAGTAAGATGTCCGATGATTATAAATATAAATTTCTAAATCTAGCTTTTTTATAGTTGTATGACCCTCGATGAGAAGGGTTTATTTTTATAAGGTAGACGAAAATAGTTAAAACAAATTTAGTATAAATATTATATAAACCGACAATAATGTGATATACAGAGACATTTTATTTTTATGTAGAATTAGTTGCTTGACAAAATACACTTCTAACTGTATCCACACATCGTATAGAAATAACAGGTGTTGTCATGAATAGTTACGGTTTAGAATTGTTAATATTATTAACTTCAAATAATTGAATTATTATCATAAGGTTTAATTAAATATGTTGGAATGGATCCAAATGAAAGAAGACTAAATCGCGTTATTGGAGGCAATGAATGAAAGACAAACAGCGGAGGAAAATAATGAGTACATACTCAGTAAATCCAAAATAATGAGTACATACTCAGTAAATCCAAAATTTTCGATAATTGCAACAACCACTATAGACTGAAGAGAAAGTCAATGATCATTGCAACGACTGAGTAAGCTCATCAAAAGCATGATTTTTGACAAATACAACAACAACACGAGACTAAAGAACAAGCCAACGATTGTCGTGCTAAAGAAGCACAGTGAATACGTAAATTTTATCAACGCCCTGAGATAAGACTCAATGTTTGCCGTCATGACAACTTTGACAAGAACAGAGCTGAAATTCAACTGTGGTTTAATGAATACTGAAAGCCATTTCTGCTAAAAATGACAACCTGTCAATAATAATGGGTTCGAGTTCCGATTTAGAGCGTCTTTGAGGAGAGTTGGCTCTTTAAACGGCACTATATACAATAAATTGTCCTTTTATTATTACCATTCAATAGAATAATACTGGCCGGTAATCCAAAAATGATGCTGTGAATATTCTTCATCAGAGAAGTCACTTAAACATTCCCAGTTTCTTCAATATGTTTTTGAAGTTAGGAATCAATTTGTGGTCGAGACTGTTAAAACCTTAAATTAATTGAGACAGTAAGCGAAGACTTACATGATACAGGACACAAGCTAAGACTCGTTACTAGATCTTACAGCCTGTCAAGTTAATGAGAGATTTTGATCAAGAAATTAAATATGAGCACTATACAATTACATTGAACTACACCTAATGCCGAATGTGTTACTATCACATATCGAAAGATATAGAAAGATTTCTTTGTAGTTCGTCTTCCCTTAGTAAGTTTCCTGCAGTTTTCTTACTAAATATATTTTTCTATATAAACATATGCAGATTCGGAGAAGTTCTCAATCTAATGGTAATTCTAAGAAGTTCTCAAATAATTGTATATTTCTTGTCATGTGTAAAAAATAAATAAAATAAATAAATAAAATGGTCGTTGGCACCATATTCCTATCATTTCCCTCAACTTGTTTTTTTTTTGTAATATGTTTAATTTTTCAGTTATAATAAGTTCATGTCCCGTGTTAAAGCGCCCTTCATGAGAGTCTGCTCTCTAAACGGCACTTACTCGTATATATTATAATATCTAAAACACTGTCCTTGTATTGTTTTTACTAGCTGAGAAGCCAATCCAAGGATGTGTGAAAACAATAACTAAATACTAGTTAATTATAACACCTAGTTACATTCTATTCCATCACGCCATGTCCCTTATGGGGTGGGCAGAGATGATTCACTGCCACACGTGTCGGTCCTTGTAGACATCCATCGCTTCTACCATATCCATAGTTCATCTCATATAACTTCTTCTATAATTCATACTTTTCACCTTACTCTCTTTCAATAGTTGACTAACATTCTCCTTCCACGCAACTTTTGTCCGCTTTTCATAAAAAAAATCATGTTTCATCAGATTCAAGAATATACAATTTGTTCAATTTATTGATAGTTATTCAATGATTGATCGTTTTTGTCTGTATTTTTTCATTTATTTTCAATTTGATTAAAAAATTATATTATAATATATATTGGCATCTTAAAACAATAAGTGTTGTGGGGATATTTAAACTTTTGGTTATGTTTGTAGTATGTACATTTTAATAATTATACGCATCTGTATTTTCGTTTCACATTGATGTCAAGAGTGTTCTCCAGTTTGGTGCAGTACGGGTTGTCCTTTGGGCGGCCTAGCATTGTAAAGATGACATATAGTTTTGTAGTGGAGATAATTTAGACTTTTAGTTGTGCTTGTGGTATAGATAATTGTTTGTAAACAAACATATGTATTTGCCCTTCACATTGATGTTAAGAGTGACCGGGGTTTAGTGCGTGCGGGCTATCCGCCTTTGGACGGTCCCATATTGTATTGCTGTCTTATATTGTTTAGTACACTTATATATGCTTGTTCCTTTACATTTATTTATATATTTTGTATTTTATAATAAATGACATTGTTTTTTTTTATTAGTATTATTGTTATAAGAAATATGTTACATTTTATTCATAAATCAGTAAATAAAAAAATCACTGGAGAGAAATATTCAAACCACAGCAACAACTGTTACAAACAAACAACCATATCCCATCAAATTTGATAATTATTATTTCATCCATAACTTTGCATACGTGGCAAAAGTGGCACTTGAGAAGAGTGCGTCCAACTCGACCCCCTGAGGCCTCCCTCACCCTTTCCGCATGTCCTCGCCCTGTCACTGGCACTGAGAACGTGACCAGCTAATTAGAAGTTATTTCCAATACTGCATTGCACACAACCAAATCAGTATAGACACAGGTGGATTTCTGCATATAAGAGACCAAGCTGTAGATGCTTTTCATTATGCTTCACTAATCTAACTCACGTGTAAAGTTAATTTTTATAAAACTAAATTTTTCTAAGCTTAAATCATTTAAAATTTAATTTACTCTAGTAAGAACAATTTCGGACTATAATTTGGTAATATGGTCACCCCACTACGATGTCTGTTTGGAAAAAAAATTAACGCATACAGTGGAAATTTTTACGATTTATAAACTTTAAACTGCAGACCCCATTAAAATATCGCGGTGTTCAGACCTGGTAAAGAATGCCACTAACAGCTCGCTCCAAAAATGCTATTGACAGTGAAAACTGAAGGTGTATCATTGTTTTTGCAGTGTGAGTAATTCATTCGCAAAATTAAATCAAAAGAGAGGAGAAATTAATGATTATTATAACAAAAAGCTATACTTCTGAGCTGTGTGTAGGAATACTGAACATGAGGAAGATTAGATCCTAATATATTTATATTTAAAACAAGAAGTTGGTGGTTTACATGATGTTACAATCTCTTATCACATTACACAAGTTTCCTAATTAAGTATTCATGTCTGAAACAGCCCACGGATTTCGTTCTCGTATGTAAGAAGTAGATGATTAAATTCTAAAATCAAACACTAACTTAAAAATAATAAACTAATCGAGGCGGTTATTTACGTTGAATTATTTTTCGTTTTCGATAATAGCGTCCGTTTTGGTGGAATCGAATTACTTTCGTCCAGTGTTAAAAATGTCGATCAATTCTCTAAATTTTATTAAAATAGTTGGACTGAAAGTTATTGAAATGTCACTCATTACACCGACAAGTTATTAGTTGTAGCACATCTTAAACAAAAGAGACTGATGACGATAAGTTACCAAAATATAACCAAAAGGCATACTTTACAGTAAAAGATATAACGCCAAGAAAATATCCCACGGTGATCAGCACTTACGTTACAAGGATCTCTGTAAAAGAGACACTTTAGGAAGATTTCAAAGTGTGGAAAGATAACGCTAAGGATAGATATCTAATGCGCCAAGAAACTTCATTGAGGCCGGGGGGGTGTGTGATGGAAGTTAGCTTAATGACCTCAAATTTAGTGAGAGAGAATGATGCGTGGAGTATCCCCAGACCCGGAATCTATGTGGTGTTGCTGGTGTAGCCTGTATCTGTGGATCACGAATAGGTCTCCACAGTTATCAGAAACGATGCCGCCAATCCTAGGCTTTCGTTCAATGATTTAACATATGTGTGTTTTTGGTGACAGCATGTCACTGAGGCCAATACTAATTAATATACCAGTTGTTTTATTAGGCATTGATTGCTTACAATATTTGAAATTTAATACGTAGTGTAATACGCATATGTAATAATACTTCAATACCTTTAAATTTCTGATTAAAAAACGAAATAAACAATAATTTAAAAGCTCATCTTCCAAATCTTTCACTTTTAAAAGGCATTATAAAAAATAATAGTATATCATATTTGATTTTGACTTTTAGCCACATTAAGTTTATATCTTTTAACGATGTGTCAATTTTGTAATTTTTTTACTTTACAAAACAAATTGTGTCTTTTTTAACACTGAGTGCTTCACGAACCAAAAAGTGTTTTTTTTTACATTTTTTATTTTTAGTGACCAAATAATGTTAATATTTACACTTGGATAATATTAATACCAAAATGACATGTTTACTAAAATAATGTGTTGATGTTATTTGCATTTAGATTTTTTACTTTTTGCTTTCAATTCAAAATATATTGATATTTTTTTGCTTTTAGGGTTATATTAGACATTTTTGAACGTTCGTGAATCAAGGATAATTTTTTTTTATTTGAACCTCTTAGAACCAACAAGTGCAATTTTAACGTTTTTGTACTTCAAAGTTTAAAACGTATCCATTTTTGATATTCCGGGCTTTTATGGTCAGAAAGTGTCTTATTTGACGCTCTTAGAACTAGATTGTGTAATCTTAATACTTACTTGCTTAAATAATTAAAACTGATGTGATTTAAGTGCCATTTCTGTTTCTAATATATGATTTAATTTATAAATTCTACAAAACGACATTATTTCAAAACATATTTTTTTAGTTCTTTCTCCGAAATCTTCGTCAAAAACTAAAAGAAAAAAAAGAAAATCACAAATATAGTCTCATAGGTTTCTCCAAATCCGTTGTTAAACTAAGCAATAATATGTTTCTTAAAATAGCTGGAGAGTAGATAAAACTGTAAAATAAAATCATCTTTGACACCTCTTCTTTCATCTTTCTATGTATAAATATAAATTCATTATTTTTCTCTTATTACATCATATTAATAATAATAAGACATAAAACATATGTTTGTTTAGGAATTTAATAACTCTACATTAAAAGTTCATTATGTGTTTTCAAATTAATCTCACCCCAATTACTTAGACAGTATGAAATACGCAGATGCGCTTTCACGATAGCCTGAAAGGTTTATGCAAGATACATGTGGATGACACTTCATATTTATTAAAACCTGTCTCAATATCAACACAGATTTAATTATATATTAGGTGTACAAATAAGTTTCCGCCGTTTTTTATAAAAAAATGGGCATTTATTGTGAAAGAACGGAACCTCATGTTTTATTCGAAGTAGTACCCATCGCTTGCCACTACTTTTCCCCATCTTTCTGTCAGCATACGAATACCGCGTCAGTCATCATCATCATCTTTTGAGGCTATCCACGAATCGACTCAATTTTTGGTATCTTCATATGATGTGAAGTGCTGCTCAGACAGGCCATGCGTCATCGATCAAAACAAATGGTAATCAGAAGGAGCAATGTCTGGTGAATACAGCGGGTGGGGTAAAACTTCTCAATTGAGTGTTTCCAAATAGGTTTTGACCGGTGCCGCAACATGTGGACTAGCATTATCATGCAGGAGAATAATTTTGTCGTGTCTGGCGTAGTAGTGGGCGCGCTTTTCCTCGAGTGCTCGACTCAATCTCATCAATTATGTTCGGTAGACAGCCCCAGCAATGGTTTCATTCGGTTTGAGCAACTCATAATACACGACACCAAGCTGATCCCACCAAATACACAACAAGAGTTTTTTTCCATGAATATTTGGCTTAGCCGTAGATGTTGAAGCATGACCAGGGGATCCCCATGATTTCTTCCTTTTTGGACTATCATAATGGATGCATTTTTCATCACCAGTGACTATATGGTGCAGAAAACCCTTTCGTTTATGCCTGGCAAGCAGCATTTCACATGTGGAAAATTGGCATTCAAAGTTTCTCCGTGTCAGTTCATATGAATCCCAATTTCTTTGTTTTTTAATCATTCCCAATGATTTCAACCCATGTGAAATTGCTTGTTGAGTCACTCCTAATGTAAGTGCAAGTTCTTCTTGCGTTTGGCACGAATCTTGATCCAATAATACTTCCAATTCCGCGTCTTCGTACACTTTCGGCCTTCCGCTACGTTCTTTGTCTTCGATGTCAAATTCACCGTTGTTAAACTTTTGAAACCACTCACGACAACTTCTCTCACTTAAGGCAGCCTCACCATATGCTTCTACAAGCAATCGATGCGCCTCAGCTGCAGATTTCTTCAAATTGAAGAAGTAAATCAAAAGTTCCCGCAAATGACGCTTATTCGGCTCAAAACTTGACATTTTCGAACACAAAAAAATATGTTATACTGATAAAAATTCACTAATATTTCAAGGTCATGTTGTTGACAGATGTCCAACCTTACGATAATGACATTTTACATCTGACAATTTTAACCATAACTTACTGGTGGCGCCAACTTTTGTCAAACGGCGGTGACTTATTTGTACACCCAATAATATAAACTCAACAAATGCACACAAAATATTATATAAGCACTATATTAGTGACACTGGTTACTCGTACACTTTTTAATTATTTTCCAAAATTATTCATAAAGAAATCATTTTATTTTTTTACTAGGCAATCCACCAACACTAGAATGATTTGTGCTACCACATCAAAGTTACTATAATGGTATGAGTCAATATAAATTTCCAAAGTTGACAATATTAGACTATTTCAAGTTTCAACCGAAAGAACACCTAAAACTACATGGTTTATAGTTTCATCTTCCAGACCACACTCACAGCCGGATTCCTCCACAATACCAATTTTGTAAAGGTGACTAACCACCAAGCAGTGGCTCATCTGCTAACGACACATGGCTGGCATTTCCATCTCGTTCATTCTCATTATATTAAACCATGGCTTCAAAGGGATCTTATGCCCATCGGTGCCAAGTATCGCCTTTATTTTTATTTCAAAGATCAGTTACTGGCTGTGAAAAATCAGATAAGGAATAACCGGTGGGACATGCTTCGTTTGCCAAAAAAAATCAACACATTCGTGGCATGTCACCATTAATTTTAATTCTGTGATATTTATTTAGTTCTTACTTCATGGAATGGAGGCGTACATAATAAACCTGGATATATCACCAACGTTTCTGGCATTTCAGGTATGTCCGGTATATATTTCATTTTTATGTGATAACTTTGATTGCTATTTTCATTTGCACTTTGTTTACTTTTTAAAAGTTAAATGTTTGTTTTTTTAAACGTTGTGGTCGTTAGAAATAAATAGATAAACATATTTTAGAAATTCCCTGAACGGATAGTCATACGAATGTGAACGGATAGTGACACGATTCCCTGAACGGATAGTGGTACAATTCCCTGAACGGATAGTGATACAAATGTGGACGGATAGTGATACAATTCCTTGAACGGATAGTGATGCAATTCTCTGAACGGATAGTTATACAAATGTGGACGGATAGTGATACAATTCCCTGAACGGATAGTGATACAATTCCCTGAACGGATAGTGATACAAATGTGGACGGATAGTGATACAATTTTTTGAACAGATAGTGATACAAATGTGAACGGATAGTGATACAATTTCCTGAACGGATAGAGATACAAATGTGGACGTACTTAGGCGTGTGAATAAACACCGAAAACTGCTTAAAACTGGAGAGCTGCAACTTGCTAACAGTTATAGAGTTCGTCCGGTAATAGTCTGATCACTCGATAAATGTTTGCGAGTGTTAGTTTCATTCCACATGTGGTAGTTTTTTCTATACTTACACAGACGAACTATGAGTTTCTTGCCTACTCCAGTGGTGCTTAATCCGAAGACTTGATTAATGAGGCCGAAGAAAATATTTTCGCGATCTTTAATATCCCCATATCAACAATTCTAATATATTCAGTAGAACTATACAAATGTAAATCGAAAAGCAAATTATGAATATTTCACGTTTCAGTATGAAATGGGCATTAAAATATTAAATAATAATTTTAAATTAAAATATCCTCCGAAATATAATTTCTCCGCCTTAATTTTAATCAAACCATTTATATAAAATATACCTAGAGATCCCTCTTCATTCCGTTAGTTAATGAAACAAACCATATATTCTTATAGGGGTAGTTGAGTTAACTACTATATTAATTACAATATTAAACCCCTATTCCATTGTAAATCTCACTAATTGCCGTGTAATTCATTATATTTTGTAAATAAATACTACAGTGAAATTGTCGTCTCTTTTCAAAGTTAATTAATTGCTTTAGAATATTTGTATTCAGATCCTGAGACAATAAGGATGCACATAATAAGTTTAGAATTTGATAAGGACATCTGATGCTAACATAATACGATTATAACATTTATAAGATATTCCAGATTTTTTTTTACATCGTCAAAGCCATATTTTATCTCTAGACCTTTTTAATATAATATATATGGATATATTCTATCAAGACTGATCCTAAGTCTGGGACTTTGCATTCTCTATAGTTTATTTTAAGGGTGTTAAAGGATCAACCCATCGGTTCCAAGACCTGAGGGAAATTCTATGGACGGCCTGGTCTATCCAGGAGTAATATCACTCTAACAATTTATTATATTCAGTTGTATAAGGTCTTTCAGATTAGTGTGCCGCGTGATTTATCTTGTAGTGCCATAGATTTCATCTTCAATTTGTTTGTTATCTAATGTGCCATAAAAAGTAGCTAATTTAATTACAAACAAATCCTGAAAATAAAAACTGTAACATTGGCGTCATAAGCCAAGTCAAACGAAATAACACTTCAAAAAACCTTGTTAAACTGATACAACGAACCACTCAAGCCTTAATTTTATTTTATAGAATAATCATTAAGTTTGTCCTTAGTTTTCTTCTTATTTCGTATGGTATGCTCAATGTATCTGAATTGTTAATTCAGATATTTTGAAGAGCGTGCCCGAGAAGCAATACTTTTCTCGGACTCAGTAATCAATCCTTAGGATTTATAACTACTAGAATAGGCACTGAACTCGTGATTTGTCATTGCACATGTTGGTAATATTACAACACGCGAAGAAGAAACAACATTCGCATACGTACCAATTACTATTTACCAGACTGGGACAATTTTTTTTGGTACTCTCGGGAATCGAACCTGAAAATCCCGGCTAGAAATCAAGCATCTTACCAACTTAAACATTGGGTCGTCAAAAAAAAAACGATAAAACGACAACCTTTTGTTTCTACAACCTTTCAATTTTCATATTATTTAAGTGCAATTCCCATTCTCTGGTCACATTTTAGGTTCATTCTTAATAGGTATTCAATAATAAATGAGTTACTAAAGACTTTCATTATTGTTATTTCTTAATATTCATTTGAAAACATCTGATTTTTTTTTAACCAGGATAGATGGATAGATAAAAAAATCGTTATCACTGTGTCTAGATATAATATGGTGAGGAAATTCACATGAAAAGTATCCTTTTATATATCAAATAACAATCATCATATGAACAATAAGTTCATACAGGAAATGCAACAAAGCATTCTTAGTAGTACAAAACTCATCATGAACTTTGTAACAATATAAAGGAAGTGAACATAGAATCTGTTCAACTCAAACTCAAAAGATCTACAGTTAGAAACAACAAAGACTCAAACGAACTGCGACTGTCGTGAAGGCAAAACATTACCGTGTATTTTAGACTAAAATTGTTCAAATAATGGTACAGGTATGTTGTGTACAACAACCAGGAAGTTTGAGATAGATTTTGGATTAAATTTATACTCATTAACAACGAATAAATAATGAAAATTCTACATATATAGTACAGTAAAAAATAACATTTTACCTAAAAATCAAAAACATTTACTTTATGAAGAGTATTGACCAATACTTGTTAAGTGATATATTGGTGAGTAATGATAGATTATACCAAAATTAAGAAAATCTGATATTTAGGGAGTATTTTCTCAGATAGTGGAAAAGTTACAAGGGATATCGATCGACGTGTAGCAAAATAATATAATTTAATAGTGCACTGAAATATATGAGTATACTCGTATGTGTATTCGAAACCGGACAGCATTAAAATCTACTAAGATGAATAGTACACAACAGTATTTTAGCACACCAACTTGGATATGTGGAAGTGAAACGTGGACGTGAAAAAGAACACTCAGATATGGTTGGATTATGTAGAACGAATGAATGAAGAAATAATAACAAAACAAATAAACAGAACAAATGTGTGCTAAACGTTCTTATCTTAATACACATCCTTTGCTCCTTCAACATCCATACACATTGTCGTACGATTGTTCTGACTATTCACGTTCCCTTATTTCAAAACATCATTAAATTATTTTTATTTTTTATCAACACAGGATGATTTTTTACACCTAACAGATTACACAAAGCTTTTTATAATCTCCCCTTCTGTGGGATAGTCGATTAGTTAACTACTCCAGGGCAAGGGTTAATATTGGATAAATTAAAATCACATTGGGGGGAGATCAATAGATTCACCAATACTACTAATTAACACGTCCTATAATGAACTGACCCTTAATAGTTCGCCGAAAATGTTCAGTGCCTCTCCAATCATGGACTTGCGCTAAATTTAAGCAAATTACCTTTTGGCATTTCAATTTCATTGTTTCACCTTATCACGCCCCCTTTATAGTATATTCTTCAGTTACCGACTGCCGATAAATTCTTTTATTAATTAGGTTTGCTTCAAACAGAGGCTAAAAAAACATTACAATTTTCTTCCAAAACGTAATGTGTTTCTCCATAGGTTCTTTTTTATTGCCTTTATTATCGACATATAATATATATATATATATATATATATATATATATATATATATATATATATATATATATATATATATATATATATATATATATATATATATATATATATATATATATATATATATATATATATATATATATATATATATATATATATATATATATATATATATATATATATATATATATATATATATATATATATATATATATATATATATATATATATATATATATATATATATATATATATATATATATATATATATATATATATATATATATATATATATATATATATATATATATATATATATATATATATATATATATATATATATATATATATATATATATATATATATATATATATATATATATATATATATATATATATATATATATATATATATATATATATATATATATATATATATATATAT